>VXBO01004055.1:1269-74574 GCA_013400135.1 Rhinoptilus africanus
TTCTTAGCAAAGACTGAAAAAAATTTATGTATATATTCTGTGGTTTCCATTTCCTTGGCTTTATTGTTTTTATGTAAATTCTCCCAGGACATTTCAGGTTATACGTCTGGAAACCCCAGCCATCCAGCAGAGGAAAGGTTGAGAGAATAATGAGAAATGTGCTGGAAGAATTCACATAAAAGCTTTGGAGACATGAAAATGGAAACAACAGATACTTAAAAGCCTTATTGCTCAAAAAAAGAAATGTCTATCCAGCATGTGCATGTGTGTGTGTGCTAATGTAGCTATCTCACTATACACAGACATGTATTATTTGTAAAGACACTGTACAGAGCTATGAAGGAGTAATATTAGTGTATCTGATAATTTAAGATGTTCTCGGGATATTAAGGCAATTAAAGGGAAAAATCCAAGCGACTTATGTTATTAGAACCCAGACATACATATAAATAGCTCTATACCTAGTTGTCTTGCATTGAGTTTTATATATCTTTTTATGCAAGTGAAAAATATGCAATTCCAACATGAAAGTGTGTTTATACGATCTCCCTGTACTCTTGTGAATGACAGCAATTTAACTGTCATGGAAACACGCAGAATCTATGAGTAGGAAAGAATTTTTAGATACTATTCTCAAATGTACAGATTTTTTTACCCCACGAATACTCTTAAAGACACTTCATTGTTAAATATTAAACCTGTGATGCTAGACTAAGCTTATCCTCACGTGCTTGACTTCATACAAGTACCACAGCATTATATATCAAAATTACAAGCACTTAGCCAGAGACAGTGTTTTATGACTCAAGCTTTATGGAATATTGTTTTCAGAGGATTCTGATACAATGGTCTCTGAATCAGACAGCTCTTTAAGATACTACTTAACAGGTACCCTAATAAGGAGGGGATGGGTTCAAAACACCTCAGAAGCCTCAATCTGTGCACCTGATCCTGTAATAAAAGTACTTAACAGAAGTAACTAAGAGTTTTCTTGGCTTAAAGAAAAAGCCTACAAAAAGGCACGCAAATACTCTACTGAGTACCTGCTGTGATCTATCAAATCCACCACCACAACAGACAGCAAATGAAACCTCTCTAAAAGGTATAAAAAACTAGCAAGTGATCAAAGCACGCAGCTTAACACCTTACCATTCATCAGTTGAGCAACACTAACTGCCTGCCTGTGTGCTCTTATCCCATGGCAAATGTAAGCTAAAACGCATTAGCTCAAACAACCTGAAGGCAAAACTAGTTGTAGTTACCACACATTTAACAACTGCAACTGGTTTTGGAGTGTACACATGATCCTTTAATGTGGCTCATCTGCTGAGAGGAACGTTCGTTCACAAGTGTGTAGTAATTTCACCACTTCTAATCAACTCTTCACAGTCAGAAAAAAGTGGCACAATTGGCCACTCAGTTTTACTTGTTTTTATGTTTATAATCCAGAAGAGCTATACGCTAGATTAGTAGGTTTGCTAGTATAGTCCTGACTCACAGTATCAAGATTAGAAATGGGGCTAGGCAGCAAAGTCTGTTTGTTTATATGTTTAGTTTCCTAAAAAATCAGTTTTGGTGTAGCCAGACATAAGCAAAACTCCTAATTAGGGTGGTTTTTAGGTTATCTCAGTAATAATATAGCACTCTTTCAACATACGGATTTTCAATCAGTTTTCACTCTAGTGCATTATACACCTGCTGCTTGATCATTGACATCAATTACTTCAATCATAGGTGTAACTCATTGCAAATGGACATTGCTAGTAATACTTTGATATGCTAAAATCAGCACATGCAGGACTTACCACGCTATCCTAACCGAAGCATAGCACAACAATTTTCAGGGGAAAACCCCCTGCTGACAGATATGCCTTTTGTATACTCTGAGGCTTATGCTGATGTACAAATTAGTAGGTTCAATACCTTTATTACGCAATATGATCATACACTTCTTCTGTTCTCACTCCAAAAGCCTACCACAACCTTGCTAGTTTTTGAGATGCAAGAGATTACATTGACAAAAAAAAATTCTAAGGACTTCATCAGAAGATGTGGAATGGTTGACAGAGTCTGACAGGTACTGGCTTGACTAATAACTCCATTTTCCCCCAGTGTTTGTTGCAGAAATAGGGAGACGTTCTACAAGAATAGTCCACAAGTTTAGAATCATCAATATGCATGAGTCACTATATAATGAGCGTGGCAGCCTTATTCCTAGCACACAGCTAGAGGCAGCTAAACAAACCTCCTTACAGTTAAAAAGTGAGTATTAGTACCAGAAATATAGATGATCGTACATCTCCCTCAATGTATTCACTTTTGTAATTTGAAATAATACCTCCTACCTAAGAAAATACCATTTTGGATTTTTATAATGCTAGGTATACTGAGTAAACAGATTACTGAATTTTTATTCAGGAGAAACAGTATAACCATGTTACAGACAATATGACTTCTCAGAGGAAGGAAAATACAACAATGGAATCCAGACTTCTGGCTAGTTTGACCAATTTTGCTTCAAAATTGATATTCCCTGCCAGGGTGAATTTTACTGGCTCCATAACCAGAGGAAAGAAACTCACTAGTTCCATAAAACTTCATATGAATCTTTTACTCGACTTCTCCACTTAGATAAAACAGTACAATAATTCATACAAAATGCAGGGCTTGTGAAACCGTTTTGCAGTGCTTCACTGAAAAGTGGGCTTGTTTTCAGGGAGCTGTGGAAATGACTTCCCCAATTCTGTATCTAACAGGCACTTTTCTTACTTGCCTGACAACTTTCTTTGCCATGTATCTTATCAATCAAAAGCTGTAATAGAGAAACATTTACTACAGCTTAACACAACAGTAGATCAAAACTCTCAAAGACTGTTTTCTTATTTTAATGCTCATTTTAGAAATGAAAATAAAAGATAGATTTACTGGTGAAAAAAAAAAGGGAAAAAAGCCCTCAGAACCAAAAGCCACAACACAAGAAACACTGGCTATCCCTGTTGACAGTATCCTAGCTTCCTGCAAGAAGAGCAGAGAGCTTAAACAATGTGATGTGTTGTAATTGTAAATCTGTAGTCCAGCCTATCATACAAAATATGTCCTGTTCTCTCTTCTATTTTCTGCTTTGCTTTTAAATCACACAAAACAAAGAGGTCACTTTTCAGTAGTGATAACTCTTCAAAATAGTTGAAAAAAGCTATTTCAACATATTTTCCCATCCTCCCTTCATAGAAGGAAGCCTCATGCACTCACATACGTAGTTTGTATGATCTTCTTTAAGATATCTTTGTGGGTTCCATTTCTCATTAGAAAAATTCAAGAGACTGCATAGTTTATGTAACATGAAATACACATCCAAACACAACCTCAAAGAGTATGAGAGGCTACAAGAGTCATTAATAGGGGAAGCAAACTGATACTAAACAACCAAAGACCTATGTGGGGCCCAGAAGTGAACTTTTAGGGTTTTTTCTTACAATCAAGCTAAGTAGGAAAGCACCTACACACACACATACAGCTATCTGAAAATCCACTCACCATTCTATCCCTGCCATCTCTGTGCTCTTACCATATCTCCTGACATCCTGGCCCAACCTTTCCCATCCTCTTCCACAACATTAACTCTCTACCTCACCTCCACAGTCTTGCAGTGCTTACCTCCTAAGTATCTCCCCACTATCTCATAGATGTTCCTTAGGTAGAAAACTAACTCGGCACTGTAGAGATACCTTTAAATAATGTCTACACAACCCACCAACGCTATCAGGTAGTAACAGACTTAGCATAAGTTGATAGACAGCAACTACAAAATGCGAACTTTGATGTTGTTGGTAGGAAAAATCCTAGAGCTACTTAAACTAGAACTAGAACTACTCATAGAAGAGAAAGTACTAGCACTTAAAAGTTACAGGAAAATAATTCACCTGTAAGAAAGAAGCCACATTTTTTCAATTTAATTTGTTTACTACGTGGCACCAGCATCAGCAGACCAATCAACAGATAAACAGATTCCTCTCTTAAAGTGGAAGATCCCAAAATACATTCCGAGAGTGGCGAGGCTCTCAAATAATAACACAAAACTGGGAGTAGAAAGGGAGTTCCTTTGATGATGACTGTGGAAATACAGGTAGTGTTTTTAAGGAATATCGTAGTGTAACAATTCATTACATGAATCATAACTATCTCAGTGTTACCTTGTTTCTTTTGTTTGTTCCTTGAATTCATCTTGTAATGCATTCTTATGCAGAACTCTCCCATTTCTCAGATCAGGCTCTATTTTTCATTAGATGCACCAATTGTGCCCCATCATGACTGAAGACTCCAAATACAGCTGCAATACCTAGAAATACATAAATGTCTTTTTGCATGAACCATTTTATTACAGAGATGTCAAAATGTATCCCCTTGATGAAAAATGCTCATAGACTTTTCATCCTAATTTGAGACAAAACCAAGTGCTGAAATATTCAGGGTTTTTTGTAAAACGGAAATTCCATTTTTCAGTCAGCTCTACAGAGACCCATTAGAGCAAGCAGGCCATCTCCCTTCACATGCAAGAGTATTCCAGATACCATATTACTCAGTGTTTTTTCCAGTCTGGTTAGACTTTCACAACCTGTTTTTGTTAGTTTCCTGGTGCTGCAAATGTGATTATTTGATTTCTTTCAACTGAAACATACTGAGACATTCGCAGGATATAAAACCATATACTTCATCCAATAAAGAAAAAGAACAATAATGTGAAAGGTTTCTTTTGAAAAGCTTTCTGACATAAAGGGAAATATCTCTTCTCTTCCTCATGACATGGAGCATATGCGCCTCCAAAAATATCCCTCACTAAAATAGAACATGGGTCTGGAATTCACTGAAACTGTTTTATTCCTGTATACCACAGTACTTAATTCAAGAGATGCTGCATTAAACCTGAGAGGCCGAAGTGTGTAATATGTAATCATATTCAAACAGTTTCAGGTTTCCATCACTTTTCCATTTAAGTAAAGCTTTAAGTAAAAGATGCCAAAATGTTGCACTCAGTTGTATGTAACTGAAAAGCTTGCATGTTCCATCTTATCTTTAATGTACATTAGTTTATAATACACTTTGAAGTATATGGGCGTGGCAGATGATAGGAAAGTATGAATTTGTTAATAGCAAAAGCAATTCCATTGTTCACAATGCAACAAATCTCTAGCCACCTGTATCCAATTTCATGTTTATTACTCCAGAAATAGTTAACAGAAAGCTTAAAAGAGATTTTTCAGGACAAAACCATCTATTTTAGAATGACACCTTATAATACATTACATTCACAGATACTGAGGGATTGTTATGAACTCCTTCAACCAGAAGGGCCATGGAATGTCACTCTAATTCCTGTATTAGGCCCTTAACCTACAGATCATCTAGATCATCAAGTCTATAATGCCATTTTTTCTATGATAGATGACTGAAATAAGAAAAGCTCTGTTTTCTTGAGAGTATTTGAGAAGGAGCTTTCCTAAATAACCATCTAGGGCAGTCCAGGAGAAGGTTTGAAGAGGGGAGACTTGTAACTGAACCTTTGCTTACAATTTTCTTATTCCCTCTTTTCCTTTACTTTGGAAGTACTATGTGAATTAGAGAAGCTGGTCACCAACTGCTATCAGTCACCTTTAGGGCAGGGGTGTGTGGCCAGGGAACAAGGTCTGAGCACATTCCTAGCAAGGCATGAGACTAACGGGTTCAGTGGCTCTGTTCACCCGCTTCAGTTTTCCTTAGTGGAAAAGAAAGGAGTAGAAGCAAGCTGTGGGTCTCTTTCTTGTCTTTCACCTATCTTAGTGTGAAGTCTGGTGTAACTCAGAGGCTACAGGAGTTGTGTCCCTTACTATCTGAGCTAAAGAATATTTGATGAGAGTCTACTGCACATTCACTCCATAACCCAAAACTGCAGTTCATTTAGATAACAAACTCGGGGGAAACCATTTCCAGCACTAAGATATATGAAAGAAAACACGAGTTCTGCATAAGAGGAAGAGTATTATGGTTTGCCCTGCAATATTGTAGCTCACAACATTTCAGTTTGGTTTCTCTTGCTGGTTCCTGCAGTAAATTCCAGTCAGACCTCATTGCTCTTGCCTTTCAGGAAGCCCTTACCAAAGCAGGTGCTGCGGCGGGATGCGTGCTGTCCCCCATAACCGTCACCCAGGGGGTGAGCCGTGGGGCCACGTCCTGCCCGGCGTGGTGAGGAGGGAACGGCCCCCCACAGGCCCAGCCTCGGGCACCGCTGCAGCCAACGGCAGCGGGGTCTCATCGGGCCTCTCCACTGCCTCCATACCCACTCAGTGGGAATACGCAGCGGTTTCCTCAACATGAGGAAAAACTTCTTTACTTTGAGGGTGGCAGAGCGCTGGAATAGGCTGCCCAGAGAGGCTGTGGAGTCTCCTCCTCTGGAGAGATTCAAAACCCGCCTGGATACGTTCCCGTCCAACCTGCTCTAGGTGACAAAGCTGGTGAGGGGTCTGGAGGACAATCCTTATGAGGAACGACTGAGGGAACTGGGGTTGTTCAGCCTGGAGAAGANCCGGAGTTATGCCACAGGGCTTACGAACTCCCTGAGGAGCACCCAGCAGCTCCCAAAGCTCCCAGCTCCACCCCGCCGCCTTCCCGCCATTACCTCAGCCCCTCAGGCGCGGGGCGGCGGGGGGCACCTGTGGAAGCTGCTGGAAGCTGGACCGGCCTGGCCTGCTCCCCTCCACACCGTGAGGGGACGCTGAGCGTGGCAAGTCTGTCGTGGGGACGAGGATGGAGGGAAAGGACCCGTCTCACAGCTTGGCAGAAGCCCTGGAGGCAGCAGACGTGAGGAAAGCACCAGAGAACGGTTGCTCCAAAGGGTAAGCTGCATCCTGCAAGTTATGATGAATACCTCTAGCCTGCCATGTAAAACTGGCCTTTGGCTGGCGGAGGCGGGAAAGGGATAAAGGGTCGCCTCTCCTTGATACAGAGGGGAACAGTTATCCACACTTCCACTGTGCTGTCTAGGATGTGTCTGTGAGGGAAACCCTGTCCGGAAAGCTAAGGCAGGCGTCAGCCATTACTTCTACCAGAAGTGCCAGGCTTCTGACTGCCTGCAGACAGCAGGTACCTCAGGGAAAGGCTAATGAGTTACAAAGCCATTAGTCGGCGGGTCAGAAGGGTGAGCCCAGCCGTGCGGGCTGAGCAGGGTCTGGCCCCGGCAGGGTGCCGAGCTGCGGGCAGCGCAGGGAGCTGCACCTTGAGCTCGCCATAGTGGCCCCCCACCCAGCAGCGTCCCACAGGGAAATACCCCCAAATGTGGGGCGGTGGATGTTTGCTCTTGAAGAGTTTTACTTTTTTAAGGGGCACTTAGGGATATTATTCTAAGCCTCTTAGGCGTTTGTTTGTTTAAACTTCTTAATCCTGCTTGGTTCTTAACACTGTAATTGGGCTCGATTTCCCGCCCTTCCCTGAGGGATCAGGCACAAACGACGGACGGAGGCGGCCGGTTCAAGTCTCCTTTAAGGGAAAATCAATCCGCATCGGATTGACGCCAGATTCGGCCAATAGAGTTACAAATCTCCTCCCCGCCCGGTTCGGATTGGCTGCCTTCCCGGCGGGAGGTGGGACTTCTGCTCAAACCGGTGGCGCCAAGGCCGGAGCCGCCGGCCATGGAGGCCGTGCTGGAGCAGGTGGGGCAGCTGCCGGCGCTCCTGGCCGTCTCCCGCTCCGCGCTGGTGCGGGACTGGGACGCCCTGACCCTGGACAGGGCTCTAGAGTGGGCCCGGTATTTCCAGCACATCCATGACCGCTTCCGCACTCGGCCTCGGCTCCGGGACGCGCTGGGGCGGCGGCTGCGGCGGGGTCAGCCGAGCCCGCTGCTGGGCTTCCCCCACCTGGGCCGCTGCCCGCAGCTGCTGGGCCTGGCGCTGCTGGAGAACCGCGCTCTGCCGCCCGCCGCCTGCCGCCGCCTGCTCCGCAGCCTGCTGCAGCCTCCCGGGGAGGAGGCCGGCCCCCAGCCCTGCAGCCTGGCGCTCCTGGCCCGCCGGAAGGCCGCCTCCCGCCTGCTGGCGCTGCCCCGCGGCCCGCCGCGGCCCCCGGAGGGGCTGGAGCCGCAGGTGCAAGCGGAGGCGCAGCTGCTGCTGAGCCGGCTGCGGGAGGAGCGGGAGGAGGCCGAGCCGGCTGGGGAGGCTGCGGGGCGGCTGCGCTGGCTGGCGGATGTCCTGGAGCAGCTCCCCCAGCCCCGGGCCTTCGAGGTGGTGGCGGCGGCGCTGCTGCTGGTGAGGCAGGGGAGTGGCTCTGAGCAGGCTGGAGACAGGGGTCAGGATGGGAACAGCCTGTGTGGAAACCAGGCGAGTGCAACTGGAGACGAATATGCTGCCGGGCCCCTGCTTTCCTGGCTGTTGGAGAACTTGGAGCGATTTTCTGCCTTCTGCCTTGTCCTCCCAGGCTCCCTTCTTGCCTCCCTAGCTGGTCACTATTCACAGATTAGCAGGCCTTATTTGGACGCTTTAACCGTCTGGGGAAGCCACTTGCTCTATGATCCCTTGCAGGGACAGTGGGTTAAAAGTAGTCTTGACAAGGCTGAATTGTCCTGGGAGGAGCTGAGGGAGCGCTTCAGTTGCCTCTGTCAGGGATCTGCGCTGCTCAGGGGACAGACCCAAGCTGCTCTGAAACTCCTGAGGGCACAGGATGGAGACTTTAAAGTCCGTGGCCTAAGTGTGTGGACTGACTTACTGATGGAAGTAGAGGAATATCTGAGGAAACCAGCAGAGCGCTAATGCACGAACGCAAAAGCAACATGAAAACTTCTGAAATCCAGCAAATCTGCTTAATGATTTGATATGAAGGGCAAGAAAACTATACCTTGCTTTGAGTTGAAAACCAAGCACTGTTGTGACTGCTGGTCACGGTGTTTCTGACTGCTTGTGAAGTCTTTCAGAGGGGCTTGGTGCTTTCTTGTAATTGTACTATCAGTTCTGGTCACTGCAGGAAATGTCTTCCTTTTCAGTACCTGCTGTTCACCTAATAAAATGAAGAAAATTCTTTCTGTTTCAAATATAGAATGGCTTTCCGTTTGGAAAATATTACAGTTCAGATATGGTCATGGTAGTTTTGTCTCTAACTGTTGGAGGCTGACCAAAAGCTTAAAGGGAAGGTGGAATTTCAAATGTGAAAACTCCAAATTCAGGGTTAATTTAGTAGTGGCTGTCTTCATTGGGCTGTCTGCTCTGGTGGCCGCTTTCATGCTTCTGTAGCTCATGCACATGACTTAGCCCCTGGGTCTAAGTGAAGGTGAGAGAAAGCCAACTGGAAAGCTTTTTGAAAAGTTCTAAAATTAGAAGTCTTTATTAGTTGCTATATTATATGATAATATGCAAGTATTTCCTAAGAAAACTGCATTAAAATGTAGGGTGTTCTGTGTGGTTTTCTTCCCTCTTCCATAGTCTGTTACATGACTCTTATTTCTGTTTTGTGGAACAGAAAAGTGAGTGCAGAACAGACTTTTTATTATATGACAGTCGTTTGGGGTTTTTTTTACTTCATGCTTTTATGTTTAGTCAATTTCTGTGACTAAAACTTGATCAGGGTAGTTTCTGTCTTAACTTATCACTCATTTAAAATGAATACTGTAATGCAGTGGTAATGTTCCTATATGTTTAGCTCTGTAAGCTAGTATGAGGCGAGCAGTGTCATAAGAGAGAGAATTGTTTAGAAACATGGGGGAAATGTATGCAAATGCTGCAAAAGGGGGTCTTCATTAGCCTTTCTTGGGGACTACCTGTCAGAGTTCCTGTAGCCCATGTTCTTACAGGTTCAAGGTGAGTTGAGACAGCTTCTGTTGCTGAAGTCCCTTTAGGAAAGGTTAGAAGAAGGTGCTTTGCTTCTGCTTATAAGCTTAAAAAAGCAAGCAAGACATTAAAAGGTGCAAACTGGTTTTGAAGCTAATTAGAGTAGTAGTCTGTATTACAACATAAAATAGTGCATGCAATTAGGGCAGATATTTCTGTACCATGACACTTGAGAGGGAGGAATCTTGTGATTTTAAAATGGAAACAATACAAGGGGATGACTATTGCTTATCTGGGAAGAGAAATAGTGCCTTTTCTAACTTGGATGGAAATCATTAAAGGCATTCTTCCCTCTCTTCTAAATCAAAACAGATACTCAAGGGTAGCGCACTTTAAATTCTTAGAGGGACATTCTACTAATCTCCTATCAAAAATATGACTGTTTTCTTTGGATTCCTTGCTATATCACGTGAGGGAGGCAGTGCAGTTGCGGAGATCTGCAGATGAATGTATTCTAAAAGCTACAGCTGAGGCAGTCACAGGGTCATCCCCCCTTATGGAGCTCACGGTGGTGCTTAGTCTTAAAAGAGCGCACCATGTCAGGGAGCCTCAGGACTGAGTCAATATTTCTGTGGTATCGAGAGGAATATGAACATTGTCTATAAGTGTTTAAAACTGCTTAGATGTATGAAGTCTGAACTTATGTTGTCTAGCCACAGCTCCCTGCGTTCTGTAGTTTTGGCATTTGGTATGGAAACTTCACTTGAGCTTGCTCTTAACGCTTTTAACAGGCATAGGGGTTTTGGGCTGTTGGAATACTTTCTGCTATCGGAGGTTCACGATGAATGATATACCCAAAGATACTAGGCAAAGCCATTTGCTTCTGCCCAGCTATATGTTAAGGGTAAATATTAAATGTTGCAGTAATGTTACAAATATTATAGCGACAAAAAAACCCCAAACCCTTATTAGTGCTCCTTCTTATGGGAAATTTAATGGGAAAAGTTGGGTTGAAGCTGCTGGCATAGCCTCTCTTAGCGAGGGATAATTGACCTCAACTATTTAAAAACTGGCTCTTCCCCTGTACCTGGGTCTCTGACACACTTCAGTGAGAGTTAACTGTTGGTTTTGCTTGTCAAGGTAGATCTGTTTCCTAATGTACTTGGCATGTTGACTGTGAGTTAAGTCTCTCAGCAGCTTTTAACTGCTTCTAGGATAAATCTGGTGCTTGTAGGGAGTTTGTATTTGCACTATTTCAAGTTTACTTTTTGATAAACTTAAGTTTTCACTTATAAAATTCAGTTCATAAAGACAGATATCTTATTTCCAAGTCATTTAGCATTATACCTTTTACTAGCTAAGTGCAACTACAGAATCTTCTTCACTAGCTAGGAAGTACTAGGCCCTTCAGTGTGACCTTATTAAGAAAGTAAAGGAATAATTAAGGAGGGGAAGGCAAGAAATGCGCCAGTGTAGACCATATGTACTTGATGTCCAATTCTGTCCTCCTTATAGGAAAACTGAATACTAAAAGGTAGTTTGGCCTCAGTGAGGCAGAAGCACTTGGCTATAGCAATTTTGCCAAAATGTTCTAATCTATCCCAAATATATTATAAAGAGGTACCAGATCCATGATTACCGGATTCCAAAATCTATATGGCATTTATTGAAATAAATGCTCTGGTTAATATATCCCCTATTATTTTGGCACACTTGTGAAGTGTGCCAGGCAGCTGTGCAAATGACACTTAATTAAAATATTTTGGAACTCTGTTTTTAATAGAAGTGTAAACAGGAAAGGAAGAAGTGTGATATCTGCAACCTCCTCCTTCTATGTATTTGCAGCTCATATTTGCATACTGAGATTTGCAGACCCAAATTTTGCAAACTCTTGACCTAAACAATCTCAGTTGTCATGGGAAATAAGATATTAGAAATGACAGACTACAACCTCTTCCCCCATGACCTTCTTCCCTTTTTTACTAATAAAGCAAAACAGATCTCTGCTATTTTCTCTATTAAAATGACGATTGGAGAAACTGTTAACGATTCCTGTTTCTGAAGATTGGCAAGTATTGAGGCATCTTATTTTACATATTGAATCAGGAGGATTTTACTTGGCCAATAAATAGCTAAGATGAATATGTTTTGCTACCACTGATTTGATTTTTTTTTTTTAAATTAGTAAAGGGAAAACATTTTACCTTTTGTCAACCAGTACTGTAACAGTCCCCAAGTGACATACTAAGAGGTGTCTGGAAACTAAGTTGCTTTTTTTCATTGTGTGAAGTGTCTGTTACCTTGTAATAACCCTACGAAGCAAAATTTAGAAGAAAACAAATTATATGTTTTCCTAGTAATTTTAGGAAAAAATATAAGCAGCTTGGTACCGTTCAGATGAATATATGAACCCGATTGTGACTGAAAGAACATGTATTAAGTTCAGAATGTCCAGTTGAAATGTCCAATAATGCATTGCAATGAATTCTTGTAAGGGTTCTTTCCCCCACGCCCCAGCTGTAAATATAATAAAGGTCTAGTGTTCTTGTCATTGTCACTGAAGAACAAGTGATTTATATTTTTTTTTCTTCTTATGTGTAAGAATATTTTTTTTAGGTCATGGAGACAGACTAGTATTTTGATCATGTGGCAGTGGTATTTTCAGGTACGGTTTAATTGGAAAGCTAATTTGAAGTTATATGGCTAATTTTAGTCCTGCTGTTTCTGAAAGATCGAAGATTTAAAGCTAAATTCTATTTGTCATTAAGAGTTTGGATGAAGAGCCAGTTGCAGTGTGCAAGTGAAGCCCCCACACCATTGCCGTGCACAGTACAGCAAAGAGGCACCGCTAGCATGGGAACCATCCACTTGAGCAGCTTATTTAATTTGGTGGGCAGAGCTACAGAAAAATAAAGTGCATGTGGAGATGGTGAGGAGAAAAGGCAGAAAACTGCTCCTTTCTAAAGGCCCTGGAGAAAGGGTAGATTTGCCCTTCACCAAAACTGAGTGGCTTTGCTACTGCTGGGGACAGCTTTGGGTCTGTGAATGTCGTGATTAAAAAATAAATAAATCAAAAGGCTTTTGATTTGGTGTTGGCTGCTCTGCTAAAGCTCTCAGCCTGTGCCTTCCCTAGTGACTGCTTGGATCAATGGTTTAACAGGCAAGAATATTAAGGCAGGGAATGAGAAATGTAGCTGTGTGTGCAGGGTAGGAAACTGCCTACTTAAATAGGGGTTGTTCTCACAGGGGTGACAGCAAACGAGCAATATCCTCTCTGCCCTGTTATAAAAAAGACTTGAATAATCACAGGTGTGGTCAGGAAAAATAGCTTTTATCAGTTAATAATTAGTATAAAGCCTTCTCACAAGCTGGTTGCTCTCAGTATCGTATCTGTCTCATGGGGGTTTAAATGTTATTTTGACCAATCACATCATTCTCTATTAATCAGTTATGTGCCTGTGCTGAATTTCAGATTAAGGGATGATAGACAACCTGGAAAGATTTATGTGTTTGTTCTCCCTTGCCTATGTATTTTTTTAAACATCTCAGAAAAAACGATGTCTGTAGCAATGGACTAGACCAGAGGTAAACACATAGTCAAGATGCATTCTCTTATCATTTTTGAAATGTAGTCTCAAACGATGGTAAGCTGGTTAATGTAACGACTACTTTAATACTGAAGTAATTGATGTTCCAACAGCACATTAATTTCTTGTGTGCCAATACTTTAGAGTTACTGATATTACTTTCCATATTTAATTATATCCTAATCGTTTTTCCTTGTGCCTGTTCTTTCACAACTAGAGATCTTTGTCCCTAAATCTTTGATTAGAGTGATTGGCGTTTTACTTAGTGTTTTGAATCATCTCAGATACCACAGAGGGTGGCAGCAGAGTCTCTCTGCACAGATGGGCTTGGACTTCTGATCCAAAGGGAGAAGTAAAGCTCGGGGGCTGTTTCTAGAGGCAGAAGAGATGCAGGGAGGAAATACCCACTGTTGTGCTACCCACTCAGAAGTTTCCAATTGAAGAATCCCATAGAGAGTATTTTCTCCTTGCAGTTCTGATTTTACCAGCTATTTAATTTAATGTAGGATCAGGTAATAATATAAACTGTATCCCCAAACTGTCTCTATCCACAGACCTGTTTTATTAATAATATTAGGTATTCAGCTCTTAAATTCCTTTTCTATTACATGATAAATTCCTGTAGTATTATGTGATCAATTTACTGTAACCCTTAACTAGGACATTTTACCAGAAATGATAGCAGTCTGCACTGAACAGAGAATATAGCAATCAAATTCTGAATTTTGCCTTGAAATGTACCTTCCTATTGTATTTCTCCCTCTGGGAAGAAAGTCCAGGATGAATGCTCAGACATGGGCTATTCATAGTGTGTAGCTCACAAAAAGGCTAATCCCAGCATCTGATAAAGCGTTATTTAAGGGTTTGGCAGTCATCATGAGTTTTAAATCCCACCACAAAGATTTCGTTTGAATGTTTTCCTTAGGATCGCTTCCAGGAATGAAATTATATGAACTGCTTTTACCTGCACGTTTGTATCCGTGTTCCTTTTATGGTGTGTTAGACTTTATGACTATCTGAACAGGAAATCGTAATTGTGGTCTTGAGTTTCTGTACGTAGTGCTTCACTCAACATAAAGTTAGCAATGGAAGAAAATGGTTATGTGCTTTCTATTGTGTATGATAAAAACTACACCCATAAAAATAAGGCAGCAATACGAGACTAATTGTTATATGATCCAATTGTCACGTTGAATGTGTAGAGAAATACTTGATTTTAATGCTGAATAACTGGGAAAAATTGTGTGGGTTTATTTGTTTTGCTCTTATAAGAGGAGGTAATGAGTCCTCTTGAAATACCGTTAGGCCAAAATGTAAATGCAACCTCTATTTCCAATACTTATAGGCAGTGAATTCATTAATATTTTCTTATTAATGTAAATGAGCTAGGTAAGAATGATTGATTTCTTCTAGGAACTAATTGGACGTGATCAATCCCTAAAACAAGTGTGACAACAAGGTCATTCATCAGCTGCTTAATGTTGCAATAGCCTAAGCTTGCCCTTTCAGCTAGGAAAAGATGTCATGCCCTGGGGAAAAGGCTTTCAAATCATTATGCTATTGGCAAAAAATTGTGTACTCTTGTCTCTTACAGCCTCATCATTCTTAATGGTGAGGTGAAAGTTGCTGAGTTCAGGTGTTTTACTATTTGCCTTGTAAATGGTATCTCTTTTCAAGCTTAAATTTCTTTTACGTAGTAAAAATATAAGGTGTAAGGAAAGCCAGATTTAACAATATATTGAGAGTGACAATCAGCTGCTTGGTCTGGCCCAAATGTTTGAGAAAACATGTGGAGTTCTCTTCCTACCTACAGAAATAGCCCCAGTGTTTGTGTCCTCCCAAAGCAGTTGTGTTTGTTTCCTAGAAGAGCTGATGGTGCTCATGAGGACGTGCTTAGCATTCTGCCGGGTTGGAAATGTTTCTTGGGTTGGAGGAACACTTTCTACCTGAAACTAAGGCTCTCGACAGCTACACAGGGATGGATCTTTAGGCATTGCAACTGACAAGGAAAAAAATGTCATCGTTTTTGTCTGCATCTTTTTTTTGACTGGCTCTTGAGTAAGAAGATGCTTTTTGCTGGATTCTACCACGGAAATTCTACCACGGAAATTCTACCACGGAAATTCTCTAATCCATCATTTGTTTATTTGCTTCAAGTTAGTTTGAATTCTGAATTTACCTCTGATTTGCCTTAGTATTTTGCTTTATTGTTTAGAGGTTTGCTTTCCCCCAAATGTAACAAGCACCTTCCCTTTTATGCCTCATAAATGTGCATGAAACTTGTTCAGGTTGGAAGATAATATACGTTAAGGGAAAGCCAGGACAACAGTAGTGTAGTAGTTAATTTCTATAATGTGAAACTAGAATTTCTTATTACTGCTGGAATAGGCAAGTAAATACTTGCCACTATTTTAAAATTACTTTTATAACAATTTAGTTACTGCATGAGCCAAAAGTCAAAAAGGTGCCAAAAAACCCTCACACCTTCAAATGGTGTGCCAAACCGTCATTTAACCTAAAAAGCACAGACAAGATCCAGCAGCAGGAAGGGAAAGCTAGAAACCGTTAAAAGATTCCGTTTTCTGTAATGGTAAGATTATCAAGTTAATGGATAATTTATCAACACTTTTTGTGATTTTCATTGTTTACTTGCAGTCCTTTACAGAGACTCAGTGTCTTCCTAAAAATATGATTTTTTTAATTTCAAGCAAAAGTTTCTTGGCTAAAAGTAGCACCGAGCAAGTGAAATCCTGTGGCCTGTTAGGGGAAAAAAGTGAGGATTAAAAAAATAAAAAAGAAAAATAAGCAAAGAAGCAACAACTTATTACACTGGTTATCGGTATGAATCTGGGTACTTTGGGTCTTCCCGATGTAAGGTTTGCGAAGACGTGTGGCTGTTTTCAAGGCCATGTGTTCCTGGGTGCTGCATCTAACACCGTGGGTGCAACGCAAGACCATGACACAGTGCAGACTTTTAAGACAAACATGAGTATGATCCTGCTGTTAGTACTTGATAGCATCGTGGCATTTATTGGTGTGGTTTTGGGGAGTTTGAGTTTTTTGTTACCTTTTAAGTACAAGTTCTTGCTGTGTGAAACAAAGACCCTGGCTCTGTTACAGGGAGCAGGCCTGTGAGACTGCTGGCACCATGGGCAGATTTAAACTGGGTATTTATCATCATTCATCTTGCAAATCATATTCACCATAGATGCATGGTTATAGTTTAAGGCACAAGGAGACCGATATAGCTAGAGAAATAGTTTGTATTGTCAGAATACTTCTGCCACTATTATTAGAGCCAACGTATTGTTCTTTGTTTCAGAATCAACGGAAATGTTGAAGTGTGCAGTAGCTCAGCACGGGCCAGGAAGGGAGGTTGTAGTGAGGTGGGGGTTGGTCTCTTCTCCCAAGTAACAGGTGATAGGACGAGAGGAAATGGCCTCAAGTTGTGTCGGGGGAAGTTTAGATTGAATAGTAGGAAAAATTTCTTCACTGAAAGGCTTGCCAAGCATTGGACCAGGCTGCCCAGGGAAGAGGTGGAGTCGCCATCCTTGGGGTTATTTAAAAGATGGGTAGATGTGTCATCTTAGGCACATGGTTTAGCAATGGACTTGGCAGTGCTAGGTTAACAGTTGGACTTGACAATCTTAAAGGTCCCTTCCAACCTAGATGATTCTGCGATATTGGCTTGTGAAGCATGAAGTCACCGTGTGAGTTTTGATTGAGTTCACAGTGCTGCAACAGTACCACTGAGTGTGAGCTGCTGTCATCTTGCCTCCTCCCACTCTTGTCCCACTCTCGCTCTTTCCGATTTATCTGGTTTATCTGCACAGCAGAACATCTCACCCAAATAGCGCCTGGGCGCTGTGCCAGTGCATGCCCCTTCCCACCGCGAAATTCTGCATCTTCTTGTTTGTCACACCCCATGAGCCTGATCTTCCGTAAGTGGTGAGTGTAGCATAGAGCGTGTGGCTCATACCAAAAGCTGCAGTTGTAACATTTTTGAAGCAGTCATTGTTTGAGTCTATTGGAGTCCATCCTGTAAAAGTGAGAAATAAGTTTTATCTGGATCAGGCTTAATATTGCTTCCTTTTGAATGGATTTTTGTCACTGATTGTAGTTGAGCAAGATAGAGCCCGTATTTTGATGTGAAATGTAATGGGTAATATCGCCACCAAAGCAGGAAGAAATGCTGCACTTACTTTTGAAAGATCATACAGAAGTGTGCAGCAGGAGTTCCTATGTGAGGAATTCACAATGTAAAAAAATAATTGTTTCTTTTAAGTAACTGAGGAATGACTCCTAAGGTGTTAACTCTGGTAACAAAACTCTCATCTTCACACCTTCCATCTAAGTCAAGTTTTCTAAAACTTTTTGTCCCATGACTCTCTACATATGACAATTTTAATACCTGTTCAGTCTGAGAAGGGGAAAAATGGCATAAATCATTCTTGTCTGTGCTCTCCGTAATGTCAAAAACACGTGTCGCTGACACTGTCGGTTCAAGGCTGTTGTTGGAAACATGAAATAAATTGCAAAGGACTAACAGGAACAATTTACAGAAGGTACGGTATCCAAACCTGGACACATGCACGCTCCACTAGGCAGTGGAGCTATGGTTGAATCTGGAACTGCTGCAGTAACTTCAGGTAATGGTGAGCACGCACTAGCCACTAATTACAACAGGAAAACACTGAACCCTGTGCACTGCGCTGACAAATTGCTCCCAGTGGTATCTAAGCTATTTCGCTGTTGTCATTATAGCCTCTAGCAAAGTCAGGATATTTGAAAAGAGTATGGTGTCTGCAACCTATTAAAGATATTATATCCCTATTTATAGTCCAGTTCCACAAATAGAAAATTCCAACAGAAGAACGTTTGCTATAGAAATTTTTGAATATTGAGATTTTAAAGGCAGTTGTGTTTAGTTTATGAGCCAGGTATTTAGAAAAAAGCAATTAAAGCCACCTTGCTCATTAACCTTTCCGTTCCTCATAGAGCACTTTAAGCACAAGAAAGTGATTGCATTTTGATTTGTAATGCTTCAGTGACTGGACCTCCTCTCCCTGTATATGTGCATTGGAATAGAGCACAGTCTCTAAACACTTGCATGTGGTTTTGTTCTACCACAATTTAACTGATGCGATGATCTTCTAAACTCTTTGAGCCCATGGAATCCAACTGCCTTTTGCCATGGGCTCTGTCCCATCCTCTTTGCATTTGCTTTGCAAAGATATAATACTAGAAATAACCATTACCGTGGTTATTGCTAGCCTGCAGTGATTGAGGAGATTTAACAAATTATAGACAATGGCAAATCAGGACCGTGATTTATAGAATGCATATTTTGACTTTTGCATTATAAATTGGAAGAAATGACAGCATGTTTCTCTTTGTCACTGTTTGAGTATGAAGAGCACAAGGCAATAAATTATTACTCCCTTTAGAAGATATCTGAAGTGGGGAAAAAAAAACTTTATCCCGTGCAGCTGGGCCAAGAAATGGGTTATCTGAACCAGAAATCATTATTTTCAAACAGTGCAGGGGTTAGCAAAGGAGGCTGCTTTAAAAGTATTCTGATTCTCAGAAACCAATTAGAATTAGTGTGTGTTGGTAGGGAAGATGCCCTTATGTTAATCTTTCCATTTTCTTCCAGTGGCAATTAAAAATAATAGATAACAAACATAAAAGGTAAAAGAAAGTTTTTTGCTGTCTTCCAGTTACAGGAAAATAACCCAGATGTTGGATTAAGTTTTTCCTCCTTCAGTCTTTGTGAAGGCGTATCCAAATAAACATAAAATACAGAGCCTCTTAAAATGGGAAGGTTTTTCATCATCTTGGCAGCTGTGACGCGCAATCTTAACACACCTGATGAATCCTTGTTACTACAAAGGCTTCAGGCACAGGGGCATTTTGCTCTTTGTGCTGAAGATCATGACTTCGGCGTTTGGTGAACGTTGCACAAGTACTCGAGGTAAAAAGTTCAGCTACCCATTAAGCTCTGAGGGGAACTTTTTTCCAATGAGATTAGAAGACACCTTTGTTTTTCATTTCTCTTCGTATTTAGCTTCGTATTTTGTAGTGTGAGTTGTCACTGCAAATGGTGGAAATGTTCGTTCTCTTAGTCTCCCTTTTTGAGCCCATAGTGCAGTAGTACAGCATAACTAAAATGGATTGGTACAACTAAAGTAACCCGCCTGTAGAACAGAGTTCTTGAAATGTAAGGATTTTCATATTGTTACATGAATTGCCGTGATGTTTGGCATGCTTATTTTTAATACATTTTTACAAAATCTCAATCTTGTACTTTGTGTACTTCAATGTCCTGTACTTCTGGACGTACCAATTTTTTTTTGAAGGAAAAGTAGCAGCATAACAGCATTTTCACTGCCAGATCTTGTTTCTGGATTATGAAATTCTTGATTTTATATGTAAAACACTCTCACTTTAAAGTTACCAGACAGAAGTTATATTTTTAAATGGAATTAAGTTCTAAAGAAAGTAAATAACAGTGTTGTCAGTCTGTGGGGAGAACTTGAAGAACAGAGAAATCAAATGACTGGTGCAGAGTGGTACAGGGAGTTTGCGGCAGTTGGCCGCTTGATGCAGCTATTTATATTTCTGGGTCTCATCACAAATCTGTCCTTGTTTAATTGTGAGACTAAGATAATCTGAATGTTTCACAGACATTCAAAGGCATCTTTTAAGAAAAAGCATATAGCCATTTGATATTACCAGCAAAATTGTTCATCACGTGCACAGTTGTAGACTTCATCTAGGCAACTTCCTTATTCCTTTGGCACTCCTATGGTAAAAAGTAATTAAGTTCATATAAAGCAAATGGAAAATGGTGGCTTTTCCACCACAATGAAATGCTGAAATCTGAATGAATGATGAAGCCTTTAGAATTAGTGGCACATTACTGTAGTGAGCTGAGAGAGTGACCTGCCCTGAAGGAACAGGGAAAAGCAATAACGTTCGTGTCCCATCTGTCAGAAAGGTGTAGGAGACATTTCTTGTTACATAATGACCGTCCCATTCCTTGAAATATTGTGGGGATTAGAAAATACCTTGCATAATTTATGTACACCATCTCTATTCCAGAACCATACATTACCGTTCCCACAGACAGCTTACACTGACGTTCTGAACCATATGTATGGTTTATGCAGGTAACATAATACTTTCAAATTATATGTGCTATGAGCCAATAAAATTAGTATGGGGTACTTAGGCAATAGCCTCATAACAGCTAAACTAACAAAGGTTTATAAAATACTTCTCTCCTAATTTTTCATGGGGCGGTCATTGGGTTTTATTTTTTTTCCTCTTAGCTTTACTAATGAAACGCAGCATTAGAAAACCAGCTCTAGCCAAACTGCTGGTATTCTCAGGCATATATGGAATTCCATTCTCCTATCTCTTGTTCTCAGATGTGAATTTCTAGGATTCAAGGACTGAATTTTCATCTGATCTAATTTAGAATTGCCACAGAGCTGTGACAAGTTATACCTGCTTAGAATTGGGCATCTGGAGAGAGAAAATAAATGATAATTTTGGATATACTTACTGAGATGGCATTTTACTGTTCCATCACTGTTTATTACTGCAGCCTGTACTATTTTTCCAAATACCTTCACTGGTTCACTTCCAAGATGATTACTGGGCCATTTAATTCCATTAGAGCTTTGTTTCTTTCTTTGGAGGGGAGGGTTGCTTTATTTTTTGAGAGTGCCTCACTGGTACAAAACCACTGGCACTGTTTGACTTCTTGGAAATGTGCTACCAAGGCCTATAAATCTATCCGAGGGTGTCTGAAAGGACAGAGGAACTCATCGCTTCTGTTGTATTGGGTTTGTCTACTTCTAAGACTAGGGAGCCAGATCTAACACCCAGCAGTGAGGAGGTCAGCGATGCACACCTTGTTTGTCCACCTTGAAATTGCTGCTGGATGCTGAATTTTGACAGCCCAGTGGCAACTTTGGTATTTTTTCCGTGCAGCCTGTGTCCTTGCGAGGAGCAGCCCAGCTCCTCTCCTGCCCCGGAAGATGGTGCTTTCCCTCAGCTCTGCTTCCAGCCCCCAAAATGCCGTGGTTCCGCAGACCTCCGAGCCTTACTGGTGCTGAAGGAGGCGGCCTGGCCCTCCCGCCTGCTCTTAGAGGGAGCCAACCGCTTGTGTGGTCGCGTTGTTACGTGGGTGAGAGGCCCCGCTGGCCCGGCACACTTTAGGTTTCCCTTGAATTCTTTCCCATTCCGCTTCACCCCCTAGCTGGAGAGTGTGTGCGCTAGAGCAAAGGCGGGAGATCCATACGGGGGAACATATGGCTGGGGTAGGGGATGTGCACAACAGTTTCTTCTGGCAGCGTTAGTGTTTTATGCTTTCTTTGGTGGATATTTTCTTTATTCCTGACCAACAGTTTAGAAAATGGAAAGACAGTGATTAGGTGAAAAACACTGGGAAAGCATGGAGTGCCTTCTTTCCTGTTACTCCCTTGCAAAGCTGCACAAGCTGGGCTGTTTTAAGAATTATTCAGGTAGTCATTTCACATGCGATGGGCTGAAAGATGGTAACTTTTAGTATATTTTGCTCAATCAGCTTAGATTTATTCTAAAAAGTACATTATTGCTCTCACTGAAGTTGGGTCCCTTTCCTTTTTAAAAATCCTATCTCATCATTTGAAAACAGAGTTGTTTATTTTCCATTTAAAAGAAATACTTCTTACTGTGCAAGGTGACTTGAGAAGGGTATAGATCTCAAACAAAAAAGGAGACTAGGTCTGCTTCTATTTCACACCACCTGAGCAGTGGAACCGCTTGGAACACAAGGCATTGATCTAAGATCTATCCAAGACTTTCAGGATTGACACTTGTTAAAATTCACGTTTCACAGTTATATTTTAAAATTTGATTTCTGACCCTTACTCGACTATAATAACTGAAATAATAGGTGTAATCTGATGAAAATGAAGTCTGCCAGCCTTTACTACTGTTTTAAATTTGTAGCAGAATTTAATAGCACGAGGTGTGTTTGCTGATAAACTTTCAGCTGATTAACTAAGCTTTCTCTCACACCTAAACAAACACACCCACACACGGAGTTCTTAAGTAACTGTCATCTGAAACTTTTCCATGCTGTAAAATCAGTAGGTGGTTGCTGTCAGCAACAGCATATTTGGTTTACGTTTTTCTGCAATAACTATTGGTCTGGAAAATTATTCTGAGAAAACCATTCAATTCTACACAAATAAAATGGGAAAAATGCAGGTTTGATTTTCTATGATATTAAATATCTAGGACGTGTTAAAATGATGCTGATTTCCATCAGCCGTACTACCTGATTATCTGAATATTTGAACATTAATTTATGGACATAATAGATAATTTACTTTGCTAGCATTGTATGTAACAGTACAGACACGTGTTTTGCCATCCTAGAATCAGTATTCTTAACACAGAATTTTTGGTGATAGAGATGTAAGGAGAAAAATAGCTGTAGGATTTTAATGCCATTTCACTGATGTACGTGAAAATCCCCATGGAAACTTAGTGGTCTTTTCATTGATTTCTGTGCCTTGATTTCTCGAGTGTTCCTTCACAAAAAATGGCCTGAGGTTTTTCATTATGTTTTACTGCTGCCTGCTTGTGTGCTACCCTGAATGCTTTGTAAATCAGCAGGTAGGGTCAGCAGTTCCTCTTGTGTTGTAGATCCTTATTTATAGAAAAAATCTAATAATATCTGTTCTGAAATTGCCATTTGCAAAATAACTAATGCTTCAAAGAAAAGAAAGATTATGCGTGAGCAATGTTTCTTCTGCTGTCACTGGTGTAGACCAGTATGTAAAGGACTTAATAGCTCAAAGTCTTCCTCCCACCCACCCCAGTAACAGCAAGCAACTGCTGTTTCATTAGGTTTCCTGTATTTTGGTATTATATGTCAGAAAACAAAACCATGTAGACTAAATTACAAGAGAAATCTTGACTCTTTTGAGTCACAGTAATGTATCTATTGATTTAGAAAGGATCAAAATTTCCCATCCGTGTTCTTTTGACATGGAGAGGTACTGACTTCTCAAATAGGACTGCCCAGGTGGTCATCTAAATCATAGAATCCTAGGGTTGGAAGGGACCTCTGGAGATCACCCAGTCCAACCCCCTGCCAGAGCAGGGTCACCAAGAGCAGGGGGCACAGGAACCCATCCAGGCGGGTTTGAATGTCTCCAGAGATGGAGACTCCACCACCTCCCTGGGCAGCCTGTGCCAGGGCTCTGCCACCCTCAAGGGAAAGAAGTTCCTCCTCATNCCTGGTGCAGGGGGTTATTCCTCCCCAGGGGCAGCACCCTACACTTGCCCTTATTGAATTTCATAAGATTCCTCTCCACCCAGCTCTCCAGCCTGTCCAGGTCTCTCTGGATGGTGGCACAGCCTTCTGGGGTGTCAGCCACCCCTCCCAGCTTTGTATCATCAGCAAACTTGCTGAGGGTGCACTCTACCCCCTCATCCAGGTCATTGATGAAAATAGATGGGTTCTTTTGCAGAGGGTTTTTTCCCGGGTTCTATATTCTGGGACTTTACCATGCTCTTTCTGACACATCAACTAAGGAAGTTTCCAGGTCAGAGTTTCTCAGTAAAAATAGATTATTTGGAGCTAAGTTGCATTTCTGCCTCAAATTCTGTTCTAAAATCTTGATTGAACTCATAACGTTCTCTCTGAATGCACAGGCGCAAAAGGATTTCAGGAGAGAGTAAATCAGATATTTCCTTTTGGTACTATCCAGGGAGGTTTTTGTGATGTGGAGAGTTAGATTACTGATTCTGCAGACCACTTGATGAAAGTAACTGGTAACTGTTCTGGTACGTATAATGAGTTCACGAGAACACTTGTTTTTAGACACAGAGCTTTTATCAGAATTAGACTTCATTGCGTTTCAGATGGATGCTGTTTGTATATTGCAGAAACTTTGTATGATGAGTGGTCTCCCCTTTCTCACGTCAGTTTTTACCCTGCTACTGGGCAGAAGGGGAATCGGGTCTGCTGGGAAACTGGGAAACTCGGTGGGTACAAAAGGCTGAGCCAGGTGAGAGGGACACAGGTGACCTGACACAGCACGGGCTGGAGAAAGAGGGATTTCCAAGACAGACCAGCTCAGCATCTGCTTGGATGATGCACGGGGGTCTTTATCGGAAGAGGGGGAAAAAGTAGGGTGGACCTGGAAGGCATGCTGGCAGTGGGCGAGAGGCTGGTGCTGGTGGGAGCAGAGGCACTGGGTGCTGGGGGCTGAGCGCAAGCAAGCGCGGCCCAGCTCTGGGGAGGCGGGGGGGGACACTGGGCGCAGCTACTGCAGCCAACAGGTTTAATTTACTTTTTCTATTATTTTTTTCCTTCTTTAATTCCAAGATGTCTCTTTCTGTCATTCACGTTATACTTTCTCTCCTTCTAACCCATTTCTTTATTCTACTGATTTACACTTTCCCTATAAAACCCGGCACAGACTGGATGTGGATTTTATATATTTTTTTAGCAGAAGGTGGTGGCTGGCTCTAGCAGGATGACATTTTAAAGAATGCCAATTTCTCTCTATATTTTGCTGCAAAGCTGAAATTAATCTTGTGCAAAAGGCAACATAATGTCTATTCACACCTTATTCTCACTTAAAACATTTAAACTAGAATTAAAATAAGATCTCATATGGCAGCTTAGTATTGAACTGGCCTTTTAAGAAGGGCTTAATTATTTCACAAATGCACAGACCTTTTTGTGCATACTCTTAGCATTTCACATTTAGATTAGTTAGATTATGTCATATATTTGAATCTATCCTGCTCTAACACTGTAGCAGGGCTTTATTCTATTTTATTATGTTGACTTTTTGTCACTCCATAAATTACCGTGTTCGATATTCTCTATTTTCTTTTTTTGCCTTTTGGTTTCTTCCCAGGGTGGATTTCTGCCTATTTCAATGAAGGGTAAATCAACATATAAATCCATCTTGAAATGCTTTCACTTTCTTGCTACTCTGCTCTTTAAGTAGAAAGCAGTAATTCGTACAGTATTTGATGAGAATATATGCAAATATACTTAATTTGCACAAAGTATGTATAGCATTAAATAAAGCATCTTCATTGCTTTTCATAAAACTTTTATATGAAAAGTCTGTACACTATGATTAAACAACGAGTTTTTCACAGCTACAGACAAAAAAAAAAAGGAAGAAAATATTGTCCAATTCATCAGAATAAACTTATTCCAGGGCAAACTTGGAATAAAATTATTGAGTTATACGGGTCAGAACATGAAAGGGGAATTTCTGTTCTTACCTTTAAAAGCATAATGTTTACATAGCATAAATAATGGGAGACAAAGTCGTTTTACTGAAGGTAAATGCCATGGCAGAAAAGTTGCATTGCAAGTGATGGTGAAACTCAGTCGCTATCCTTAGCAAAAATTTTGGTCACTCCCATAAAGTCAGGAGAATAATGTCAGCAAAATAGCTGGTTTAGTTTTTCATTCCTCTCCCTCCTTAATATTTTAATCTTTCTGTTGCTCCTACTCGTATTGCGACGGTGCTGTTGGCCCTCAGCTGGCCTCAAGGTCCCACTTGTGTCATGGAGTGAGAGACAAAGGGAGCACCTTGTGTCAGAGCGCTTACACAGCTACGGATATGGTTCATGGTTTGTTACCTACCTGGTCTTTGTGTGCTTCTAAATGCAAAAAAAAAAAAAAAAAAAGGAAAAAAGTCCATGTTGTTAGGAGAGGCAGAGCTTTAGCCAGCTGTTGGTAGGGCTTATTAGCTTGGTGTGGGTAATGACAGAGATACCTCGGGCCAGCTGGCCTGACCTGCAGAGTGGAGTAAAACTGTGCCGCTGAAGGTAATGGCAAAGGATGCCTCAGTAGCAGAGCTGCAGCACGTCCTCAAGTCAGAACTCCTGGGCCACTGATCAGCCCCCCAGGCAGCCGTTTGGGGTGGGTATGCAAGCGGTAAAATAATGGAGGGTTTGTACCATAGTTATTTCAGGCCACTAAACCAACATACCTACAGCTAAGGAATCTTAAAGCAAGAATTTAATAGGTGGTTCATGATATGGTCATTACCAGCTACCATAGAAATCTTTAGGGCATTTAATTATTATTTTAGTATTCATTATTTCAGTGACAAATGAAAATTGAGCTCTGTTAAATGTTGTTTGTTTTATTTCCTTGGGGTCTTTACCAAGAACAGTAATTTGTCTTCTTTTTTCTTTTTTTTTTTCTTTCTGTAAGCCCCAGGATGAATTCAAACATTCAAGTTCATTAATTAAAATGTTTCCTTCTCTGCTTATTTTAATGTGACGCATAGAGTTGATTACCTTTTGCCTGAGTATGTTTTGGAAGATTGATGGTTCAGCTTTGCTAAGCTCTAACTTTTATAAGGATGTTCTCTGAAATTTATTTCGGTGGCAAGGTCTTATTCCTAAGGTATCCTACTGTTTGAATCATATGGATTAAAAAATAAAGACTTTGTGCTAGATTGCCACTGTCTGTAATGTAAAAAAAGAAAAGTTTCTGTTTCCAAGCCTTGCTGTCATGAGTAACAGATGAAGGAGGATAAAGCTGGGTAATAGTGGGGCGCTCTGTGGAAGTGGTGGAGTAGCAGCCGGGAACGCTGCTCCCTCCTGCTTTGCTGGGGTGTCCACGTGAATACGGGGGCTCTTTGCAAATCTGTCCCGGTGTGGATGGATGAAAATGTTATTTGTCTTTAAAATATATATTTGAAACACTTGCATGTTTCTTTTTAAAGTAGTGACATGAAAATTCTTACAGTTTGAGCTCATGAAGATGCACCCCCTAATTTAGAGAGTTTAACTTCTCTAAAAAGAAGCTCCTTCCCCTGGCTGTGGAAAGCAAAGAGGTATTCAGCAGTGGTTAAGAGGCAGAAGGGCCAAGGCTTTTGGAATGCTGTATGTAACATGAGATTCCCTCGAGCAGAATGGAGGGACCATGCAGTCAGTGCCTCATATTCCCACTTGCCTACAGGGATATGTTTATGCAATTTCAAATGCACTTTTTATTAAACTCATAATATTTTCCTTATTAATTCTATAACATTTCAGAGAATACTTTTGCACGTATTTACATAGAGAGAGTGAAGTAGATGCAATTTTTATATTAAATTTTTATTAAGCATTCAATACTTGAAAAACATTTCTCAAAGCCAAACCCAAAAGATATTTAACTATTAGAAGTGCAAATACAATGAAATAATGTTTTGAAATAAAGTTGACAAAAATTTAGAAGCAAACAGTTCCTTAGTGCACAAGTTGAATCTCATTAAGCCTTTTATAGTTGCTGGGTGGCTGTCACAGGTATCCTGTGGGCTGGAATGCTGCTTGGTTTTGATGCTGGAAAGGTGCTTACGGGTGCAGCTGATCTTATTGCCAGTGGCCGGGGTTTGCTGCGGAGGGGAAGGAAAGCAGCAGCAGCTTGTGCCGAGCAGAGATTTAGTGCCTTCGGTGCCGTGGTCCGGGCGCTGTTTCAGGGAAGCTGTTTTGCTCTGCTGGAAGAGTGCAGCTTTGCTGTGTTTTTGAGGAAGCCAGCGTGCCTGTTGGTGATCTTCAGAAATTGCCTCTGCACTTTTTCATAATTTTATAGTATTGTTCTTTGAGCCAATTCCTGAGCAAAGTGAGAACCGGTTCAGAGTGGCTAATTCCTCTTACTCAGACCGGAGGAATCCTCTGCATTTTTGAGCCATCTGTGCTTGCTTTTCATGTTCTAAGAGATCTCTAAATGCACATTTAGTTGGGGTTTTTCTGGAATTCCTCACAGGTTTTTTAAGTGCTGGATCATTATGGATTCTGTTCTTGTGGATTGTGTCCATCGAGTTGTTGGACTTGTGGGTAGTATTCACGGTTATTTATTTGAAATCTGCAATATTAAAAATAAAGTATCTCTCCTCAATTCTGATTGCAAGTTTTGACTTCCTCTTGATATTGGCAGACTGCAAGGTGGTTTGTTGTTTGGGGTTTTTTTGTTGTTTTTTTTTCTTTCCAAATTATTTCCTTTGTATCCGGGTGCCATAATATAATAAGCCTTTTGGGTACTCCTGGAGTGTTTTCTCTGTTCAGTTTATGGGCAGCCTTGATGAGAAGGCTCTGGCAGCTTGCAGCTGTTTTAAATAGGATTGAGATCAGAATTTTGGAGGGCTTCAGAAGGGTCTGTCCTGCTGGGACACAAACCAGTGTGAGATGACTGGAGGACTTCCAAGCTAATATGGAATAGAGATGTGTCCATAAGAATGTTATAAACAAAGACCTAATGAGCATTGAACTTTATATGCTTTCAATATTGATAATAGAATGCACATTGTCACAAAGAGCTGTGCGGTGCACATGCAGTTTACTTCAGTGCAGATGAATTAAGCTTAGCAGGAACTTAAGTCGGCTCCACAAACCCAGTATGGACAGGTCATGTATTGCAGACGTAGGAAGAGGTCTTCAGGTGTTGAAAGCCAACCCCTGCTGCAACAAACGTGGCTAGGCTGCAGCTATATTAGCTAACGATCCGGCCTAGTGAAGGTTTAAGGTAATACCTTTCTCTTCCATTGAATGGTAAAAAAACCTAATGTTTTTAATTTAGTATTTTGTCTGAATTGGTTTTCTTTTCATGAGTGGTGAACCACGTCTGTCACATTCTTTACTCACTGAATTAAGGAATACAACTTCAGTTCCTTGTCCTGTGGCCAGATACTGCAATGCAAAAGAAATCATGGGCGCGATTTACATGCCTTTTGTTTGCATAAGTGACCCTGGTCATAAGAACAGATCTTACTTTATGGAACAGACAATCATTAAATATATTAAAATTAAGATCTTCAGCTTACACCATTGACTGGGACATATTGAAAGGAACTCTACTGTTTGTAGAGTATATACTATGCTATAAACACTCCTACTGAGAACACAGAAGGGATCATCTTCACCACAAAAGCTGCTTGCTCTTAGCTATCATAATTGTACTTTCAAACATTATGCCACTTGTTCAGTCAGCATCTAAGGGCTCATCAGTAAATGGATGTTGGGATATGGGTGCTTGAGTAGGTGACTGTGACATGGCAACTGCTTATTTGCTGGCCTGTCCTTCTCAGATGCGGGTAGACAGCCTCACTTTCTTTGAGGGACAAGCTCTGTCATATCTATTACAGGGTGACGAGTGTTGACAAGCTCCCTGGAGTGCTTATGGGCACACCTTACATCTTGGTGCCTTATGTGAGATTCAATCTCTAGGCTACCAGCCTAAGGCAGGATGTGAATTTTCAATTCCATAGTTTTATCAATGTAATTAAAGAGATGTCAGATCTTTTTCCAGAGATGTATTTCTTTTTTTCTTTAACTTCTGTTCCTTTTTTTTTCTAATTCATGTTGGATCCTTAAAAAAAATATTTTAAATAATACCAAGCTACTCCTACTCTGTAATCAAAATATTAACGTGGGCTAGTTGTACCAGTATGATTTTAGCAGTTTAGCTATGTTTCTATACGACCACAACTCTAAAAATCTCCTCTACAGATACATTACTTCTAGAGGTAGGGTTTCTCTTTCAATTATTCTGTTCTGATGAAATTTAAGGATTGAAAAGTGTGGTTACAAGGTCGACTGACCTTTTTAAACTGTTTTAGCCTGCCATATTTAGCCAAACAGAATGGTTCGATGATGCTAGCCTGCCTTTTAATAGGATGTTTGAATTGTATTATGGTAACCTGATAGAGCTAACACAATCTGTGGAAAACCCCATCATTTTTACACATCAAGGCATGCCAATAGATTGTTGTGCCTTTATATTTGAGGCTGCTTTGGTATTTTTTTCGTTTAATGCTAGTTGGTTGAGGTATACCTTATCTTTATATGACACTTTCAAATATGGCCCAACCTATTGGGTTTTATGTTGTTTAGACATTGCTCCAAAGTCTGTCTCCTATTTTCCCTTCTAAAACATCGGTTTTGGTGAGAGAAACTCTACTAGACCACTGGGAGCAGGTGTAGAGCCAACATGGGTGTCCTATAGCTGGCAAGCATTGAGATTTTTCTTGAACATCAGAAAAGGGAGATATCTTTGTCCTGTGAAAAGTGATTTAATAAATAGAGGAAAGCTCAATACCTACTGAAAATAAAGTAAGAATTAAAGAATAACCCCCTAGAAATCCTGAGAGAAGAGTGATGGTGGGACAAGTTACCTATGCTACTCGTGAAAAAAAATAATAGCATGAACAAAGGGGGAAAGAGATGGACTGCAAGTGTCTGTGTTCTTATCGTGTCAGAGGTTCTGCTCCATGAAAAATCCACAGCAGTTTTCAGCAGAAAAACAAGATTTATTCAGAGATGACAATTTATTGGGCCAGCAGACACATTATTAGCCTCTTTGGTGAAGTCATTGTTATGTATCAATAGTTGATAATTGTGGGCACTCATAATATAAGAAAATGCTGTACACTCATCTCTGTCTTGCAAATCTTGGGTGCCATTGTGCAGATGATAAGCTCGGAGTCCCAAACTTTTCCATAGCAGGAAATAAATCTTTAGGACTGGGATATATTTCTGTCTATATGCGTATTTTTTTACTGTAACTTATAAATTCTGTCCTTAGATTATAGATAGGTGTTACAATTCATGAACAGCTGTGGGAAAAGCTTTTCAGAGTAACTGATGTGGTTTGTGCACCTTGGTTTTTAAAAGGGGTGTAAACAGAAATCCCTGAGTCTGATTTTGTGGCAATACATACCCAGAGATTTTATTGTGAGGTTCTGGCCTTTATGTGCTTCGTGGTAAGCCTTTTCCCGTTTCACCAAAATTGCCAAATTGAAAATCTGCGTAGTAGTTAGCCTGTAGTAGTTTGGCCTTTGAAAGTGAAAAATGAATGGTCCTCCGCAGCTAAATCACCACGGGGCGGGGGTTACTGGAGCACATCGTATGGTGGCACGGGCCCTCTCAAATCCAATCGTCTTGTGTTTTTTCCTGCTGTAGATTCTCTGTTTCAAGGAAATCATTATATATCTTTTTTAGCTCGGGCTTTTGGGACATTTGTTAAGGAATGGAACAAAAAGCTTGTAGTAATTTATGTAAGAAATTAGGTGTCGCACAATTAGGCTGCTAGAAATAAGTATTAAGATGTCCTGTGGAGAATATTCAGTGTAATTCAGGTTTTAATGCTCTTTTTTACTAACTTGTCAGGTGCAATTGTTTACTGAAGTACCAGACACTCAATATGTACCTGGTCAGTACCTGCCTGTCACAAATGTGGCCCCTCCACCCTTTGATTCCTGTTCTATTAGAAACCAGCGTGGCAGTGCGTAGTGGGAAGATCTTTGCCTGCACTAGCGTCATACTTGTTTTAGTATCCCTCCAAAATTTGAGGACCAAACTCAGGCCTGATGTGAGACAAGTTATAAAAAAGGAAAATTTCAGCCTCCTTTTCGAGGTTTCTATTTGAATAAAATAATGTCAACATTAATTTAAAGAACAAAATTGTCTTAAATGTTTTTAAGCTCTTGGGTGTCACTGTACCACGTTTTTCAAGTTTAAGTCATTTTGAAAGAGCTGAATAACCTCTTATATCTTCCAGAAATCCAGCACTCGCTCCTTTTGCTGCTAGGCTAGGACACAGCCACCAAGGGATGTTTGTCTGGCATCTCTCTGGATAGGCTGCAGCTTTACAAATAACTGTTCAAAACTCCTAGTTTCTCAGCTGCATTATAAATACTTTAAGATTCCCAGCTGTACTCTGCTTGTACAAACATCTTAAAATTATGAGCTCACTGGCATGCAGCTGGGTGAATGCAGTTACAAATGGTTTATACCCAAGGAAAATATGTGAATAGCATCGGAACTTTTTATTGGTTGAAGTAATCTAATGTTAGGGAAGCAGGGCCTGCAGATCTATTTCTTTTTTTTCCACCATTGTTAGCCTATTTGTCCTTCCATTGCTGGCGAAGCTATCTGGTCATCCTCTACTCTGCTTTGTACAGAGCAAGTATATAAAATGCATACTCTTGCTGTTGGTTTGCAGCAAGAGGTGATGAAGGAACAAGGAAGCACTAGCTGTAGGCTGGGTTATAGCATGAAGTGCTTCCCAGCTTTTGGTCACTGAAATTTTTAGAGTAGCTGCTGGCTGTAGAGTATGCCCTAATAAATGGTGTGCCTGTGCTTACTGGATAGTCTAGTGGATTACTCTTTAGCCTGGAGAAAGAAGGCTGAGAGGAGAACTTATTAACGTTTACAAGCATCTAAGGGGTGGGTTTAGGGAGGATGGAGACAGGCTCTTTTCAGTGGTTCCCAGTAACAGGACGAGGGGTAATGGGCACAAGCTGGAACATGGGAAGTTCCGATTGAATATGAGAAAAAACTTATTTATGGTGAGGGTGACAGAGCACTGGGACAGGCTGCCCAGGGAGGTTGTGGAGTCCCCTTCTCTGGAGACTTTCAAGCCCCATCTGGATGCAGCCCTGAGTGATGTGCTCTGGGCAATCCTGCTTTGGCAGGGGAGTTGGACTAGATGATCTCTAGAGGTCCCTTCCAACTCTGAAATTCCGTGATTCCATGGTGACACCCTAACTGGGGAATACAGAATCTTGTTTCTAGAGGGTCTCTCCACACCGAAATCATGACTTCTTGCGCAATGCACTTGGAAGAAAAAAACTGCATTAAGGATGGATACCTTGAAAGTAGGTGTGAGCTATCCTTGTGTAGCTGAAATCAATAGCAATTGCATGTTATCACTCCCTTGGAGTTGCCTGCTGGCATGTTTCTGCATCAGAGAATATTTAGCATCTTCATCTTTTGCAGATTGAAGGCCCCTTATAATTTAGTGCTTAGTTTGAATATCAAATTACAATTTTTGTAGTGCATCTATATCGTAAAATATGGTGTGTTATTTTTGAACTGCATTGTCTATATGACTTGCTTTTTGGTTAATTTTAATGATCAACTCCTTGGGGCAGAAGAGTTGTTCTAAAGTTTCACAGTATTGAGCGCAATGATAGAGATTAAGTATGTGGAACTGTGATGAACTGCATCCTCTCTGGCATGAAGTCAAGAGCATTCAGTTTCTGGTTTAGCAGTTCATGAACCGGCTTTTGTTTTGACTGATGATGTATTCTTTCTTTTCAGACATCTGGGAGACTCAAGATATCTGCTAGCAAACTACGCTTCCCCGTCTCCCTCACATGGCATTCTTTCACATAATGCTGATCTCTGGGTTTAACACTACTTCATAACTCTTGATATTGGTAATATGCTGATCCACAGAATTAGAGAAACGAATTGGCGACAATATAGATATGAAAAACCTTCTTCTATCAGCCAGTCGGTCTTCTGATTCAGGCAGAATTGGATTTCGTTTGTAGTGTTTCGGTCTCGTTTTCCCATGGAAACCTAAGGAGAGACAAACATCACTTTTTGACTAATAGACATCCAGCCCTCTTGCAAACAGTCATTGTTCTCTTCTGGCTTCATCACCAGGCGTGTCTCTCTTCTGCTTCCTATGGTACCTGGTGACTAAGGACGATGCAAATAAGCAGTTCTCATCATTTGGTTTCGTTTTCATTTTGGAAACAAAATTAAGGAAATCCAGACTTAAAAATTATTCATAGTTTTTCTTTTTACTTTTCAGGTTAAAAAAACTTTAATATTAATTTATCTCTATAAAAAAATCAGTTGATTTGTGTATACATCCATAAATGTATAAGTAACCATAGCGATTTGTTGATGCATTCATTAATTTCATTGAATTATAGGTTCATTTATAAATGTATTGGTTTGCCAGTAAATTTAATTGATTCTGTTTATTATAAGATAATCTATTTATTAGATTGAAGTAAACAGGAAATAATAATGCTTCATGCTTGCAACATAATAATCCTTAAAACTAATAGGATCACGTTAGGCCTGCCATAGATCTTGTACATATGACAAGCATTTATGCTGTAAATAATCAAATTTTTTACTACTCTTGGCACAGGTACTTGGAAAATACAGTCGGTATTCTGAATTTTTCTCACTTTCCGTGCTGTTTTCTCTATAAACATTCTGCCAAATGTAGAGAAAATTCCACTCACCACTTGTTTGATTCTCCCCCTGCGCTAGAATCTGTTCCACACCTGTAAAGTTTTTGTTCATGCTGTGCCCTCGTGGTTTTGGGGCAATTTATTAACTGTGATTGTTCTGGGACCTTTCATACAAACAGGCTCTTTCTTGATGTGAGACCTTGGCCCTTCCCTCGCCGTGTAAGGACTCACGGCATAAAAGTAGCTTTGTGTGGCAAACCTTTTCAGTGCCCAGCAGAGCTGCTGAGCCAAGGTTCATACATACCTGTGTACGGTAGCCACTAGCCCATTTCGGAGAGTGCTGAAATTATAATTCTTGCAACTGTGTCTTAAATACAGACGAAGAGTGTTTGTTTCTTCTGCTGTTGCAGGATTTCTGTGAGATCACACACCGGTTAGTGTTTGTTGGGTTTTTAACCTATAAAACATTAATAATGCTTTCCTTGTTCCCTAGAGATCTGTGAAACCAAATTAGTTTTTTTGTAAGATGCTTTGGAATCCTAATGGTTAAAAGACCCCTACTGTTAATGAAACAATACTTTTGGTTGAAATGTTGGGGAAAACAGTAATTTTTTTTATATATCTTGTCAGGTTCAGTATACATTCATAGTAATGTATGCAAGCACACTAAAAGCATTCTCATATTTTTATTTATATTTTTCTAACTTATCAGTTAAAAACTGTTTAGCATTAAAAAAATCTACCTTTGTTCTTACATTGTGATATACCTTGTGTTGGTCAGTAAAATAAAGGCATAATTGATTCACAATAAAAAAATGTACAGGTGATTAAAAATTCAATAATTCAACTTTTTTCCAGGAAAAATTAGCAAGTTTTTGTTAAGAATGGAACTGTAGGTCAGAACTTTAGGGAAGAAACAGCTCAGTCTGGGGAAAGGTTGGGTACATCTGAACTAATTCACGTACTTTTTTGGTAAAGAAAGATTGAAGCTAAAACTTGGGTGCATGATTCTTTTTAACTTTTTTAGCACAATATATAATCAAACATGATGAATAAATATGATGTTCATATTTCGTTTGAATCTAGGTCTGTGTTTTATATCTCTGGGCTTCATAACCAGCTACATTGGTAAATAGGCCATTTTGAGGGAATATAAGATATCTAAATCCAATTACCAGATAGACTGCTGAACACTTTGTCATATACCTTATACTTTAAGTGAACAGACTAAATGAACTTTTAATGCAGATTTATATTCCAGGAGGTAGAGAACAGAATTCATGTCACTTCAGGTCTTCTCCACTGAGAATTCTCTGAGACAGGATACACTCATGCTGCCTCTGGCTTTGAAAGAAAAGAAATATGAATGCGGAAATCCAGGAGATGATAAAGGTTTATCATCACTCAGCAATACAAAGATATTTATCTTGTATTCCTATTCCAGAAGACGCTTCCATATTGCTAAATTCTCCAGTGGGAATTTTTGGAGCCTCCAAAATAAACGGCTAGGTGAAACACCTTCTCAAAAACTTTATTTGCTAGCCTTTTCCATTGTTACAGCGTTATACATGCAATACAGCACTGACAGATTTTTATATTTGAAAAAAAAGTAAACAAACCTAAAGGAGTAAAAGCATTTGACAATCCTTTATATTTTGAAGAGGAAAAGGGAAAAAAAAATACTGCAAAAGCTTCATTTGTAACTTCAGAAATTCAGTATATCAGAGTGGAGACATTTAAATAACAGGAAGAAAATAAATTGGCTATAATGCAAAAGAAAAAAATAGATAATTGCAATATCGTTCATGTTTGATGACTGTTTTCTGAATGCCTGAGGTGTAGAAAAATAGATAAAATACTGGGCTAATCTCTTCGTTGTAATTTTAATGTCATTAGAGGCAGGAATTTGTCCCTGTTATCCTCTTCCCTGTTAAAAAGAAAGGTGAAAGGGTCACGCAGAAATGGGAGTCCCCACGAGCCAAAATTCTTCCTTATAGTCCCTTATGCAAGCATTCAAGTCTTTGCTTCCTTTTACTTGCCAAGTCATTTCACCAGATTTTGGGGTGAATGCAAGCCTGGCCCATCTTTCATTCCATTCCTTTTTGTTCTTTCTCTAAAAACTACTGTTCATGAGGTCACTGGCAACAGTTATGTTCCCATTTATGTTCTTGCCAGTTTTACTAGGCATAGGAATTTTTGGGCTTTTTTTTTTTCTTAAGGCTTCCAGGTACATGATTTTCTCTTAATTTTTCCTAGTATGATGGGGAATATGCGGCAACCGCGTGTTAGAGGATTTTAGAGGCTGATGATGGTGGAAAGCAATAACCTATTTATAATTATAAAGCAGGCAGTGTTAATTTTCACTATGCTGTAATGCTGGTGGAGGCTGGGAATCATGCTTTAAATGGAAAGACGTGGAAGAGCAGAGACTTGGGGATCACTTTGTCTGAAACCCATAAGGATGTGGGAGGGACGATGTTCTCACCCATGAGAGCCAGTAACAAAATAAGTGTATTAATGGAGCTGCTGTGCCCATCGGGACACTTGTTGTTATGCAAACTCCCTGTAATAAAACTTCCCATTTTATTTAAATAAGGACGAGTTGAACTGCTGTCTCCAAAAGAAGGTTATAGAAAGGCCTAGCTTTCTGGAGCACCATTCATAGCTTAAAATGAATATTCTTTGGGGCAGGGCATGTGGTGCAGGTTAAGGAGAACTGGTCTGCTGCCAGGCATCTCTGACAACCGGTTTCGACATGGTGGATTAACACGTGCAGCGATGAGGGTACTGTCTGATAACTTTCCAATCTACTGCCACGACTTGTTCTTGACATTTAACACCTTAAGTAAAAATATTTCTTCTTCTGTGTCCTGAAGTCTACCTTATCCAAAATCAGCCTGAGAAGGGTACATTTTGTCATTGATTTCCAGTTTTGTTATGTTTATTGAGCAACCTGACCTACTGAAAGATGTCCCTGCCCATGGTAGAGCGCTTGGATTAGGTGATCTTTAAAGGTCCCTTCCAACCCAAACCATTCTGTGATTCTGTTGATCTCAAACACAAGGCAATGTAGCCATTAATGCAGTAGGTAGTTGGCCCAGCGAATAATATTAAGAAATTTAAATACATCATAAACATGCATGACATAATACATATTTCTGGAAAAAGTGGTGCTTATTATTAAGCCTTGTTTTATAGGATACTTTTAAGGACAGAAGATTGTATCTTTAAAGAACTCTTCTGAAAACGATGCTGTGCAGTGTAGTGTGCTTATTTAATTTAATGAATCAAAGGCAATTTAATAGAAGTTGAACACAGCACAGTCATTTGACTCTAATAATGTTCAACTGCATTTTCCATTGCGGCAGGTAAAAAAGAAAAAAAGAGATCAATAACATACACCGAAGTGGAAAAGTAATTTGATTGCAACGTACTTTTTGTACATATGCTCATGTTAATGGAGCTACCTCAGACTGATGCCTCTATTTGTTTCTAGTGGTGTTTTAAATCCATTTCATTCACATTGAAAAGTAGAACGTGTTACCCTTCTGATCCAGTGTGTCAGAACCAAGAGGCCTTATCGCGTATGGCTGAAACAACACTGCAAAATACATTGCTTAATAACTTTTCTGCAGGATTTGCCTTTCTTGGGGGCGGGTGGGTTTCCCATTAACTTACACAGCACAGGTTAAACGAAACACTCGCTGAGATGAGCAAGCTCTGAATGAAAGTAGCCTCAATGCCCTCGTGTCCTTATGAAAAGGAACAGAAGGAACCAGGAGCTCATCGTTATTATAGCAGGGACACTGTGGGCTGCAGAAAAGAAAATGAAACAGCTGAGACAAGATGAAACCCTTAATGCAAGGGGGAAATGTCCGATGTCTATATAAATGTTCTTTCGTACTAGAACCTTTGAAAACCAAATACGATCTATTGGCAAAACATGCGACAATAACTGGAGCTCAAAGGAGCAAAGAGATGGCTAAAATACTAATTTAGTTCTGAGTGACACTAAGACCCTGAGTGGGGAAAAACCAATTTTAACAGCTTGTTTTTTAGAATTCCCTCTTCCACATTTGTAGAATGATTAATAATACATAAAATGCACAGTATAAGCAAAATTCTGTTCCATTTTACATTTGTTACAATGCTCAGTAGTTGCAGCTTTGGTATTTACAATTTATAACCTGGACCCCAAATCACAAGCTTGGCTTAAACATGGAAGTATTCTAAAGTGATATCTTATCTTTTTTCAGCTTCCCTTCTGTGCTACAGCCTTAAGGTTTCTATTCTTTAGATTTACTTTTTTTTTTTTTTCTACCCAACACCTAGACTGTTGAGATCCCTTAAAAAATATATTTAAAAAATCTAATATAATGTCTATATGAGCTTCTATTTTTTAAAAAACCAAACAAGTAAACAAAAAAATCACCAATTCAAGATTTAGGATTAAAACGAGCAGATTTGGCAACACTGATCTCCATTGAAATCAGTGAGGATTCAATTAGGCCAGAATTGAGCAACACCTCTTTAAATGACACTAGAAAAAACCTAACACATTAAACAAAATTTAATTCTGACTCTTGGTCTACAAAATTACCTTTGTGGAATTCTTAACAGGTAAAATAAAATACAGTTATAATAAAATACCACTAAAATACAGTTGATTCTTTTCTAGACTTTGCTACGTACATTTTTAGGAGTCAGGGTTTTTTATAGGACCGTGCAGTGCTGAGTTCTTTTAGCTCTACCAAAGAATCACTATGGAATACTTGGACAAAACATGGTCTTTTTGGCCTAAGTCTCTAAATTCTCCCTATATCCACTGGACTGACCTTGTAAGAGCACTAAGTCTCAAAAATGAGATTTCTCAGGTTCAAGTTGTTGAACCTGAGAACCAAAGCAAGTTGTATCCTGGTCTGAGTACTGGCATAAATCATTGCGGTCTTGGTACCGTTCTCATCCAGGCTTCCTCCTTCCAGCCTGGAATGGGCCATCCGCCAGCTGGGACATCGCTGCCGTGGAGTAGTACTGCTCCAGTGTCCTTCCAGCTCTCAGCATCCTGCTCCAGGTGAGGGTTCAGTAGGTGCCAGTTAGACCAGCTGGAGACTTCTCAGTGCCAGGTGAATCCTGAGATGGAAAGATCGAGCTGCTTTTTGGCCTCTTCCTGCTGTCAAAGGAGCAAAAAATGGGCCAGAATGAAGTTCAGAGCCTGGCCCGCTATTTAATTAATTTACCCATCTGTCATCTGAGTATTTCTCAAAGGTGTTGTGAAGCCTTCGTGTCTGGAATGCTTTCATGTGGAGGGCCGTTGTGTTTGGAATTACTTTAAGGTCCTGCGATGAAAATTGCTGTATCGGCAAAACCCCTGCAAGCATGAGTCGTTGTTGGTAGAAGCCATTGAGCATGCGGCATTTGATTACTTTTAAGTACCTTTGCTTTTTCATTGAACGCCATTGCCTTTGCGAATGCCCTTCCCTGAAACAGGAAAGAGATTTTCAGTTTTTAAACCAGACAATTGCTATTCATAGAAACAACTTTTCAGCCAATAAATACTATAGAAGCCTGGATTGAAAGGTCACTACTGCGATAGCCGGTGAGGGTCTGGTTTTTTTAATGGAAAGTAAGTATTATGTGGCTTTGCTGCATAATGTGTTTTGCTGGGAGGTGAAGCTGTGCAGCAGTGAGCTTTCTCTAGAGGCCTATTCTCTTGGCTTTATGTCGAGGACAGGCTTCAACATTAAATGGCTTTAAGCTTGTCAAAGAAAGGTTATTAAAAATGTTCCTGCCTTTCAGTCTCCATGCTCAATAGGCACAAAAATGCAATACTGTGGGGATTTTTTTCTATTTAGTCATGTCATTTGGCATTTTGCCTATAGCTAAAAATGAGATACCATCTGGTTTAGGCTCACTAACGATTCTGCATTGTGACTTGAGCCGGTTCACTCGTTTATTGTTACCGCTTAAGAAATAAACTTGCCTTCTGCTAATTGCATTTTTGCTACTATGTTTTGGTAAGATTTTATGCCTCAGTGATTTCTTGAGGTGGGGATCTGAAATCACCATTGTAAAGCTTCTGTGCCGGGACTCTAGGTAATGTGTTTGTGCTGTCTTGGCACGGTTCTTTTATCGCGATATGGTCTTATAGCGTAGGGGGGCCATGTCTGCCTTAAGGCCTTTTGAATTTCACTGATTCTCTTTTCTGGTGTGCGGTGACGGGTAGGAAGGTAAGTGCAACTGCTGAGCACAGCGCTGCTCCTCTTCTAAGCGCGAGCAAGGGATGAATTAAAAGGCAAGGGAGGAGCTGTGGGCTCCCTACGCTGGTTGCCATTGGCACAGGAGCTGCTGTGTTGTTGCTGTCTGTCACGACATGCCTGCTTTGGCTATGGGTGAAGGGAGGCTCCCTCAAGGGACCTCATGTAGTCTGCCTAGAGGATGACTCCAGAATACTGACCATCTCTGTGGTGGTCTCTGCTCACAGCATATCTGGAAGCTATTCCGCAATTCGCTGCTGTTTTCTGATGACTTCTGTGACCACTTGTTGACTGACAAAAGTATTGCTCTCATTGTAGAAATCTCTTGGGTGTGAATCAATGGGCGGCGGAGCTTTGTTCTGCTTCGCAACGGATGCTTCCTAGCAGGGAGAAGCATCTCTCTGTGACACTGAGCAGCCTCCGCACTTGGAGCTGACGTGGGCTCATTCCCAGCTTCCCGCCCACCATAGAGCAGCTCCTTGGGACTGGATCATAACATTTCTTGACAGTTTTATGGTTTCCTGATAATTCAGAAGAGTGGAAGTGCAGCACAACTTAGTACTAGTGTAAGCTCATGAACCTTTATTTTCTGGAGGACACCCTTCCATTGCAATCCAGATGTATAGTGGATCTTGTCCTGCAGGAGAGTGGAAAAAGCTGTTTTTCCCAGGCCTCAAGCTTAGTCCAGGAGCAGAGCTCTGAATCTAAGGAGATTTCAAAAAGAGATATTAGAAAGCATTAAGGGACTGTTGTATGTGACTGACAGATCTAGGAGCAGCATTTTTATTGCAAATACTGAGCAAGGGCTTTTGTTTAGTAGAATCGGAGCTGGGATGTGCATCTGTGTGCACAAGACAAGTTCAACCAAGTCTTACAAAGACTGTCCAGGACATTCTGAAAAGGCACTTATGTGATCAGACCACTGAAATCTTGAAAAACAATTGTTCCTCTGGAAATGCCGCTCATAATGGGAACTGGGATGCTTCTCTTATTACGAGACCTGATTTTGTGATGATCTTGCCCCAGATGCTACAGATTGTATGAGGTTAAAACTTTACTAGTTGTTTTTTCAGCATGAAGGCATTTTTTAAAGCCCCAAATGGTTTTGATATTTGAAGTTGTGTTCTAGTTACTGAGCAGTGCAGAAATGTAATTTCAAGACAGTCCTGTGCAACTTTTTTGCCAAAATCCACTTGCCTATTAAAGAAACCTTAGATTTTTGCAAGCAGCACCCCTCTCAGAAGATGGTCTTTAAAGTCTTGAAACGGCTAAGATGTTTCAGTTTGAAAATTGGCCATAGCACACGTATATATGTTACTTCCAGAATATTTTATTGTCTTCATGCTGTAGTATCGATGGTAATCGCTTCATGATGTTGTGAAAAAATATGAATAGACCACTTTGGAACGGTTTTAATTTCTTGGAGTTTAGAGCTTTTAAGTTATACCTTTCAAGTCTTTCAGCTGCGCTGTTTTTCAGCTTAGTTTGCAGTAACGAAGTATATATGTACTAATTGGTTGGTATAATGGTGTAATTTACAAGGATAATTACTCTTTGTAGGGAGAATCTTCACCGCTGTTTGAAAACACTTGCATGTAAAACTGTTTAGAATGGTACGAAAACGTGCTCTGCATTTAGTTCTGACACTTTTCAAGTAGCAACACAGCACAAAGCCAAGATGGGTTTATCCTCTAAGGTTTTGATGAAGATCTATTACATTTTCAATTTAGAAGACCATTTAGACTTTATTACAACTTCCTCTTCTTACAGTTAGTTCTTAGTCGTGTTTTAGCTTTTGATTGAGGCCTTGCTTTTAGGTACTTAATTTTTAGAATAACAGTAATGTAGTTCTGTGTAGGTTTCAAAGAGAGTTTTTGGTGGCATCTTGAACTCTGTTCACTTTTTCTTTTTTTTTTAACAAGCCCCAGCCATACTTACCGTGCAAGTTATCATTTATAAATAAGCTACTATGTCATATTTCTAATGCACATCACATTTTTTTTTTTAATTTGCTAAGGACACTAGCGTTATTCATAGCTTAGGGCAGAAATGTTTTTACTTAACCAAATGCAAGCAACAGAAACCATGAACATCTAGTATTTCAGCTATCAAAATCAGCTCATCTTGTTAGACTTACCTGCTGCTCTCGTTTTCTGTGATTATTGTAGGAAACTGATTTAATGACATAGCTATTCACTAACACAGGAAACCTTAAGAGAATATTGCAGGATATGGGATTTGGATTTTGGATATGAAATTGCCGGGAACTTGTTTCAGGAACACGATCATCATCATGTCATTGAAAATAAATGTCACTTCTGTGATCGACTGACTTACATTTCGGCATGTAGGTTTTTGTTGAATATATGAAACAAGTCTCAACAGGAATCCTTAATGGTGAATTTGTTGTCTAAAATACATGTTAGAAATTTCATCTAATAGTTTCCCACAAGACATATTTTTGAAAATGGAGAATTTAATGAATAATACACAAAGGGAAAGAAAAAGTTAGTAAACAAGCTCTATTTCAGTTGATGAGAAGGTCTAATAACTTTTGAATAAAGTGGTTGAAAATATTTTCAGAGGTTGATAGTGGCAGATATACTGTATTGTTGAACAGGATTCAAAAGGGAGAGACGAAGATTTGAGAAAAAGGGCTGTGGAAAACCAAAGTGTAGAAGTTAAACAAACTATAAACATAGAAATAAACAAATGAGATCTATCACATGAAATGCCAACGATAAGAACAAGATGAATTTATTCCTGGAATTTATAACAAGCATAAATCAGAGAGAGCAAAGATAAAAATAGTAGCATGGAAGATGAGAAATTGAGATGGGGGGAAGAATGAGGGGGAAGGGGGGAGCAGACCAAAAGGGCAGAGAAGATAAATGTGTTCAGACTATTTCCCATAGGTTTTCTATCTGCAAGTCTTAGATATCCATCAGAACAAAATGTTCTGGTGAAGGGTTTGTCTGCTGACAGGGCAAGGCTCACACAAATTGCTACCCTTTCTGCTCACATGCTGGAGCCTTCCCTGTGGCTCTACGTGCTGAAGCTGAGCCGGGCTGCCTGGTGCACGTACTCAAGGCAGCAGAGGAGGAAAACCCCAGCTCATGTGGGTGAAGGAGCCAGAACTTATAATTAAACTAGGAAAGGCTGCTGTCATAGCTGTCCCGACTGAAGATGTGAAATCCCAGCATGGCTATGGGGAAGATTTTGCAGATTTTATAGGACTTTCATTATTAATAACTTTCACTGTGGTTCTCAAAACCTTTCATAACCAGGAAAGGTTTCCCTGTGTAAAAGTCCAAGTCTAAATCCAAATTCCATGAAAAAAATAAGGCTGGATCTGAAGTTCTGGACTGGCCAATTGTAGATGGTCTTGATTCACAAAGTTTGGACCTGGATGAAGTTTTCTGAAACCTGAAAAGTGAACAATGCAATTAAAGGGTCCAAAATACTCAATCTAGATCAAACATTGTGTCATTTGGCAGAGCTAGAGAGAAAACCCTTCAGCTTCTTTTCTCACTCTAGTTCCAGACCATGCTCACTTATTTTTAAATTACGTGAAGTATTTTGTCAAATCAATACCAGTCTGAACAACGTGCACCGTTTTTTGATAATTGCATTCTTTTATCCAGGAAATGGGAGCTCATACGCAGTCCTTGTATCGCTCTTTATAACTAACACTTGTCTTACACTTCCCAGTTTAAAAAATGATCCCAAGTGTTTTGAACTTTAACACATTCTAACTGTTCCTGCTGGGTGTCTGCCCCAGGATAAACATTTTTGTAAAGTCCCAGCAAAAAACCTGTTCTTCCTGAGCGGAGTGAGACAGGGGAGAGGGAGAGAAGGAAGAAGCAATAATTCCATGGTTAGCATTAACCTCTGGCTACTCCAAACTTTTGAGGGCTTGGTTTTGCACTTGAATATTCTTTTTAGGTTTTGTAGTTCTTGTTACTGTCTCCTTTTGCCTGGATATTTCTAGGTTCTACATCTCTTATCGTGCTGGTAGGGGGATACAAGTGCATCTCTAAGTGTCTTTGTAATTACATTAATTGGACTGGATCCTAATTTAAATTTATTAATTTTCCATCTAATATATTTCTGCTGTCTTCAGTTCAAGTGACTCCAGATTTGCTAAGAAATTGTTCTATGCTCTTTCTGGTGTTTTATTCCCTGTTCTGGGAGATGGTGAGATGAACGCAGGCAGGAAACCGCACAAAAGCCGAGTTTAGCTGATCCTTTGCCTGCTTGGTGCTGACAGCAGGGAATGGCGACTCCCTCCAGTTGCTCCGCAGATCATCTTCCCCGGGCTGAGGGACTCCTTATCCTGCAGCTCCCCAAGGCCGCAGTCACACTCTCCGCCAGGGGGTTAGCAGCCCCTCCTGCGTTCTCTATCTTGCACAATTAAATCGTGCCGGACGGAGTCTCCAGTTTTCTGTTGCAAGCACCTGCAAAAGCAAATAAGGTACGTCATCAATTTGTGACTTACAATCCCGAAAGCAAAATGTTTTGGGAATGAAAGGGCGACCGGTTAAAGGACAGTATTTGCAGCATTATGAAGTGCAAAATAATGCAATCTGAAAAATTTCTCGGAGTGAAATGAAGCAACGGTGCTTAAACCAGAAATCATGGTAGGCTGTGTTACCTTGGCTGAAAACAGTTCACACCTCCATTGAACTCACCTCTAAAAAGGGAAGAAAGACCTTCCCCAACATCATCATGTAATAGGCGTGTTCTAACTCATGTGATAAACTTGCAAGTAATATGGTGAATAGTCATACAATATGCATTCATTTAATTTGATTATTTTGTTGGGGGTGGGGGTGGTGTCTTTAAAAGTTCATTTTAGTTCTTGTTACAAAAAAGAAACAATTTTTTTTTTCTTTATTGTGCTTGAGTATTCAAGACAAGTGCAACCATCTGGCACCTTTTATTTAGGGATATGATTGCTCATTAAAAGTTTGCATCTCTGTTTTTCCTAAATTGTATTTTCACATTAGGTAGTGTATATAATCAATGTGTATCCACCTGATGCACAGAATCTGGCACCAAGGCCTGACCCTCATACTCAAAGTATCTTGTAATGAGAACATTTCTGTACTTTAGTGGAGGGAAAAAAAAGACTGTTTATTCATCAGTATAGTAAATATACCGACTTTTGGCATCTATTTCTTGTTAAAAATCACTTAAGAGAGTAAAAATTGGAATCAATGGTCTTCAGCTTTTCCCTGCCATACCTCAAAACCTTCCAGGAGCCAAGCAAAGAGAATCCTTTTTAAAGTTTTTACTTACGTCTACTGCCATGTCTGGATGGTGAGACATTTTCCATACAGGAGAAACTCAAAGCAATCATTGAGATTTTTGGGTAAGGCACACATCCAAAGGCTGTCCATGCAGCTTACAATTTCTCTCCAGTGCTGTTCAATCATCGAGCAATGAAACATTTCCCTTGCAGAGCAGAAGTACTGGCCGGCTCTGGCATCTCTTGCAGATTAACATCCTGTGGGCATTCCCCAGCCTGAAATTATGTTAAAACCAATTATGGTAACAGACCTTGGGCTGACTGCTTTAACTCCTTTCCTCTCCTTAATCTCAAAACAGGGCCAAATGTGCTTAAATATAGTTTGAAGCAACCATTGCCACGAACATATATACTCTGTTGAATAAGACAAGTAAAATTCTTCATTTCCTCAGGTACAGCTGCAAAGCCTCTTCGCTCTCTGCTGTTACAAGCTTTCCTGGTATGTTCCATGAACCGATTGCTTTTCAATACCCCAGGATGAAGACGTACATCCCTTGTGAGCATGACATATTCCTGTGTCCTTATGGCTGGCAGATTATTGGCATATGAGTGCTCTTAGAGCCTGCAATGCGGCTTGGGAAACCCATTCTCTAAAAGCAGCAGATTTTGGGCCCAATAGATACAGTCATTCTCTGTGCATAGAGCACTTACTGCTTGTCTCGTACCACCACTAGCACCAGCACTTGACATCCTCCCACCAGTCTGGATAGCTACCAACCTGTAGGCAATGTCCAGATGGCATGAAAATATTTTTTCGGAGTTGGTATGTGAAGCAAGTTCCACAAACAGCTCATTCTGCTCCCCAGTTAAAAACTATATGGAAGATGGGAGACAACACGTTAGTGTAGGGCAAAGTGAGAGGCCTAGATGAAGACTGCTTCTTTTTATTCTCTTTATACAGCAAAAAGCACAAAACATTTCATGGTAAGGAATTGTATGAGTAGCAATTTATGTTTAGAAGGTTTTAAGTTACTGATTACAGATTTTTTAAAATATTCAACAGTCCTCTAAAATAAACTGTCTTGAAACTTTTTATCTGTTCATACGTTCTGAGAACTTGGGACAGGCAAGCAATTGCAGACAGCTGCAATTTAGCAGAATAACAAAAGAGCGTGAGCTTTCATCTGGCTGACAAATGATAATCAACTTCATTAACAAAGATTTTTGCCTTTTCAAATTTACACCTTGACCTGCCAGGTGATGATGCTGTGAAGGAACACTGACAACAAACTTACCTCGTGACTTTGCTTATCTGAGCAAGCTAATGAAATACCTTTTGTTGGCCTAGAACTAAACACGGTATGTCTCCCTGTATCTTGTTCCTGAGGAATCCCTTTGATTTCAGCGGATTCATTCATGGTGCAGAATACCATCCATGATGTTTTAGGGGTGCCAGAAATTAACTTCTGCTGGCTAAATGCAAATTATTGTTTTAAATCTGAAAGGATCTGTAACTCGGCTAAGATGATACCTACCTTTTAGTCTGAAGATTTGACTGCCCGTTGTATAGACCTTCACAGTGGAATCTGGTTACTGGTAACACTGGAGAGGCTGTAGCACGGACTTTCATTACAGAATACAGACCTCAGGTCCCAGGCAGGAACAACTGATATCCTGATGTTGTATCCCACATAAATTAGCTTGTTTAAAGCTAGTATACACACATCAAAAGAAGTTCTGATCATGCTTCTATACTACAAAGTAGACATAATCTTTAAAAGCAATGGTCTAGGAGTGGCAGTGCTTATGTTTACTCCTGGAAAGCTTCTGTGTATGCAAGTAATTATATTTTTTTTTTTGCTGTCCTTTAGGCAGAGAGTCTTTGTCTAGTTCTTATCCTGTGTTCTGGCTTATTAATTTGTAATCTCCAGCTATATACTTTTCTGTCATTTCTCAGCATTTTCACAGTTTCAAAAAGTTTAGTCGTCTTGATTTAAAGCCTCAGTTCTAGGACATGTAAAGAGATCTGGAATCTTGACTGGTTTTTTCTTTTTTTAAGTAAGCTCTAGGGAGAAACCTGTCTGCTTTAAAAAAACAAAAAGGTACCTTCAGACATTAGGAAGCAAGTGAAAAGAACATAAAATCTGTATATTCAAGAAAAAGAAACAAGTCTTATAATGACCCCTGAATGCTCAGGGTAGGGAACACAGTTTGTTTTGTCCTACCGCAACTTGTGTCCTGGGGAAATATCTTAAGAGACATTCATATAATATCTCAGTTACTAGCATCATTCTTGTGCCGTATGGCAGTTTCTACATAAGAGTTCATCTCAGAACCATTTAGAAAAATCACCTGGACTGGAGTGATTATGGTAACTATAGTTTCCACAAAAGAAGCACCTTTCCATTACGTTTTCAAGATAAGATATATGCCTTCACTAAGGAAGATTCTTTATTGGGTAAGTGCTGGAGAGGAACTGAAGAGACCTGAGATCTAATTCAGCTTTGCCATTAGGCAGCGAAATGAATTTGGGCAAGATACTTCATCTTCCTGCAGCTCAGTGTCTGTGTGTATGAACTAGTGGCCTAGTGGTACATGCGTGAGGTACTTTTAGCTAAGAAATTTTGTTTAGTTTTCCTTGTAGGCTAGAATATCCCCTGTCCGTCTCCTCAGAATATTTGAGATTTCTTCCTAATAACTCCATATTTAGACATAAATCATTTTATTGCATTAAAACCAATGGCAAGCTTGCACACAGAGTATTTTAGTGCAATTTTGTCACTGCCTTTTAATTCTAAAGCCTCGGCATATCATACTCGCATTTGGTATTCTTGCTTTTTGTGCTGATATAAAACGAGTGTATTTTAAGTCCCCTTTTTTGGTTTCCTCTCCTTCTTTCCCAATTTTTTGTCCTGTTTAGTTTCTGAATGTTTGGGCAATTGCTGGTCAGCATGCGTGCGTGGTTTCTTTTCCCTTCCCGTGTTACAGTCCTTTGGCTGGTACAATATTTTTACATCCATGTGCATGTGTGTTGGTAAACGCAGGTGTACGTACAATGGTGCACATGTGCTTTCCTCTGCCTGTTACACCAAGTACTAGTAGCCATCGGTCATAAAACCCTAAAAGTGAAAGCCCAAAAATCCCAAGTGAAGGGAGAGAGGTTTAGAGTCCAAATCAGCGTGATTTGGGTGTAGGTGGGTCCTTGCTTGGACCCACTGGTTTAAATCTGAAGCCAGTCGACTTTATGGTGACCGGTTTTCAAGACGCCTTTGTCTCTTATTGACACTTAGGAACGCTTCATTTCTCCCCCATGTGAGAACATTAGTTAAATACAGTACAGGAACCTTTACTTACCTGTACATCCAGAGTAAAAAAAAAAAAAATTATGGCTTTTCCAGGATTTTGAAAAGCAAATAAATAGCAAAGCTGTTGTACGTCTCCATGTTCTGCCACTAGAGTGCACCAGAAGGTTTGGTTCTAATGGACTGATTGCAGTAACTTCCCTTGCCTTAAAATAGTGCTGTCTTATGCCGTATACATCTCTACTAAAATGTCTGCATGATTTTAACCCATTTTTAATATAAATGCCTAATGAGAAAAGATCTCTTTCTAGGTATATCATATCTGAAGGCATACCTTAAAGTTTAGGCCTTCAGTAGTTAAAACCCAGTTCTTTCACCATTTCTTCCACAACAGCTAAATGAATTTGCTAATTCTGCCAACAGACATTTTGTGGACTGGATTTTATTGAGCAAGTGTAAAGTGAAAAACACAAAATATGATTAGACTCACAATTCTGACAGGTTTTTCTAGTCAGAATCGCAATTAATGTGATTGTATCGCATTCCAGTTGAGAGCTGAAGACGTGATCATAATTATTACTGCCACAAATGAGAAACACTCATTAAAAAGACATGAAGGTTGGGGCAGATTTCAGATGGGGACTCCATTGCTTGCTGGCTTCTTTCTTTGTTTTGCAGTGGTAATAGCGCAAGCTGGATTTGAACGGAAGTGCTGACTTAGCTGTGCTTGAGAACAAGAGAGCACGTCACAGAATGAAATTGTGTACCCACTAAGAGCAGTAGCAAATCTTACATTCATTTTAGTCGAGCCAGGATTTTATCCTCAGTGTGGAGGAGAAATACCTTTAGCACAAAGGTAACGCTCTGCGGAGGGAGATTATGCTTATGCTCCAAAAGGAGCTGTATCTTTCCTTTCCTCTTCAGAAAGGTTCTCCAGATCCCCATCGCACGGGTATCTGGTACTCCCTTCCCTTGTTTGCGAGACTGACCTTGGTGGCCGCAGTATTGCAGTCTCCACTCTGGCACCTCATGACACCAGAGAACTCGAGCAAGCTGTGCCCCTGAGGGTGCCTGAGAGTCCTCTTTAATAAGTAACCTAAATCAAAAGATCTCAGAGAATGCCTTTGTGTAGTAGAGGATGTGCAAGACAGTAGACTGAAAAAACGATAAAAGATGTGTGAGAATAATATAGAATGTGGTTGTTCTCCCAGTCCTGACTTGTGAAACTTTAGGGATACTGATACCTTGAAGAAAAATCCATAGGAAATATTCTGGAATCTTAGAGTGGTGAAAGAAAGATTTATGGGTTCTGCTATAATAACCAGTAGCCTGTATTTCTAATTTGAAACATTAGCGTTTGATTATTGTAGAAATAAAGACTCAGGCTAGCAGTCTATCAAGAATACCGATTTCTGGAATTTCATTTACTTTGGTACTTTTTTCTATACATTCACAGATAAAGAAGCAATAATATTTCAATGCATTAATATCATAGCAGCAAGTAAGAGAGGACTCTGCTTCTAGACTATACATCATTAGATTCCAAGTGTCTTTTAAACAGTAGTATAAATACATTAGGAAGAACACTGTTTATTCTTTTGTAGGACTCAGTAAACACTGATTGATCCTGAGCTAAAATCACTCATTTTACTGTTATAGGGCTTAATTCATCTGTAAAAGCATACTGAGACTTGAGTAAAATCCAGGTGCCTAGCTGCCTAAAGGTCCAATATAATCAGTGGTGATTGAACAAATAAGCAATAGATGATCCTGTTGGATTTTAGACCTACCTGCCCTTACTGTATAAAAAAAAATCTGTCTTAAGACCCATAAAAAGGGGAACAAAAAAAAATATAATAATCAGCTTGTTGTATGGAGCGTGAGGATCTGCAAGACTTGGTATTAATTTCAATAGGTTTGGTTCAACACCAAGTCCTCACTCCAGAAAATAAAGAACAAAAAATACCAAAACACTTGAACATATAAAATGTACTCAAAAAATCTGCTTTAGCAAATCCCTTAAATATAATTTTTATATAATCATCTCCTTTGGTCTCATTCAATAGCAGGAGACTTGTGTGCTTAAATTTAAGCACTTGATTAGAAACTGTGGTGAACAGACATGACCCGATAAATGTCGGCCAATTGCCTCATCCAGAGCCATCCACAGTCCAGAGAAAGCTCAAATTCTCATGTCAGTTATTTATTAGCAGGGAAAAAAATGTTTTGATGTTTTTCTGGTGATATCACAGCAGCAAAATTAAGTTGACCAAAGTTTTTCGAGGTGACTAAATGAATTTTTTTATAGAATGACATTTTAAGAGTACTGTTAAAACTGAAAGAAGGATTCCTGTGTGATCATAAGATTTTTATTTCTTTTTTCAAAATCTCAATTTCTTCAGAGTCTTCTCTTGATATACTTTTTAGTTCTTTTTCATAACATTGATTTACTGCATGTGTTTACATTGGAGGAGAGAAAATTTAAAGGATCATTTTCATTTATGTTTTAAAACACATTATCCAACTGTTTTTCCCCAAATAGAGTTTCTCTCTTGACTGTGCTTAACCTGCGGTGTGCATCTGTGGCAATAAATATCAAATGAAAGGAAAAAAAAAAGTGAAGCAAACTCCATTGTAGTAATTTGATTACTCTGGAAATAAAGCGGTGGATTACTAAAATCTAATTTGGAAGTGATGAAGTACATGTGATTGCCAAGTAATTATTTCTGCACAGTCCTTGTCCATGGGGTGAAGAGAATTATTGGACACTACACAATGTTAATGATGCCATAGTTTGACATTTGCACGAACGTGCCGAATCGCTGGTCTTTCGAGCACATTTTGTGACAACAATTTGTATCCATCCAAAAGTCTGTACGAGTATGTGCATGAAAACCAGTCTGTATTAGCAGCTTTTGTTGCTGTTTTGTTTTTGCAGAGTAAAACCAAAACATGACCTTATGATCAGAATTTAACTTCATATGTTGACTCACTTGCAGAATATGAAGAAGTATGGGGGGAGCTGTAGAAAGAAAAATTATGCAGGTGTGAAGCATGGCACATTTTCAATTAAATATAATTTTGCTTGTAATATTATCTGAAATTTTTGCTAGGCAATAGCAGATTTAAAAATTGCTCCCACGGGTCCATGATTATTAAATAAGATTATACTGTAATGCTGAGGATATTTTAGTCCATTTCAGAGTTGTATTTCAGATGCAATCTTTATGAATCTAAAAGAATGAATTTTCCTTCAACAAGAATTGCAGAATCTCAGTGTTAACTACCAGAAGGAAGGCCAAAGTAAAGGGAGCAGATTAAAGCACAGATGCACTAACCCTGTACCTGGGTTAGTTAGGATTCCCTAAACCATATAACAGTATCAGAATTTCAGTTTGTATTTTAATTTAAAAAAAAAATATATGTTTTATGCTCAGTTTATGTTTGCAAGTTTTTTCATAAATAATGCAGAAAATCTGCTGAGTACTCAAAAGAGCTTCCAAGAAGCTACTGCCACTATCTGAAAAGGAGTTCATTGTTAGGGTGAAGTGGAATCCCTTTCTAAAGTGAGGGAGCCTGCTGTATTCTGAGATCATTACGTTATTGATGCTGCTTGAGAAAGAATTACTTTTATGGCATTTGTTCATGATGGGGTTCTTACTTGGAGACAATAGTGCTGTAACGGTCCCCAGTACCCCAGTTGCAGTGATACCCTACCATGAACAATAGCAAGGAAGTGTCCTTCCAGATTTCCTCACGTTCTGATGACTGGAATCACAGAATTGCAGAAAGGTTGAGGTTGGAAGGGACCTCATGTAGTCCCCCCCACCCCCGCTCAAGCAGGGTCACCTACAGCAAGCTTCCCAGGACTGTGTCCAGATGCCATTTGAATATCTCTAAAAAGGGGGTCCTCCATGACCTCTCCAGCCAACCTGTTCCAGTGCTCAGTTTTACCACCTCTACTGGTAGATACAGCGATGCTCATTTTAGGTGTTCACAGGGACCTATTGCCAACTTACTCAATATCTACTTTAAATAAATACGAAATCATCGCTTGAAATTGTAAAAACAAACAAACAAGGAAAACCACTACCAGTAACAACAATGAAATTGATGTTGGAGCCAACATTTTCTCATTCTACTTTGTCAGTCTTAGATAAAAAAGATAGTACCAGGTTAAGGTGAGCTCTACTTCTGCAAATACTAGTCACTCCTGCAATTTAGATTGTTTCCAAAAGGAAAAAAATAAGGTTTATGGAGATACATTCTTCTAATAGTTCTTTGTTATAAGTTATCTTATAATAACGGATGCTCTCCTTTTACTTTAGAAGAGTTAGAAATGATGCTGGTGTGGTGATTATGAACTCCTTTGGAACAACCTTTGTATGCTCCAACTGGCTTTGAGGCTTCTCTGTTTATCTCTCAGCTAGCTGATGAGCTTAAAACCAGCTTTGATGAGCGGCTTCATGCCTATACCTGCTTCTTCATCAGCAATTTTAAATACTCAGCAGGTAGACCATAAAAGTAATAGAAAGTTGTCTTGAACAAAGCTCTGATCTATTAATAGAGTACTCCCAAACGTTAAAGAAAATACCCACTGACTCTAAAAGTAGCATCCTATGACTTGCACCAAATTATGAGTGCAAGTCATAGGCCAAAATTTTTATGAGTGGCCAAAATTTATTTGTTTTAGGAGTGGCCAAAATATATCTGCAAGGGATACAAAGCTGGTCTAGTACTGTGGCATGAACTCATCCTGTGTTTTCAAATGTTCTCCAAATTAGTGGCTTTTTCTCGCTGTTTTTACCTTATTTTTCACTTTAAGTGGTAGATTTATAGACCCTGGTGCTTATTTGTAATCTAATCTCATGGGAATGTCTCATCGGGAAATCCATTTCCCCGAGGGCTTTTCTCGAGGCAGGGAAGTCACTTCCTCCCTTTTGGATGCCAGTGAACGGTGATGCCAAAAGCGTTCTCTGGCATGGCTGACAAAACCAATCTGACAAAAAAACCCCACAAAACGTAAACTAGAGATTAGAGGTAGTGAGAGTAGGAATGTGTATTGCATGCATGTAATCCATTAAAGTTTTCTTTGAGGAACCCCAATATGTATCTGATAGAGGCTTACTAATCAAAAATTCAGTTGTGAAATCTCTCTATTTTTTTATCTTTTTTTTTTTCCCCTCTGTGTATGTATTAAAGAGCTGATCCTGCTTTGCTCAAGACACTGGGAGGTGTTATGACCGAACCAGAAATTTTCTAAGCAATCGTTAAAGTTGCAGCTGCCAAGATTTGCATGCAATTGTTTTATTTGCAGTAGTGAATTTCGGCTGTGATCTGCATTCAGAAAAGCAGATTTAGAGTAGGCTATTGAATCACTGGTGTTGCATTTAGGCCGTACAGTAAGGTTTAAGAAGTACCGCAGGATACTCTGGTACATAACTCAGTAACGAGATAACCCACTGCACTCAAGTGACAAAGGAGAAGACTTTATAGCTACCAGTCACAGGTCTTGCTGTAAAACACCATGCTGCTCTCTCCATCATGGGATTAAAGAGTAATCACAGGGGAAGGAATGACCAGCAAGGGTAAGAGTTTTTCCATTAAGATATAAAAATAAATATATATTGAAACAAGTGAAGATGGAAGCAGCTGAATTACTTTTGGATTCTAAAGGAATTCTGAAAAAAATCACTGTCCCTATTGACTGTCTTGACCAAATCAGAGACAGTATCTCTATTCTGTCATTTTCACATAGGAAGAAATTCATATGGAAATACTGTGAGTTGTAAATAATTTTCTTTCACTTTGTCTTCCCGTACTTTGCCTTTCTGCTGAGCACCCTGCATGTTGCTTTTCCAGTCTGTGTCACTAAGCAAAGTAGTCCAGGCGGTTCTTGGCCCCAAGAAAAATTTGGGTTAATACTCCTGCTACCAAATTTTAGGAAGCTGTAGGCAGCCGTCTCAGTTGGGAACCACATGTTCCACGACCCTTTATGTTACCAGTGAGGACATGAGAACAACTGAGATGATTTGGTTCCAAAATTAGTGTATATACTCATATATCGGAGTACAGGGAGTCAATTCTCCAAAATGAGGTGGTATGAAAGCTACCTAAATGACATGTCTCATTTCTCCTGTGGCTTGAAAAAAACCCCAAACAACCTTGTAATTAAAACATTTGGACTTCAGCGTATGAGTAGCCAGGATCAGGTGCTTGTCATGCATTTCTACTGTCGCTGAGAAAATGAGTTGGAAAGATAGTATGCTTTCCTGCTTGCAGAGCTACTTTGAGGATTAAGGCAGTGAATAAGCAATGTGCAAGAAGCAGAGAAATGTAACCTGAACGTTTACCTAAGATTTTTTACTTAGTGAGAGAATGAGATGTTATCCCTGGCAATGGGTCTTTCAGATGAAGTCCTGCAAGAAGGAATTCCTATGAAGTAGATTTTCTGCTTTCCACTTATGAGAGACATTGGGGAGGTTAAGAATATTGTTTAGTTACTATTGTCTTGTTTCTTTAGTAACTATTGTCTCGTTTCTTTATAAAAGAAATATCTAACGAAGTAGCCCGCAAAGCCGTTGTCCAAAATGCGTTACGGTGACATATACTAACTGTCCCTTCCAGCTGGGGAAAGTAATAGGAAATGTATTTTAATTTAAAAGACTTTTTAAAATAAAAGGTTATATATTTCTTTCTGTCCTTCTATAATTTATTCGTTATGATCCTCATCCTAAAGCCGAGTTTTTAATTGGCTTCAGGATGCTTTTTATCAGGACTGGGATTGTTTCTGTCTCTTTCTTACTACCTGAGCTGCTTTCTTGTCAGAGACGCTACATCCTCTCTTCCACCTGCTTGCCCTCTGCCCTGTAACTCTTCCAGGGAAGAATGATTCTTTCCCTGCACCTTGTAGAGCCTGCTGTAATTGCAGATGTTACTGAAACTGAGTCACGAGTAATCACTACCTTTAATTTCACATGACAAAGTCATATTCTTATGAATAAGTAAACTAACAGAAGGACAGGATTTTTAAAGCATTTGATGTTAGCTAATTCTCTTTCCATTTAGTGTATCGAAAGAAACAAAGGCCAGGATTGCATATTTTGGAAAATCTCAGCTTTGGTATGGTAGCCCAGAGCCAGCATAGTATGAAGCCTGCCTCCCTCAACATAAACTCACAAGTGGAGAGTGATTTTGGGATAAGAACAGCTGTGCAAAAGGAAGTAATTTTACTGTTTAATTCCATCTACTTTGGACCTGACTTAGATGTTCCACCTTACGTTGCTGTTCCTCATCCCAGGTACTTACATCTCTCCATTGGCTAAATGGAGCCCAAATTGTTTTAGGTATAGAAAAGAGAAGTTCAGGGATCACTCAATATTTCAGAATCCTTTTTTAGCAAAGTTCTTGCTTTGTCTCAAAATTATCAGAATAGGGTGAGTTTTAGTACTGTCTTTTCCACCCACTCTGAAGAAATGCTTATAACAGTGACGGGGAGGGATCAACACTTTCCGTTTTTGAGAATCTAGCTGCACCGGAGCATGTAAATGGTATGGTGAAGGCACAAGGAAAGCTACTATTGGGAACATCTGCAAATATTAATCAAATATATCATTATGAGAAAAGCAACGTTTACCAAAAGATCAACAAAAATACTTTGAGAGTCCATTTTCCACCACCACCATGTCAAAGCTGGAAAGGATCTCCAGTGTTTGAGAGATGATTTAAATGGATTTCTTCTTGGTTTCTGGCCTGTTACTTTATGTGATTTCTATAAAATAAAAAGTATTTTAAACAGAAATCCTAGATTTAATGTTCTAACACTGAAAATTTATTTGGTTATGAGACTCGAATGGGTTAAATTAACCAGGCTGTATAAACATGAGCTGAACATATGGTCAGTCCCTCTGAGAGTTTTAAAAAGCAAATGTCTGCTAAAACAAGTAAAGTCCAGCTTTTTGAGAGTATGTTTTCAGCTTGAAAAGAGTCCTCCTATTTACTACAATGAAAAAAGGGGAACATCCGCAATTATTTCAGCTCTCTGGTTGCACACAATGAAATGGGAGGAAAATTAATGTTTAAGTAGGGACAAAAAGGTAAAGAAGTGGAAAATCCATTTGGGAAACTGGTGTGAAGAGTTGTGAGAGAGAGAAGAAATATTTGATGGCTGGTCTTGTAATAGGAAAGGGAGGAACTCTAGACCGCAGTCCCTCAAAATGCTGCAAAAGTTTTGATTTCTAAGAAAATTATTTTTGTTTTTACTCCTCGTTATAGTGCCTCATAACTAATGAGATGAGTGTGCCAAACCCCCAGTCTTTTAAAATGAAAAGTCTGTTTTAACATTCTTACCAGTTGTTGGACTGCACGTTTTAGAACAGATCAAAGATATCAGAGGTTTTTGTGCTATTTGAAAGATGATAAAATAAATGCCTGAACTGTGACATCCATATGATCTCTGAGTAAAAGATATTTTTATGTCCTTTTTCATTCATTGTCAAGGCATACTTTCAAGCAAAAAAGTGCTAGTGCGGATACTTCTTTTATTTGAAATCACCTTCAACCTAAAAGTTGTGGTTTTAGTTTTAACAGCAACCTTCATTGTTCTGAAAATCTATTTGACAAAGAGCAAATATTTTTCCCTGTGTTCCTCTGACATTCTTCTCACCTGACTCAGGAAGTGAAAATTAATTTAACTTGATAGTGATTGAAGACTGGAGAAGTCATAGGTCTTCTAAACAATAGACATGGAAGTCTATTTTTCCCTATTGGATTTTCATCTGCAAGAGAAAATAACTACCGTTTTGTCCCCAGGTTGGCAATTTGAATGGGGGCTAGAACAAAGCAGTCAAGGACACAATCGCCTGCTGAGAATGAAGCATCCCTTTCGAGTCCTTCCCACACTTCCTCTATTCTCTCCAAGCAGTGACTGAGATATGAGGACAGGAAAGTGTCTGTCTTTGTAAAAATACTATTTTTAAGTGATGTCTGGTAAAGACAGCTTTCATTGACCCTCATAATCAAATTAGTTTCTGTGTAGGGCAAATCAAGGCTAAATAGTGGCCACAAAAGGATTTTTTTATTATAGCAGATGCTTAATACATTTTTATTTTTTTTTCCTTGCAGGGGAAGTTTACTGAGGATATTTTCACTGATTTTGTCTGCTGACATGTAACATTCACTTTATTATACAAAGACCTAGGACAACAAAAAACATTTTTGCTAAACAAACACAAAACAAAAAAAAACCCAACAAAAAAGGAACAACTATTCCAACAGCCAACAACCCCTAAACCCCTTTATTCATCTCTCACTTATTATAAAGTCTAGTAGAATTTGACTGATCTTCACTTTTTCCCATGAAAATAAATGAAAATAAAAGTAATATCAGCCTCTAAATAGTATACTTTTTGCTATTTAGCTCTAGCTATTTCATTATCAAGAACAGATCAAATTATTATGATAATTTTAGCTCACTCAGACCACTACTTTAAATCCAAAATATTGCTCTAAATGTCAAGCTCTTGTCAGCGTCATTAAACCAGTTTTACAGTAGCTCATAATAACACGAGTGTGTTTCCCTACAGGGCAAAGTGGGGTGATAACAAAGCAGAGTGGGGATGGCCACGGAAGGAATTCCTTGCTGTCCAGATTAATGTGGGTCCGTTTAATACCTGTGAAGTTGTTCTGAATTTGCCAGTCAGCTTCAATGGGGCAACATGAAGTTTAAGCAAATTCTCTGTAATCCATTGAGAATTTTGCTCATGCTTGTACTTCAGTAAGGGAAATTAATCGAATACAATTTTGTCAGCATCTCATATGTTGGAAAAAGAGGAGGGGACTGGGCTGGCTGTTTAGTGAGCTAAAGTCTAGAAAAAGGCAGATAAATTCTGGCCCAATCCCTAATTCCTCTGAAAGGTCTTACAGTTTCAGAACACACAGTGTAGGTCCATAAATGCCAAGGAGGGACATGGAAGCTTTATCCTGTATCAAAGTGTTTCAGGAACTGTAGGTCTACTTTTTTGACTAGTTCCACTTGCCAAAATTAAAGGAAAAATTAAAAGTTTAAGCATTTATCCCTGATGATATTCCATTTGGGACTAACAGGGGTCATGCTCTTGGGGCTTGATGTCACTGTGTTAGAATCAGGAAATTTTTCTTCTAATAAACCCAGTAGTTGCACGGCTGCTGTTCAGCTGTAGATTGTTTTTCTGGAGACAACCACCCTATAGAAGAACTTCAGAGTTTAAAGGTGGGATTATTTGGAATTGTAGCTCTTGGAAAATACCGTTTTCCATACCCACCCTGACAAAGTCGTTGACTGTTCTATTTCCAATTTAAGGATACAAATGCTCGTTTGTATTAGGCATATTGGGAATTTCAAAGTTCACATGATTTCTGACAGTTATTTCATTCACTAGTCTGATACAAAAATCAGGTGTGCGCAACTCTGTGTAGATTAATGCAGTTTATCAATCACACTCAATGGAAATTTACAAAGTCTGGGATAACCAGTGTTCTTCCTATGAAAATAGTAATTTACCTTGTAGTAAATAGGCTTTTCAGACCATTTATTAGCCCTGGGCCAAATTTCATTTTCAGTAAAATGAGTATAAATCCCCATATGTATGAATGAATAGTTTAGGGCCTTTAATGCATCAGTTTTCAAGAAGTTTTCTTCAGTTCAAGTTCACACCCTGTGAATAGCAATTTACAAAACGATTTTCATTTGTATTTTTTTAATCAAATCTATTCTTCTTACTTCTGAAGTACTTGGAAAACTCAAGCTTTTGGCTGGCATTGGATATTAATAAACCAGACCTTCCCCTAGTTATGCGAAACCAGATGATTTGCCTTGCATCTCAACTTCTGCGTTGGCGCTTAGGTCCTGGAATTGTTTGAATTCTTGCTGGCTCTCTGGTCTTTTTTTTTTTAATGTGCTTTCTTTTCATCTGGAGACGTCTGCGTTCAGGCTTGTGATGGAGTGTGAAGTGAAACCATTGGAGAAGTTGCAATAAGCATGTGAGCCTACTGGGGGTAAGGAGAGGGGGATGGTAGTTTTAGTGCTTCAGAAAAGTTTGCTCTGGCCCTTTCTCCAGTCATCTTTTCTTATTGCCAGCCTTCAGACGAAGTCTGCAAAGTTTGCTTCAGATAGAGCTTATAGGAAGAGAATTCATCAAGAAGTTCACAAACATGACTCACAGCATTCAAAAGATTGTATGGAAGAGCACTATATCTATTCTTAATACCAAAATAACAATTTGAAATGCAGTAGTGTTCGGAGATGCCAGTCTGCATCGCTCTGACAGGGTGTATTGGTGGCTGAAATGGTTCACTTCCCATTATGAATACCTTTGGGTGTTTTACAGTATAAGGATTAGGTCTTGCAAGTGTTACCTCCCAAAAGCACTGTTGGGTCTGAATTACGTGGGCTACATTTGCCTTTTTCATGGAGATAGCGTTAGAATTTATTTTTGGGAAAATTTCTCAGCGTCCTTAAACTTCTTGCCTCTCCTCTTCTTTTTTTCCCCTAACATACGCACCTCCAGTAATCAGCCAGCCTGGCCACCTTTCCAATGGCCTTCGCTTTCGTTGGTACAGCCCTTGGGAGAAGTGTTGACTCTAAGTCAGTGGCAGAACTCATGTGGAGCTGAGGGTGGCTAAGATTCCCTTCTCTTTTCAAAATTCCTGAAAAAAATAATTGACCTCTGAAGTCTTTAATGTCTGTATTTAATACTTTCACCATGCCAAAAGGGTTTCTCTTGGGAACCAGTGAAGCAAATTTGTATAAAAGTCCAAAAGCCATTTCCTTGCAACGTCAGTGTATATCTATATATAATATTAGTTTTTAATTCATTTTTAATGGAGTAAATGGCTTGTGGTATGCATCATAGTTTTCAAATTCCAAACACATCACTAAAACCAATTCTTGTATTATCTTATGGTAAAATCAGATGTTTTGTGTAGTGTATGTAAGACTCTTCATTATCTGGATTAAAATGTTGAGCTACATTAAGGCAGTAGGGATCTCAAAGGCAGAAGTGGCATATTCCCAGTGGCACACTAGAACGTATGTTTTTATAGAAATTAGCAATGAGTTAGTGTTTTCAAATGACCATTGATCCTTTCTCCATGGAGGTTCCTGGGGTGCTTCAGCAGGAAGCATGGAATACCTTGAAAAACCTCTTATCCGTAATGACACAGAAGGGGAAACCTGCTGGGCACCCTGTACTAAACACCCCGAAACAATCCAGGCCCACCCTGTGATGCAGGAAGGCGCAGAGGGGTCACACCACTCACTGACTTGCAAATATGACACTGATAAATTTGCACTCATTTTTACTTGTAAAATGCCAAGGCAATACTAATTGAAAATCTTTAAGGACAAGCATATAATTATTCCTTCTGTACTAAATCTTCTTGACAAACAGGATTTGGTTCTGTGTGTCATCCTCCTAACTCTGCCAATATTTAGCCTTTCAGGTGTAAAGAAAGGTATGTTTCTTATAACACGATTGACTAAGTATAAGAAAACGTTAGAACTAATAAGATAGTAGTGATAGAGGAGTAAAAATGCTTTCCTCCCCCTCCCCAAAAACATTCAGAGTTTTAAATAACATATTCAGATTGTCCTCTGAAATAAGCTTTGTGAAACATACCCAATGTCTTATAATTTCTGGCTGCCAGCCACTGCGTACCGTTAATACATATGTTAAAATGCGCACAATGCGTCTCACTTTCCACTAATGAGATTTCAAAATCCATCCCGATTTGCTGCTGTTTACACAGGGAAATTAAAAAATTGATTGGTTACTTCCTCCCCTGGCTTTCTTCATCTTGCCTGGCCGCTCGCCGTGGCTAGGCAACCACGCAGCCCCTTTGGAGCAAGTAGCAGACTTCGGAGCAGCAGGGGCTGTGGGGAAAGAGACTCTGGGATCAATTAAAATGCCAGGCTTTTCCAGGCTGGTTTCCAGAGCATCTGTGCATGATTCCACATAAATTTAGGGAATTAAAGATCAGACAAAGGTAAACATTTCCGTGCTTTGCTTAGTATTGAATTAAAATGAGGGGATGAAATATGACAAGACCATTCAGCCTGCAGCTATGTTTACGGCCTCCATTATGTTTATTTACATCCAGTTGCTTTATTATCGCAGGTATGTCATAACAACAGACGATTTGAGTCACTGTTTGGGTGTGGAGTATATCTGGAAATTTAAATCAAAATGTTCTAGCTATTGTGACATGGTATGTGAAAAAATACATTACCTTAGCAGAGCGCTGGTTTTCTTTATACATCATATACTTTTGTACCCACATAAAAATTCTTTCCCCCAAAAAAACACAAACCCCAAAACCCAAATAAAATGTTTTTCTATTAGTCACACACTCGGCCAATTCTGGAATTCTGTATCCTGGCAGACAATTTTGATATTCGACATCCTGCCAGCACGCTCTAACCACAGACGCTTAGAAAAGCCTTTCTAAGGCTTTTAAGCAACAATACCTTTGCAGCAAATGAAAGGTTCTGGCGGATCTTTACCTCTTCATCTCAACAAGAGCCTGTTCCTGGAAGCAAACAGGCTTTGTTTGCTGCACAGAGCGGAGCGCCAGCCTCTCCAGCGCTGCAGCGCTCCGTAGAAGAGATCAAGGTGAAGAAATCGGCACCACCTTTTGTTGCTGGGTTTAGGTGGGGAACAGAAGTGGCTGTCGGAGGGAAGCGGTGGGTTAGTGCCGCTCAGCTCGGAGGAAGCACTGCCCCCCTGAATAAGCAATTCCAAATGAGAGAAAACACCACAGAAAGCAGACCTTGAATTAACAAATCGTGCAATGCTGTGTAGAATTGATCAAGGCAGCACTCCGGTTAAATCTGAAAGGATAAAACAAACCAGCAGGCATACAAAAATACCTATTAAAAATAACAGTTCAGGGGCCAAAAAAAAAGGTTACCTTGAAATAAAGCCTAGTAACATGAAGAGCATTTTTCTGGGTCCCTTATGTTGGCAGATTCTGACAGATGTCTCAGAATAATGTAATTCTCTAAATAGACAGGGATTTAAAAAATTCCTTGAAGGCATTCAACTTTATCAGTCACCTTTCCTGCCTCCAAAGTTTCAGCTGAAACGTTTTTACCACAACACACCGCTCTATCTCCAGAGACCAGAAATGAACCATAAATAAGGTTCCTAATTAAATTTAACCTGCTGAAGTATGTTTGGGGAGGAGGCGGTGGTTTAGGTTACTCGGAAACATGTATGACATGGTGCGAGTTTTATTGTTCTCCATAATGATCTGTGTATTTAGGAAAGGAGAGAGATGTTTGAAGCCCAGGTACAGATCATGGCAGCTGATGGTTTTCTGCTGTTGGGAGCGCAGGAGAGAGATGCCAGTAGGAGAGGAGGAAGAACAGTTTCTTCCAAATTGTGGCAGTTGATTTTGTGCTGTTTCTGCTTTCTCAAGACTAGATCACAGCTAGTGCCAGCAAATTTCTGCTGCTTGGGAAAGGTGGTGTCTTTTTTCCCTGAATACAGATTTATGGTCTTTTGGAATCTCTGATATTTGTGTACAGCAGTGCCTTTTTGTAATAGGATTATGTCCATTTATTTTTTCCAGTAGTCCAGCTGTATGGAATTGCTGGCTATTGATATTTTCAGCACTTTACAACGTTATAAACTTTGTGTTCTCAAGCAATAGAAAAGTGCTACTTTTTGTTTGAGACGCTAACCTGGATAATAGTGGATTTTGACAAACCTTCTGCTATCTCGGCATCACGATAAGCTTACAAAGCTCATTTTACCTTATTTTTAATTCTTAATGGTTAGGTGCTAATTTAAAATACACCAAGAGCATAAAATAATAAATTGCCTAATCCATCAGATGAGTACATATGGGTACTTTGTATCATATGGCTTAACGGTTATATTGATGCTGTTTTTATAGGCTGAGTGAAAGTATCCAAAATGTTAGAATCGTATGAGTATATTACAAATGCAGACTTCAGAAATCTGCAACTGCCTCTTCTGTCTGTGTGCCCTGCTTTAGCTCAGTTATACGCAGTTAAACCAGAAATCACTACCTTAAGAGAAAAAACCCTCAGCTTTTAAATCTTTCATGGATCAATAATTCCAACTACTTTTGTCTTTCAGTATTGAACTAGTGGCTTTTGCAGGCAACTGCCCCACTAGCTTTCAGTTTTTCTTTTATTTTTGAAAATAAAAATAATTTATTCTGCCTTCTCGGAGAGCTTTCAGAATCTCCTCAGGTTGGCCTATTTTCTGAGCTGAAGGACAATATCATTAATTTCTTCCTCTTTCCATTAATCCAAACAATTGTTGGGAGAATAGTCTTTGCTCCACCCTCTTCTTACCTGCGTAAAATCTTGATTTGTATCAAAAGGCAAGGCTGGAAAAAAGGGTACTGACTTGCCTGCAGCTTCTTGGGAGCCAGTTCACCACCTGCTGCTGTATTAGGTTTTGGTAAGAAAAGTCATTTTCTAAGCCCAGTAGATTCTTACATATGTCCTAATCTATTTTTAAAAACAGCACTGACGTGTACCGAGTGAAGTGTACAGTTGCTGTAGAACAGTTTTACATGATGCTTCATTTGATTATGCTTAAAACTGAGCTTTTCCTCCAAATGTTGGGTGAAAATTGCCTAGAGCAGCATCTGTATCCACGTAAACAGTAATTAACACACTGAGTTAACACCTCGGACAGTGTAGAGTGACTGCCTCCCTTTTTCTACAAATACAACTGTTGTCCTAATATTTCAAGTAATGAGCATTTTCTTTCAGAAAGTATAAAAATATATTTTAAACATCTTCTAGCCAGCACTTTTTATATCTTAAGTAGACTTTTACGTCTCAAGGAGGCCAATTTGAATTCCAAATTGCAAAATGTGCATTTAATTATAGACTCAAATAATAACATTCATTACACTTTTATTGCTTTTATAATTCTTATAAATTAAAATGTTTTCTAATCACTGTTAGAAGAACAGTGACAAGCTCTGATATACCCTTTACACAAAACGTGCCCACAATCAGGGAAATCTGTTGGGCAGCACAATAAGGGCTCTGAGCTTGTGGTGGCTGCTGTTTTGCCATATGTGGTTCACGAGGACACAGTCCCTGCTCCAGTCCTTCTGCTTCCCTGGCTGACTCTCCCTTTGTGAACTGACAGGATATTGGAGTTGACAGGGTTGCTGCAGGCCCGAAGCCAACAGGAGCACCAAAGGGCTTGTATGAAACATAGACTCTTCTTTTGTTGACGGTGGGCCATCCAGCTTGGAAAAGGACATTTTAATATCAGCTTAGACCTCTTCTCAAGCATACCACTTAGAAAGGAAAATGCTGTGGAACAAAAATATGACTATTTTGGAGGAAGACAGTGTGCTTGTAGAGGGGGGCAAGAGGAAAGGGTACCATTTTAGTCTTGAACATCCCTCTTTGACAGTTACAATTGGACCTGGCTCTTTGACCCTTCAGACTGGTTTGCATGGATTCAGTGATGTCAAGCGGCCTCCGGACCACGCCACAGGAGGATTCCCCAGGCTGGAGAGGATCCTCAGGTGGCACAGAGTCTTTCTCTGCTCTACCAGAGAATCAAAGTTCTCCCAGCACATCTTTCAAACTGTCAGTCATACTAACTGCCTTAACAATTTAGAGGAAAAAAAATCAGACATTCCTGAATGTTCAGAGGAAGAAAGCGTATGTATGTTTTTCGAAGCACGTTGCTCACTTTAACACATGCAGTTCCCAATAAAAGCAGTGGCATACCTGGCCAAAAACCCTAGCACCTCTTTGAAAATTTGCCCCTAATGTGAATAACCATAAAGTGTATTTAAGTGCAGACGAATATTCTTCTACTGCACCAGCAATTGTAAAAATAAAATGTCTCCTGCTGCTGCCAATGCATTACCCTGAAAGATTACTACAACACATGTGCTCACAAACGCAGCACAGATATAGTCTAAACTTGGCTTCCTACGGCAAACCACAGCAAGGCTTTCCAAGAAATGGTTTAATGGTGTTGGCCTTAAAGGTTATTCATACTCTTGGCAGACGAGCCGACTGAGAGAATGCAGTGAGCACACGGGCTCGCTGCTCGCGGAGCGGCTGGGGCTGCTCTGCTCCGGTGCTGTCTCCATGCACCACCCAACGTGGCATCTTCTGCCTGTGATTGCTCGTGGCAACGGCTGTGTAGCTGTTCCTCCAAATCTGCTGTTCTCTGAGATGCAACGATTGCTATTCTGCTCATGTTCTCTTCTACAGGGCGTTGAAGGGGAGTTGGTAGGAACATGTGCCAGTGGCATTGACTTTCAAAATCCTCTTAGCCTGGAGAAAATTGTTCATTCAGACGTGATATCTCCTGTTGGACCAATATCATGAATGCTGGTGGCAAGAAGCAGAGTAAATGTTCTCTCACTTTCCTCTGAAGTTCATAAAGGGCCCGAGAGCACCATAGACACGATATTTTGAGTTAGCAACTTCTCTGTTGAAGTATGCTTAAATGGAGAAGAAAAAACATTTCTTTCCATACTTTGTCAAAAAGAACGGAAAGAACACAAGAACTTTCAGAACTTTGTTAGCTCCTTGAACTTTGGGGAAACAGTTTTTGGTTTGGTTTAGTTTGTTTGTTTTTAAACTGAGAAAACTTGATGCAATTTGAGGGAGAAATATGAACAGCAGGACTAGATCCTAAACTTGTGTAAATAAGAATATATTATAGCAGTTGTGCACAGTGTTCCTCTGTATTGCTTGAAAAGTTCCTGATTGGTTTTTCTCTGTACATTCTGTTCTGATGTTGCTCCTTAATTTTTTTCAACTGACCATCGCTGGCAGCAGGTTGTCCTTAGACGGAGTGTTTAGGCAATCAGTGCAGCCCTTGGTATGATTTTTTTGTTCTGAATGTTAGGTTCAAGTACAACTGTTTGAATTATTATTTGGGAATAATACCAACTGTTATCTTATCCTGTTTGCTTTTTAAAAAGATCTTTTGTGAATTAATTTCAACTCCCATGGACTCTCACCTGCTAGTAGTCACCAGAAACAGATATTACCTACAAGAGGTGTAGAGTTTATTGTTTGTAAATTCTCATTGTGCACATCCTGACAATTACTATATACATAGAATAAATTTGATTTACAGCATGTAAGAATCTGCTTTTTGACCACCTGTTATTACTGTATTGAAGTGGTAATTTAAATCTTTTTTTTTCTTACCTCAAATGCCTCTCTACAGCTCCCTGAAAGGAGGTTGTAGAGAGGTGAGGGTCGGTCTCTTCTACCAAGTAAGAAGCAATAGGACAAGAGAAAATGGCCTCAAGTTGTGCCAGAGGAGGTTAGGAATTTTTTTTTCACAGAAAGGGTTACCGAACATTGGAACAGGCTGCCCAGGGAAGTAATTGAATCACTGTCCCTGGAGGTGTTTAAAAGTCGGGTAGACGTGGTACGGAGGGACGTGCTTTAGTGGTGGTTTTGGCAGTGTTCGGTTAATGGTTGGACTTAATGATCTAAAAGGTTCCTTCCAACCTAGACGATTCAATGGTTCTACGACTGACTTCTTCAAAAATGACGAAATAAGAAACAATACCAAATGATGAATGCCTATCTTGTGGTTTTTTTTCTGGTGAGTGAATAAAAAACAGAATACTGAAAATACCTTTACCTTTCATGATTCATAAGCTGGCTCTTGATTAGCCAGCCTGTCATTTCCAAGCAATTATGAATAATGAATCAGGATCTGCCAGAAAAAGAAGTACCTAGTGAGATTCAGAATGGGGATTTATGAATGAGGTTTTCATTGGTTTTGCAGCATTTGTTAGATTTTTTGAGCAGCATAGAAGCATAGAAGTCATTTCACATAAGTCAAAGTGCATATAGCTACGTCAGGAATTATTTCCCTTTTCTGTTTCTGCTTGTTTGATGTGAAAATATATCTCCTTTTTAGAGCTCTTCAAACAGTTCTGTGCTATACTTAGAGCTCAGGTATCTCATATCTTGTCTAACCACTGAGAACATAACAATTTTGTAGTTTCCATTATATAGGGCCCTGAGCCAAACAACTGAAAGCCCCAGTTTTGCAAGCATTGCCCGTGGTCTTGGTCATAGTGCTAGGTTTCAGGATCGCATTGCACAGACTGTTCAGGGTGGAGCCAGGATTTAATTTAGACGTATCTAATTTCAGTCTTCACTATTGTTTCTGGGATCTTAAAGGAATGAGACTAGTCATATAGTCTAAGTTTTATGCATAAACAAGAGTTTACAAGGTTGGGGCTTTTTCATAACCCTGCTGTGTAAAGTTTGTAGTTAGCTTAAACACTGTCATTTGTTTCAGGACTTCCCTGACTTCATACCTCATTTTCTTTGCGCTTTTTTCACTGCATTATTTCATCTCATTGGAATATGAATATATTGATCAAGAATTATTGAATTTTAATTCAAGTGGATTAAAAATACATTTTCTTCCAACACAGCATCATTATACTCACATTAAAATCTTGTAGAAAAGAAGTGATGTCTATCTCAAGACTTCGTGAAATAGCAAATTAAAAATAAGATGTTCTTTCACTGATAGCCAAATAGAATATTAAATTAACTATTATGCATGTACTTATTATTTAATAAAGTGGACAAAGCTCCCAGTTGAGATCATGTCTCTATTTAGCCTGCTGTTACACAGAAAAAAACCCATGATTTTCAATCTTAAAAAGTTTATCAATTAGTTATTGACTGGATAGTTTCATTATCCTGAAAATTGTGAATAATAGAACTTTTTTCTGTGCACCTGACAGATGCAGAAATAAACTCTTCTTTACTATGGAAAGAAAAAAGAAATCCATTTGAGAACTTATACCAGCTAAAATAAATAATTAAACATTGACATTGCTTCACGTCATTAATTTAGAATGTCCTCTGGAATCACTTAGAAGAAAACCTAAGTATAGTTTAAATTCATTAAAATGAGAACTTGGATTCTAGAAAACATTCTTCTTATGTAGATTTTGAAGTATTTTACAGAAAGAAACAGAATAACTCTCTTATTGTACAGACAGAAAACTGAGGCCAAGAGGAAGTAAATTATCTAAAGTCAGAAGCCAAGGCCAAAAAGAATAGATATTTGAGTCCTAAGTCACTGTCCTATTTACAAAATCCTCTTACTCCATATGTTCTCCCACTTTTTAAATTTTTCTTTCTTTCAACCTGGATCACATCACTGATCAAGTTCAGAACTCAGTCTCGCAAGCCCTTGCTGTAGCTGTCTTGATCCGCAGAGCAGAAATGAGCAGTGAGGACTGGAGAAAAGTAGGTGCTTTTCTAATGTAGCTTTGCTTCCAGAGGGATTGGAGAGTTGAGATTCATTCTCAGTATTTGTAGGTATTTTTCTGCTCTAAGTCTGCAGAAGTATTTTTATCGGTGAATTATGACTTTTTAGTCGTGTGGGTCTTCCTGGTTTTATTTAGATAGTAATCAAGAACATATACGGAGATTACAGAGTAGATTGAGGTTTATTACCTCTACATGAAAATGGAAGACATATATCAGGGCACAAAGGTGCTTACTGCCAGTTCTGCCAGAGACCTAGGCTCTCTCCTCATTTAAATTGTAAGGTATTTTTTCAAACTAGGACAATGCCTTAGCCTCTGCCCCCTTGTCTTCGCGTGGCTGCAAGTCTAAACTGAGATTGTCACTCCGGTTCGCAGTAGGATGGTGTGAACTAGCACTGGCCTTTTCCCTCTCGACTCTTCTCCTAGTGATATTGGAAATGTCTGGGAAATCTTGAGAAGAGCCACATTCCATAGGCGCTGCGGTTAAGCCTTCTTAGAACACAAGAAGCTTTGAGTACCCTCTAGATACTGCGTATAACCACCGACAGGCACCCCCTGATTTACCGCATTTCTCTGTATGTAGATTCTTCACTAGAACCAAGCGTGGCCTAAAGAACGGTGTTATTTTTCATATCTATAGTGCCTCAAAAAGGCCTAAGATTCTGTATGAGAGCAAGTATCTGGTGACAAAATGCACGTATTGCTTCTGAATTTTCATATTTCTTGACTCCTGGGGAGAACATTATCTGGTGGTTTGAGTCCCAAAACATTTAGTCATCTTATTTTCAGTATCACTGTATCATCTTTTTAAGACACCTTACAGAAAATCTGTACCATCTGTTACACTTATAAAGGACACATATTAGTCATCTTCACACCTTCAAAATGAACTCCATAACCAAAGCAAAAAAGATGGTATAGAATATTAACAAGCTGAGGCTGATTTTCTATTTTATTCCAAGAGCCATTCCCCTCTTGCTGTTCTCTGGCCATCAGCCCCTCTACACAGGTACTTTCCTCCCCATGCTTGGACCCAGCAGGAGGGAAGTAGCACTAAGACCCTCTTTTGAGACCCTCTTTGTCTTTAGGTTTCTCATTTCTCTTCTGGTGCGTGAGTACTGACAGAAGTGACTCTCAAAGTGAGCTCCCCTTACTCAGTGAACAGCAGCAGCATGAGGCCACTCTTGAACAGCTTATTTAGACTGCAATCACTGCACCTCATTCTCACTCATAGAAAAGATAATGTAGATGAATGTAGGTTTGGTTGGTAAACTTGCAAACCAAAATGTAAAGCTTACACATCCACTGGTGCTTAAATTCAAGCAGGTAGCACCTTCTGAATCCAAAATCTGGTTTAAAAGATTCTGTTGCCATTACCAGATGGAGATTTTCGAGTTTAGGCACATATATAGCTAAAGATAACCTTTTGGGCTAAAGATCGCCTATGATATTGAATTCTCATGATTTTATGGAGCCTTTTGTAAAGATAATGACATTAATGGGCGTTAATTGCACTAATGGCCTTTTTTTGCTGCAACAGTCATGAGAAAGAACTTTGAATAATTCCTTTCCTCATTGCAGCCCAGAGAATGAGTCAATGCCAGCTCACGCAGATCCTGTCTCAGGCAGTAAAGGCAGGGGAATCACAGCAATCAGATAAATTTGCCACCTTCTAGTCTAAGTTGATTTTTCCATCCAAAAAAGATACCTCATTAGGGAGTGTGAAAAGTTACTCACGTTCTCTACCCTCTTTATTCTCACAAAGCTGCTGCATTCCTCTGACTAATTCTAAGAGCCTACTCTCCTGACACTCGACAATTTCAGCTGTTCTGGACTGAGGTAGCAAGATCCTACCTCCCCTCCCCCCCCCAATCAAATTTTGGCGAATCACATATTTACATAGAGCTGTGATGTATTTTGTGTGCAGCACTTCCTCAACCACCTTTGCCACGTGTGTTTAGAGCGGTTACTTCAAAGCTAGCACAAGCCTGTCTACAAAATCCTTAAGCACCCGTTTGACATCAACATGTAAGTAGGTAAAGCTACACAGGTTTTTAAAGTCCTGTCTGGATTCTGAGGTTATTCCCATCTGCTTGAGAGACAGGAATGATTTCTTTTGGAGAATAGATATGATTACCGCTAACAGCCTAAGAAAAATTTTTTTGAATGTTGTACTTTTAGATGATCGTAGGAAAGTGCATCAAACAGTCTGTACTTTCAAACAATGAGCACGCTTGCAGGTCTATGAACAAATTTGCTGAAAAAAATATATATTTATGCCCCAGTTCTCCTGTTTGCTCCCAAAAGACAGACTCTTGTGCCCTATGTAGTTTCTGTCTGTATTGCCTAAATTTGTCAAGTAAATTTATTCACCATGAATTATTTCCTAATTGCAAAATGTTACAAAAAGGCAACAAAAGAAAGAGAGGGTAGAATATATCTAACCAAAGAGAACTACCATATACAAGCAGCTTGCCACACGGTCTTCCTAAAATCAATTTAAATTAATTGAAGCACAACAAAAGCAGGTTATGACCTGTGGAATCTGCACTGCAAAAATCTAGAGCAGTATACATGAGTGGTAATTTTCTCTTATCTCTAGAGGTTAAGAGATATTTCACCTGAGACATCTTACTAGGAGTTTTCTGAGATAATGTGGGGGTTGGATGTGACTTCGGTAAAGCTGCATCTCTGACAATAACAAATTTACGTCTCTAGTTAAATTAAGCTGTTGGCCTGTCATTCATCACACCGTCTTCACTCACTTCCAGTGAAAAGTTGTGTCAGTCCTTTAGGAGAGAATTTAAGTAAGAAAAAATGCCTTTCGTGTTAGTTTTTCCCCTAAACAACATTTATTTGACTATACTGAAAGCCTGAGAATAACACATTAATTTTAGGTGGGTTTTGGGGTGTTTTTTTGATGTTCCTGTTATAATTGCCTACTGAATATGTTGTGACATACGGTGTTACTTGCAAGAAATTATGAGAGAAGGAAAATGCCACTCAGTAATTGAGAAAGATATTATGGCAAGTTGTTGAGTCAAATATAAGGCAGGCTGAATTGATCATCAATTAACAGAATTACACCCTTTCTTACATTATTATATAGCAGTGAATGTCAAAACATAGTCGAGCTATTTGAGTGTTTCAGCAACTGAAGTGGAAAAAAATGTTTATAAGGTGTGAGCTACCTAACGGTTACACCTTTTTTTTTTTTCAATCTGCATTTATTTATTTGTTTGTAGGAATGAGCTTTTGAAAACCTATTTTAAACTTATTTTAACCTATTTGAGAGTCAGCATGTTAGAAACAAAGCTAATTATTATGCAAATTAATATTAAGCGAATCTTTCCTGCCTTCTTTTCCTCCTACCTTTTATCCACTTAAAGTCAAGATGATTTGGAACGTAAATAGCAGCTTTTTGCATGTGGGAAAAATATAAAAAATGCTATTTGAGTGTTTTAGCTGTTTATTTTTCTACACAGAACCTTGATAATGGTGAAATGCAGTTACATACTGCTACCAACAAGTGTCCGCACTAGTGTCTCTGTGTACAGCATTTCCTCTTCATGTATGGCACGAGGACTCTGACATTACAGAGAGACCTGGACAGGCTGGAGAGCTGGGCAGAGGAGAACCTTATGAAATTCAATAAGGCCAAGTGTAGGGTGCTGCCCCTGGGGAGGAATAACCCCCTGCACCAGGACAGGTTGGGGGTGACCTGCTGGAGAGCAGCTCTGAGGAAAGGGACCTGGGAGTCCTGGTGGACAACAGGATG
>VXBO01004055.1:74598-153419 GCA_013400135.1 Rhinoptilus africanus
GGACTGGGGGATCTCCAGAGGGCCCTTCCAGACCTATGATTCTGTGATTCTGTGGTTTAGCTGTAAAGCACACTCGCACCTGGCCTGTTGACAGCTGTTGTTCAAGGCTCAGTTATATATAAATATATATCTCATTTTTTCATCAACAGTACACAATAGCATATGCAATTCAGATCTCTATTGCCCTCCAAGTTCCGAGTAAGGAAGGTGAGGCAAGAGAGGGTAAGATATGTGCCTTCTGTCCTCAAGTATCTGCTGCAGGGTGGCAGCATTTGCTAAAACCACATTTTCTTGATGGACATCTTTTTCGGAGGGATTAACATTAGTTGTGTTATTAAGATCCTCTAATCAGAAGAGAGTGAAGGGGAGGGGGGAGGAATGTGTCTTGCCAGCAGAACTAATGGCTTAGTGCAGACAGTTAAATGGGAAATAGCTTGTGTTTTGGTTTGGTAAGCCAAGACGTAACAGATAATGCTCTATAACCTCCCTGAAACTATTTCTCTGAGAGTTTTTTTAAAGCAGTGCCAGCACTAGAGACTGCTAGGGAAACAAAGCATTCCTGCATGGATAGGCAAGAGTACGACTGCACTAGAGCAAATTTAATCTCTTTTAAAGACAAATGGACATTTGGAAGTGTTTTGTGTCTTTGCAAGTAGTTTCGTTTAGCTTTTTTAGCCAAAGAGGGAGAGAAAAGGTAAGGGGGAATGAACCTGACTTTCCAAATACTGACCAATTTGTCTTGTTGTTTCAATTAGTGAATTGACTTTAAATCTTTCACTGTGAGAGGACTTTTTTTTCTCTTTTGAGAATGTAATCTTTTTTTAATTTTTATTAAAAAGTATTTCTTTCTGGCAGCTCAATTAATTGTACAGGTCTAGGTTTACTGCACAGGGGAATCCTACATGAATCTACACAAAAGTTCTGTCTGTGGTTGTCTGAAGTGCTTTCAGTCTGAGCAGACTGTGTTTTCTAGCAATTCGCTTGTCAGCCTTCCTGTATTCTGCTGAAAGGAGGAGTTCAAAATATATTAAAAGAGCATAATCTGTTCATAAAGCTTGTTTGTTTCTTTTGGAGAAACAAAGAAACACAGAGGCTTTTGCTTGTTTGCGCCCAGGCTGTGCGGTGCGTTGCCAGCGTTGCTGAAGAAAGGATGGGGTGGTGCGGGTTGAGGCTCTGTTTGGCTTTGAAGAGAGAAGGAATCTTAAAGATTATTTGTTGTTGCTTGGCTACAGCCTTTGCTTTTCACCTCTGCAAGGGATGAGCTGTGATGTTAGGGAAGGCAAAAAAGTGGGGTTTCTTTGAAAAAACAATTTACATTCAGAGTTTAAAATGGGGTTCTTAAGAGCTCCTTCTCTTAAGCACTGCTGTCCTAAGATACATTGCATTGTCTTGTTTTTCTCTGATGCTCGACATCTATATAAGGATGGCAGATGTCTGTTCCGAGTACCCTCTTTTACATATGTACAGCCTCCATTTCCCCTTTCAATCTCCTGCCAACATTCAATGAATCCACGTATTATGGGCCAGAAAATTGTCCTATGTGACTGCTGAAACCGACACACACCTGTGCTCTCTGCACTTCATAAACACCAGTGACATTTCTAACCTTAGTTTGATATGGAGCAGCCAAGAGGGGAAGCCAGCCTTTAGAGAGGTATATAAAAGAAGAAATAACTAAACAATTATAACCTGATACATTGTAAATAAGGGTCAGTGGCAGTTCTTTTCTGTATTAAAATTAAATTAAATTAGTTTAATGTGATTCCTAGGTCTTCTAGACTGGTGGTTACTTTCAGAAATGTGTCAGTGATACTCCTCTGTAAATAACCCCCGTCCATTTTACTTAGTCCAGCTTTCTTTTGTGCTGCTTTGGCATCCTCTGCACAGCAGGAGTTTCTGTGTCTCCCTCTAGTTAAAGAGCAGACAACCTCTTCCATGTGACGGGAGATTCTGAACCCAGGATCATCTAAATTACCTGGACTGAGCATGGTACTGTCCCTGTCTATCCCGGGCCTCCTTCCTGCAACAGCAGTTATACAGAAAGAGAGCTGTAAACGTTTACCCTACAAAATCACAAAGTCACAGAATGGCTGAGCATGGAAGAGACAGCTGGAATCATCTAGCCCAACCCTCTCTGCAGCAGGAACTTGTTCAGTTGGATTTGGAATATCTCCAGGGATGGAGGCACCACAACTTTCTTGAGCAACCTATTTGACCCACCCTCACAGTAAACATTTTTCTTAAGTTTAAATAGCATTTCCTGTGGTTTTATTTCTTTCTATTGCCTCTTCTTTTGCCACTGTGCACTACCAAGCATCTGGCTCCATCTTCTTTCCCTCCTCCCTACCACCCAGCACTGATACATATCGATAAGATCCCCCAGGAACCTTCCTCCGCCTTGACAACCCACTCTCCTGGTGTGACAGAGGCTTCAGTCCCTCAGTCATGTTTGTGGCCCTTCACTGGACTCGCTCCAGTTATGTCCATGTCTTTCTTGTACTGGGGAGCCCAGAATTGGACCTTGCACTCCAGTTGTGTCTCATCAGTGCTGAGCAGAGGGCAAGAATCACCCCCTTTGACCTGCTGGCAACACTGTTCATAAAGCAGCCAAACTTAGAGTGAATGTATCAGTTTAGGCATATCATACGAAAATATTTTACTAAGATCAAAAGGAAAATATGCAAAATTACTGGCTATTCATGCGCACAAATGTTATGTTGCTCATTCTCTTACCCTACAAACAGCTTTTTGATACTCCTTCTTATGCTGTCTTCTTAAGGAGAAGGTGATATGATTCCATCTTGTTTCTAGCTGGCACTGATATGTTTCAAGGATTTTATTATCAGGCAGAGGTATCCAAGTATCTGTCATCTCTTTAAAAAAGTCCTGCTTTTTGACTGACACGTCACAAAATAGCGAGCCTTTTTGCTCCCTTGCCTCCAAAATAGATGCTCTCCCCTTTCATAACACTTCGTGGTTCATCATTCATTTCCCTGATGAAATCTCAAGGAGTTATTTTTTTACCTGTTGGCTAGGCTTTTTGAAGCTCTCCATTTAATCCAGTGGTTTCCGATGGAATGGATGGTGGTTGTTGCTACGATGCCTGGCAAGGGATGCAGCTGAGGCCACAACAAGAGAAAATGGCAGACTCGATGGATGAGATTCCCTTTCTGCTTAAGTCAGTAACAAAATCTGACCGAGTGCATGAGGCCAGGATTTTGCCCCAAGTCTGTTACGTTTTTCCACATTCACCTTTTTAAAGCTTAAATTCACTTCCCGATGAATTGGAAATTTAGCATGAGACATATAAAGCTGCAAATTGTTGGATGTGGATTATGCTTCAACGATGAAAGCTAAGTAAAATGCAGACATGAACTGTGCCCACCACCATATGCTCATGCAGTAAGCCACAAATCAGAGAGATGAGGGGTTGTTTTTCTTTCTTTTTCTTTTTTTCCTGTCTTTGAATACGATGGGCAGTATTGATAGCTCCCCAGCAGACAGTGGGAGCGTGTTGCTGAAAAACTCAAAGGCAAATACAAATTGAATAAACCAGACACAAGTATGTCTTCTTGGGTCTGGCAAGCAGGGAGATAATTAAACTGGGATTTAGGAGGTATAAGAACTTCTAACAGCAAAAATTTAAAGGAAAAATCCTCAGAGAGTTCTGCCAAATGTTAGAATAATTATCTTCATTTCTTACATAATGCTTTATTTGCTTTTCTTCATTTGCTAGGGGTGAATTCAAGATGCTGCCAAAGCTTTGACTGATTCATTTGACTGATTGATAGATTGATTAAACTGATTATTTTTTTTTATTGTAGAAAATTGTATATTAAAAAACCTATGTGATGGAAACACAAACTATATTAGTAAGACACAGGTGGGTTAAACCTTCCCAAACCTTAGTTTTCCTTCACTACATTTTGTGAGATTTCAAAACTATGCCTAGTTTAGCATACCTTGCAGAACTACAATATTTTAGCAGTTTTGTTCCAATATATAAAGAAATCAGAATAACCATAGACCTCTTTCAGGCTCTTTGGTCATATCTCTGCTCTTCCTAGGTAAGGACAGAGAGCACTACATGACTGGGATCTGCGTCTTTCCGTCTCGTCCTCCCCGCTACCACACAAACCAAACGCCTGCACTCCACATCTCCTAATCAAAGGATGTTCAGCTGCAGCCAAAATATTTCAGTTTTCAAGCATCCAAGGGTTTTTTCAGTTAAAATTCTGAGCTCTCTGTAGAAAGCAGACCCTTTTGGTAGAATAATAACAATGAAAATAACTGAAAATAACATTTTCTGTGGAACAATGTGGATGGTTTTCTATTGAATAATTTTGATGAAACACTTCCTTGAAACCTACTTACAGGAGAATTTAATATGTGGGCCTAATTTTCCTTTATTAGATCTTCTCATAAACTGATTATTCCATTAAACTTTCATTTTGGTTGATTTTTTTAGTGTTGGATTACTAATTTAATGTACAGTTTTAAGAAGCAAAAATAAAAACTACTGAGAACAATGTCAGGTGGAGGTGCGGTAATATTGAGATTTCCCATAAGAATTTCTAAGCCTTTCTGTAGTTAACAGTATGGGTTTTGAAATGTGGCAGGGAATTAATCTTGCAGTCCACTGAATTTTGATTTCCCAGTGGAAATCAACCAGGAGTGGTCAAAGATATGAACTATGTAAAGTTGTCCTTTGCACAAGGGACTGCTCAGGGCTAGTTCTGCGTGAAGGCAGAGCAAACGTTTGGCTGCGGCGGCAGAGAGCTGAGGAGAGCAAAATTCTGAGAAAGCCAGGCTGTTCCTGGGACCCCTTTTCATAGAGTCCTAGAATTGTAGAATCCTAGAATGGTTAGAGTTGGAAGGGACCTTAAAGACCATCTAGTCCCAGTTGGGAAGAAAAAGATTCCCTCCACAAATGTCAGTTGTCATCTTCACCTTTCCGTTTCCCCAGGAAAGGTAAACCCGACCGTGCAGCTGTATCTTCTTCTTCCTCTCTCTTTTGAGTAGCAGAAGTATCAGGGCCACATCCCCGCATCCTTGTGGCAGCAGAATTCCATTCTGCTGACACTGCACAGGCGGGACTGCAACTGTGCTAAGGTTGTGGGCTCCCTTAGTCCTGTGAGGTTCTCCTACCAATCCTTTCATCTGCTACATCCCCACCTCAACAGCACGCTGCTCTTCGTGTGAGAAAGAATATCTGTTTTGGGAAACAGAAAACTCTTCATTCTATGCCAACTATCGGTAAAAATATTTTTCATCGAATATAGACTCTGTAATACAGAGGAAGTATGAAATTCTTAGCCAAAATTTTCTATCCGCCACTTAGGAGTCAGGTAAAGAAAAATCCTTTCCTATGTACAAGTAGCTTAACTCAGAAGCTAAATAAAGTTTATTCTCTCATAGCTGAGCATCAAGCGCTATCAAGTATAACAAATTCCAGCCATACCTGGTTCAAAGAGGGTTTTTTTGAATAATTTGGATTGACTCTGCTGTCTATTGCCACTAGGCATCATTCTCACAGGAATGGAAAAGGGAAGAGAATCTCGTAATTAGATTATCAGAATTTTACCACTTTATGGCGAGTAATTCTGCATGTCTGTAGCAAAGAGCTGGTCCAGACTGAAGCTGACTTTTAATCACTCTCAGTGACTCCATTCTAGCAATACACAGGAGACCTAAAACATGTGGTTCGGGCCTTGATTAGGGCTCACATGTTGGGGGTCAGCTTTCTTGCGTATCCTGCACGGTTGCCATTGATACACAGCAGGAAAAAGAAATTCTTTGTGTTTACAAGGTTAGTACCTGTTGTGGTTTAACCAAACAGGGGCCTGACAGGAAAACTCTGCTACTCACATAATATACAGATGTTATCTTGAGGTTATGTCAGTTGAAAGACAATCTGTTTACTAAGCAGCGTAGAGTGCTGTATCTTTAAAATCAGACAACGCCTATGTACATAAAGTCTACCTTTAGTTATTATCTGCAAATAAACCTCTAGTAATGAGGTTTCAGATCTATTGGTCGAGTGTTGATAAGAAATTCTCTGTGGAACTGACTTCAGCCCATTAAGCAAGCCTGCTTCTGCCATCGTGGTTGTTAATTTGACGGGACTGTGTCACATTAAGTAGAACAAACATGTTTTCACCCACTCAGCCATCCAGAACGGACATGGCTGTTACTCTAACAACTGGATATTGATTGGAAGCATTCACCCTTCCTGACCTGGGGCTGGTACATGAAAACAGAGCCAGGACTGATTAAGAAATTGCATGTGTTTGTGCACATGTGTGCAGTGTTAACGGGCCACATAAATTTCAACCCTTTTGAATTCATGTCATGTTAATGCTCTGAGCATGAGATCTGTCACTCATTTCCTGCAGGGGCCGTGAAGCCTCATTTATCTTGAATTATTTATTTGTCTGTGTGCTTGTACCCATCTGGTCAGACCATGCTTTCAGGGTCCACTGCCCCATATTGAAAAATTTGTTTATTAGCTGTGGCTCTAATAAAAATGTCTCAGAAATGTTGAAGTTGAAGAAACGTTGGGATTTGTTTCTGGTTTTAATCTCACGTATGGCATAATTCAGTAGATAGTAATGTTTTTTTGTGTGTACTTGACACAGAGAATATCTTGAATTGGTCATTTCGGTAGACAAGCCAAAAAAAAAAAAAAAAACTGAAGGGGAGAAAAGGAGAAAGGGGAAATTTCATCTATTTATGAGAGCAGGCTACTGTGCAAGGTAACTGTTCCATATACTTCACTTCCCTCCTACACGTTTTGCTCTGTTGCTTACGTTATGTACACATTTTGATGTACACACGGTCTAGTCTGCAGCACAGAGGGGAGGAACTGGGGTCAACGGCTTCCATATCCCATGGTGGTCAATTGCCCTGAGCCGGTGTGGAAGGAATGCACTACTTGCCTTGCCACCAGGAGATGGGCAGCAGGTGGGAAAGGGAAATCATGAACCCAGAGGTCATTCTCCTGGGTTCAGGGAAGTTGTGTACCGTCCCTCACCTCCTACAGACCTGCCCCAATGAAGTTACAAGTTTGTTGATGGTTTGTTTTTTCCTTTGATGTTCTTCTCTTGGATTGTTTTTCCTCCTGCCTTTCAGAATAAGGGTTCCACCAACTGTATTATAGCACTCCGTAAAGAGTTAGGTTACATTTTCTCAGCTTTACCATTTCCAAAAATAGTACTAAGAGCTGCTAATAAATTTTTAGTTGCAAAGGTAACTACCACATATTGTCTTATAATCCAAGGTCCAGTTGTGGCAATTAAAGTGAGAAATATCTTTTTCACATAATTTAATATGGTTTGTTTTCCAGCACTGATATATATATTATAAAATATAGATATTATAATAAATATATTGTAAAATATTCAAAATAATTGCAAAAAAACCCCTGGATTTAAAAAATATAATGCTTTAATTTCCAAAATAAGAGACTTAAGATACCAATATTACATTACAAAAATGAAAATTTTCATTTTAAAAATTACTGGTTTCAAAGATGTAACGAACAGATAGAAACCAAAATTTCATTACTCTTGCACTTCTCTCCATCATGAGGAGGGAACATGCAATGCAACAGTAAAGAAAACAACAATGAAGTTTATCTGAAAACAGAAAAGAAAGTTTATGAATGTGATGTATTAACATGAAAATACATATATAATGCAGTGCTAAAAATTCTGCAAAAAATGGGGAAGAAAAAGCCGCATAACTAAATAATAAAAGAAAGGATATGACCAGCAAAAGATGTTGCTGATCAAAGAGGGGGGAAAAAATCATGTTACATATAGAAACCTAGAAACCTTTCTCTTTACAATTTTAGTGAAATAATTCTACAATCAAAGAACTTAGTAAAATTATCAGTTTCATGGAAAGAATTTTTCCAAAGGATCTGTTTTGATATTGAAAGAGCTTTTATTTTCCCACCTCGCTATACTCCCAGGCGTTTGAAACAATCAGAGAAAACATCATTTGAAAACCATTTAGGAAGAGTGTGTGGGGTAATGAAACTTAATGTTCTTTTATTATAGCTCATAACTTGTGAAGCAATCAATCTCGGAAATATGTTTGGATACTCTGTTTTGTGGAGAAGTTTGGAATTGAGCTGAGTGGATATGGTGATGAAAAGTGATTCTGGCATCACTGAGTTAGAAGGGGATTAAAGATTCATGGGAGCTCTGCAGAGGGATGTAAGACTGGAAGAACGTCAGAATACACAATTAGTCACAGGGGAGAATTCTGCCATAATTTTAAAATAATCAATACATCGCTTTTTCATACTATTAAGCTGTTAATGTATTACCTCGGAAAATCAGACTCTTCATTACAGAGCAGTACTACTACAGCATACTATATGCATATAATTATGTATATAACGAAAAACATCCATCACAACGTGACAAGTAATTAGTGTTCAATTGCAGTTAATCAATATTACTGTTCTAATTTTGCTATAATCTTGAGTTCTAATGAATATTTAATTTGGAAAGTGTAACGCAATTCTCATTTATATCTCACTTGTAAAATTAGCATTTTATTTCATTAGTAAAATCATACAAAATTATTATTTTCTTTTCTACTGAAATTACTGTGTTTGAGCATTATTTAACGAGATCTCAGGAAAATAAAGACATTGCCCTCGGATTGTTCATAATAAAGGAAACCCTCCTGCTTTTGGCTTTGTCGAGGCAAGCCAAATAGACAAAGAGCCTTTCTCTGGCACGGCAGGATTCACATCGACGGGGTTCGATTATCTTCATCCCTTTAGAGGTGGCCTTGGCTCATACTGCCTGATGGGAATTATCCCTGCCCAATGCTGTGTCTTGCATCATGCCCAAGCATTTTGGTAATGCTGGCTGGCCCTGAACAAAGCTGGGGCAGGGAAAGTCCTAGCGATCAAACACTATAAACGTTTGGTTCTGCACCCTGATGTACTTTGGAGTACTGGTCCAGAAGGAGCCTGTCAGCAACAAAGCAAAGTGGGATCCAACTGACTGCCGCAAGGAGGGGACCCAGGGTGACCTGGATCTGAGGGTCCCACTGCCTCTGGCTGGACTGAGGACATGGTTTGCCCAAATTTGAAGACTAAATAGCTAACCTTCACGTTCATATCACCGATTCCTGAAGATTACTTTTATTTCTGGTACTACTGAGTGCCCTCAGACAAAGCGTCTTTCTGAATGTTGTATTTCAGATTGAGGAAACGCTCAAGATGAACATATGATCATGAAAGTAGATAACACTCTTAGGACTTTACTGTGTGCTCCTTGACCATATATTAGAGTTCAAAATGAGAATGGATATGATGATAACAGTGTAAGAACTCTTCACATAAATATCCTCTCTGATCTTTAAATGAATGCATTTATCCAAGCTCATATCCCTTTCACAGCAACTTTACAGACCTGAGCTTTATTGGCACAAGATCTTTCAGGCTCTTAACATGATTTAGTAGAAATTAAAGTTTAAAATTCTACAAGGGAGCATTTGTGCCACAATAAAAACCAAAGAGAGCATAGCAAGCATAGAATGCAGCATGACATCCAGCATAAGCCACTTCTCTCCAAGAAAAAACACTGTGTATAAGTAGAAATTAGTAGGGGGTTTTTTTGACTTGCTATGCAGGGGTGCAGCAGTAATAAATGACCCTTGGAAGATAACCCTTCCATCCTTTTTCATAAATTCTATTATATGCAGAGATTTCCTAGAGACCAGGCCATAGAGCCAAAACTACCTCCCAAAACAATCACGGTGTCCCTGTTAATAGACATCTTTCCATTAACTTCAGTGGATTTTAGATCAGGTAATTATTTTTATAATATCATAACCTTAGAATCATAGAATCATAGAATCATAGAATCATAGAATCATAGAATCATAGAATCATAGAATCATAGAATCATAGGGTTGGAAGGGACCTTAGTAGACCTTCCTGAAAATATTGCATGAAGCCAAAGAGGCTAAACTCAGTTGATTCACCTGTTGTCTTACCTTACTCCTTCCTTATTGAATAATTTTTTTTTAACTTTTGAGGCACACTGAAATGAATACTTATTTCCTAATAGGTTTTGTGGGTTTTTTTTTTTCTGAACAAGAGAAAGAAGGAGCTGAAAAGGGAGGCATCCTGTTGTGCTTTTCATATGTGATATGATGTTGTAGATTGACATAATCTTCAAATTTTGTGTAAATTCTGATACCGTATACCTAATTTTATGGGTACATACCATATATATATACCATATACCTAATCTTATGGGTAACAAACACATAATTAAGAGATAGCAAAAAACTTTGGAGAGGGGGCTAAAACTTACTAGTAAACCACACTGATGTGGAAGGAGTTGGCATAAAAAGGTTACATAGGAAGAATATGACAGAGACCACAATAGAACCTGTGCTATCTCTTCAGTTTATATGCTATTTACTGGATTACACTGCTTTTTCTATGGCAACTCTTAATGATATGAAATAGATCTCAAGTGCATTTAGTAGCTACCTCTTGCTTATTCTTTACACATACATAATACATCTTTGCAAATAGGAGGAAGCAGTGGATAAATAACTTGGTTTAGGGTTTAAGGTTAACCTTTGAATATCTAGCACAGTAATAGGAATCTAAGAAGCGGAGTGATCATCCCCCTGTACTCGGCACTGGTGAGGCCCCACCTCGAGTACTATGTTCAGTTTGGGGCCCCTCACTACAAGAAGGACACGGAGGTGTTGGAGCATGTCCAGAGGAGGGCTACGAAGCTGGTGAGGGGTCTGGAGGACAAAGCTTATGAGGAACGACTGAGGGAACTGGAGTTGTTCAGCCTGGAGAAGAGGAGGCTGAGGGGAGACCTCATCACCCTCTACAACTCCCTGAAAGGAGGTTGTAGAGAGAGATGGGGGCTGAGCTCTTCTCCCTGGTGACAAGTGACAGGACAAGAGGAAACGGGTTCAAGGTATGTCAGGGCAGGTTTAGATTGGATATCAGGAAACATTTTTTCACGGAAAGGGTTATTAAACATTGGAACAGGCTGCCCAGGGAGGTGGTGGATTCCCCATCCCTGGAGGTGTTTAAAAAAAAGGGTAGATGTGGTACTTAGGGACATGGTTTAGAAGTGGTTTTTTGTCAGTGTAGGTTAATGGTTGGACTTGATGATCTTAAAGGTCCCTTCCAACCTCAGCGATTCTATGATTCTATGATTCTATTTTTGTAACACGTTGGTCATGGTTGTTTCAAAACAAATATTGCAACCAAAATAGAAATAAGTTAGATATGTCATAGATACCTACCAAATGGAACATATAGGAAGTCAGTATTCTTTTATTATCCTTTTATCTTGATTGTTCTTGTTGGCTCCAAATCAAATTTTGAGAGGCGTGGAAAAACTTAAATCATTATGTTCTAGTTGGTAATCCCCAAATTTCAAGTCAGAGAAGTCCATACTTCAAACATACACACAATAAGAGACAAAACAGACAGAAAAAATAGTGCTCTTTACAGTTTATGTGAAAATAATGATTGAAATAAAGCCAATGGTCATATCATATATCTGCAGTAGACAGACACTGAACTAGGGATATAATCCAACACAATCAGAAGCATGGAGTAATACAAACTGGAAGGGAGTTTTGGAGATCATTAGGTGCAACTCACAGCCCTCAAAGCAGGCTCAGTTTAGACCTGGCTCTGGTTGCTGGGAAAATTGTCCAGTCAAGTTACGAATATCCCCAAGAACAGAGATTTCACAGCCTCTCAGAGCAATCTCTCCCAGTATTTAACTACTTCTATGGTGAAAACAAATTTCCTAGTGCGTGATGGCAATTTCCATTCTTACAATGTCTCCCATTGCCTCTAGTTCCACCAGTGCACACCCCTAAGATTTTGACTCTGCCCTCCCAATAGGCAGCTGAAGACAGCAGTAAGATCCACCCTTAGTCTTCTTCCAAACCCGTTTCTCTGAACACATCCACCTTCCCCTAGTACATAGCATGTTTCAGTACACTGACTGTATTGATGGCTCTCCACTAGGCTTGCTCAAGTATGTCAATCTTTCTCACACTGGGAAATCCAAATTCAGACACTGCTACAGATGCTGTCTCATAAATGGTGAATAGAGAGGGAAAGTCCCTTCTCCCAGCTGTCTGGCTACACTTTTGCTAACACGGCCCAGTGTCGTTGCCCTGTTTAGCTGGATGAGCATATGGCCGATGCATGTTCTGCCTGTCCACCAGGTCCCCCATCTTTCATTGTGCAAAGGTCCTTTTTAGCCGGTGGTGCCCAGCCTGGGTTGCACGGGGTTATTCCATCCTAGCTGCATAACTTTGCCTTGGTATCAGATTCCTGTGTCCCACTCAGAAGTGATCCAGTCTCCCCAGGTATCTATAACAAACAAAAAGGCTGATCCTGTGACTTTTATTCATGTGTTCATTACAACCGTACCAGGCTATTGAAGTTTTCATTATCAGAAATGTCAAAGTGTGCGAAACTAATATGTCCAACTTTGAGGAAAATAAATTATAGTTGAGGGAGCTACTTGAACCAGGCCCTGATTTCAACTGCTCTGTATCCGTTTGATTAAATCAACACTGGATGGGGATACCAATAATATTAGGTGGGTTTGATTAAATTGGAATGCTTCAGACAATTAGGAAATACCTTTCGAGTAATAAAATGTTCCACTTTTTGTCCTTCACTTGGTTTCATCCGTGTAAAGGGAAAACAGTCTTTCTGTGTAATGAGCAAAACAAGTCTGCACATTCACTAGATCAGTCTGAGTGACAAGGAAATGCAATGAGAAAATGTTACTAGATGGGTATTTTGAAGCTTGGATGTGTGGCTAGTCTTTGGGTCTGTGCCTACCTTTACAGTAGAGCAAGACCTGCAAACTAAATGATTCTTTACTCACTGATATTTTGTTTAAAAAAAAAAAAAAAGATATAAGTCTGATCTCTATCAGAAAAGGATCAGAATTAGATCTTTATGTTTCAGATGTGCTCTTTAATTGTGTTGTGTTTTCTTTATAATTAGGACGTACACAGCCCTGTAGCTTTCTCTCAGCATTCTTCCTGTCATTCTTAGACTGAATGCAGTGGGTATTTTTTTTTGTGTATGCCATAGGCAGCGATAGTTGCGTGACTAGAATGATAACAAATCTGCCATACTACCATCGTTTTGATCATGCTCAGAAATCCCAGCAGTCATTTTGGTCTTCTGTAGCCTCTACTTGGAATGAATGGGAATAAAGATGTCTATCTCATTGACCTAAATATAGTTCTAATGTGATTTATCCTGCAAAGGAGATTAGAGCATCTTAATGGTATGATGCTGCGTTGCCTTCAGTGGAGAGAAGTAGTTGATAAAATAGATGTTTAAATCCTCGTCACTCAGTATCTATTAACAGTCAGCAATTTAAATGAGTGTTCAAATGTGCTACAGGTAGTGCTTGTGCTGCCTGCCAACTTGGTTTAGGGTTTCAGCATTTTCTTTAAAATCCCAGTAGCTAGCTACAATGCAGGCTTTCATTTTGAAGCTTACAGTATAATCCGGTGTATTTATTGAAGCTGAACTTGTTTCAATCAATGCTCACTGGTTTTGGGTGCCTGTCGAAGTCAATGGATTTTCTGCCCTAACTACAGACAGATTCAGGCACATCACCAAAATTAATTTTTTGATAACTTGAAACTTAAATCTATGCCATTGCAAGTATATATATTTTCCCTGTTTCTGCATGGCAACGTCATGATTGTTAGTGGTTTCTTGTAACAGCTGTGTCACTGAAATCATGATCCCTTCTAAGAATTTCTCCTGCATAGTGAAAGACTGGTTTTAAAAGTGAAAACACAAATCTAAGTTTGCCAAACATTTTCACATTTAAGGCACAAACTAGAATACACCCAGAGGAAGCTACTCACAGAACTGCTACTGTGTACGCAAAAGGCAACACATTTACGAAAGCATGAAAAGTCTGTAAAAAAAAATTGTTCTTCAGCATTCAGATGAAGCATGTGAAGTGTTAAGGTGGCAATGGGATGCCTGAGACATTCCAGGTGAAATTTTAAGAGGGTTTTAAAAGTATGTTCTCTCTTCAAATTGGGACAATGAAGTACAAGATGTATGATGAACCTTTTGGGATTTCCATTGCCAAAAAACTTCACAATTTTGAGGACACAAATGGAAATATATCAGGAAGTTTCCAACACGTGTGGCATACTGCCGTTTATTTATGGAGTTGATGACATGTGTACAAGGACAATCTTGATGTTAGTTATTTTATCTTGGGCTAGCTCTTCAATTCTGGTACTGCTGGCTATGGGTTAGTACCAGTCTGATGTGCTTCTTGTGCTCTTGAAACTTCATGACCATAAATAGCTGCCAGTTCCATTTGCATATTTGCACAATCTTCAAGACGAAACTCCTAGATTACTTTTTCTATATTGTGAGCAGAAAGTATTCAGAGCATGGACAAATTCTACCCATGAACTTTGTATGTAGCTTAGCAACTTTGAGTACTTGGTGCATAACAGACGGGAAGAGGACAAAGAGAGGAGATTTAGATAAGATTTAGGCACTGAAATTGGGTAGGTGGAACGGCTGCACTGCTGTTTTACATTTCCAAACTAGGCAGGGTCCTGCTTGCCTAACCTGATCTCCTTCTATGACAAAGTGACCCATGTAATGGGTGAGGGAAAGGCTATGGGTGTTGTGTAGCTAGACACCTTTGACACCATTTCCTTCCTGGTGAGGGGTCTGGAGCACAAGTCCTGTGAGGAGCAGCTGAGGGAGCTGGGGTTGTTCAGCCTGGAGAAAAGGAGGCTGAGGGGAGACCTCATCACTCTCTGTAACTACCTGAAAGGAGGGGGTAGAGAGGTGGGGTTCAATCTCTTCTCCCAAGGAACAGGCGATAGGACAAGAGGAAATGGCCTCAAATTGTGCCAAGGGAGGTTTAAATTGGATATTAGGAAAAATTTTTTCACTGAAAGGGTTGTCAAGAGTTGGAACAGGCTGCCCAGGGAAGTGGTTGAATCACCATCCCTAGAGGTATTTAAAAGACGTGGAGATGTGGCACTTAGGGGCACGGGTTACTGGTGGAGTTGGCAGTGCTAGGTTAACGGCTGGGCTCGATGATCTTAAAGGTCATTTCCAACCGTAATCATTCTATGATTCTAGTCTAACTAGCTGTGCAGACTAGTTATGGATTCTGTTCCCTTACCTTTCCAAACACTTTACACTGGAGCCCTACAAAGACATGAATAAAAAAAGAGAGTTTTAACAAGATAGAAGTCATGCAACAGAAATGAACTAGCAACTGTTTGAGCCCTGTTCCTTTGAGGTGATCATCTACACCAAATAAGCAAATGCACAAATTGCTTGCTTGTTAGTGGACTTGTTAGAGAGACAAGAAGTCTCTTATCAAAGCAAGTAGACTTTTAGAGAAGGAAATTTCCAGGCAGAAGCTGATGAATGGTGTCAATAATCTATTATCTTTAATGAGAATTCACATGAGCTTCTTCTCAGTGTTCTCTATTCTGCCAGTGAAAACTTAAATGGAGTTCTACCCGCAAAACTGAACAACAAATTATGTCCTACAAAATATTTGGAATTCTTTGCCTATTGAATGGTCAAATTTTCAGTCAGTGATACAATTCACCTCAGGAAAATTAGAACCTCTTTATATTTTCCATGAATTTGTTGCACAAATTAACTAATTTTTTTTTAAGGCATAACAGTATTTTTAATGTAAACACTAAGGACCTACCTATTTTGTTGTTTGTTTTTTTATATTCACAGAAATTGGGATTCTGCAGCTCATTTTCCATGAACAGTTCTGTTGAAAAAAAAAAGATTTAGTATGCACCACAAAGTAAGTGATTTTTTTTTTGTCAAATACCGCATCTTTTTAAAATTATAGCCAACAGAGGGTTCTGTCTTTCTAACAAGTTAGTTAGATTTTTCTTGTTGCTGTGTGAGAAATGGGGTGTGATCTTACATTCTGTAAAAAACTACTAAATTTTTTTTAAAGTCTCTGTCTCTTAAAGAGGCATAAGTCACGTATCCTAATGGGTGTCCCTCTGTCTGAACAGGAGCCTTACCTTTAGATACTGATTAATTCCTCGAGAATGAGGCCTGCTACTCGGTCAGTCTTTTGGGCTATTAAAATTTCACGCTGTCATGGTACACAAAATGCTATCCATGTTGAACTGTATGTGGAGTGAATTAAAATTATTAGCAATTCTCCCCTCTAAAGACCATTAGCCAAGCAATAAATCAACAAAGGATACCGCAGCATGATGAAACTGCTGTAGCCCAGGGTTATTACAACACATGGGGCACCGTCAGAGGACTCTAATCCCTCTCAGGAAAAATAATTTATTGCAGCAACATCCTCTGAACTTCCTTTATTGATACAGAAATTATTGGGATGGAACATTTGGCAAAGCAATATTAGCATTGCTAAATAAGTTACATAGTCCCTTTCTCTTTATGAGTTCACATGAATACTGTCAATAATGAATAAAAGTGGTTTTAATCCGGAGATACGGTAAAAGCAAGAGTCTTGCATTTGATGCAACTTGACAATAAAAATCTTTCCTTTTAATTTGAATGATAAAGTATCAGAAGAGTACACCTGAACTGGGTATGAAATTCTCTATTCAGCCTCAAAGAGTGTCCCAGTAATCCCCCTGTGTATTTGAAATCATTCAAAATATTCTTCTGCAGTTGAGATACTTCCAAGCTTGGGCAGAAGGTGTGAAAGTGGGATTCTGATTGTACCTTTGGCACACGTATATTTCTCTGGAAAGTGGTAGAAAGCATTAAGCTGCCTTTAAAAGACTTCAGTGTCACCCAGTGCTGAGAATTTGCAGTGTATTAAGCCGGAGTTGGTGGCTGTGGGCTGATTTCTTGACAGACCAATAGAGGCGTGATATGCCCTGACTGAGGGTATGGGGAGGGATCGATCTGTCAGGCCAAAGAGTATGTGGGTCACTATGTTTATTCCATCTGGGCTGAAAACAACTGACTGCTTTAACAAGAACGTAGTAGCTGAGAGCGTTTTTGTCAAAAAATACTTTTACTGCCTGAACAGACAGGTTTCAAAGAGCATAAAAGTGGCTTGGAGTGAGATCTGCCCCGTATTATTTCCATATGTTGCCTCTCCTGAAAGGAAAAAGCAGAATATCTGCTAGGCCTGTGGAGAAAGCTGGGAAAGAAAATCGGCTCGGAAATCTTTGCCACCTTTTTTCAGTATTAGACAAAAATTTTAACCACACTTCCTGAGTCTAGGCTAGCCAAAGTGAGATGTGATGAGATATTCAAATAAAAACATGATAAGTGTGGGCCACTGAGAAATTACTTCTGTAATAAATTATGCAGTCATTGAATGTCCTGGACTTTGGGGGTTTCTTTGCATGGAGCACCTTTACTCTAAAAGGTGTACAGAAAATTAGATGGAAAACTAGCTCCTGTATAACTTAAGACGACAACTGAGTGGATTCATCTGAAGATTGTTTTCTTTCTTCCCAACTGTTCCAGTTCTACCCAATCTTTTGAGTAAAAGGAAATTCCAATAGTCTTTTCTGAAAATAATGGAGAGCCATGTATCCCCCTTCCCCCAGTTACCTGACGATAAGGGTATCTGTTATGTGACCAAGTGCAGACAGGCACCAGCGTGCAATGCACAAACCCCCGGGTGTGCCATAGCAAACACAGTGTTGTTTTCGTGAATGCATGTCTGAAACCGTTCTCCTCTGGTGGTACTGGTCAAGGACAGCACTGTTCTGGTCAAGGATGTGGCACTTCAGGACCCTGAAGGCCAGACAGGTTGAAAAGTTGTGCCTGAAGGGTTTCCTGGGAAGAAGGAATCGAAGAGCGGGCATTGAATCACATTGGTGAGTCAGATCCAGCTCACGGCCAGAGGCTGGACATCCATATATTGACAAATTTACTCATAAATATTGCACTACTCATTTAAGTAAAGTTATGCAAAAATATATCTGAGCAGTCACATTATTTTTGTACTTGTTTTGCACAGTGGCCAACATCTAAGTTTTATTTTCTTAAGTAAATATTTTAATAACCAGTCTCCTGTAACTCCTAATTCTGTCTACACAATCATGTGTATTTCCAGTTCACAAGGAATTCATTTTTGGAGCTTCTGGATGTATAGACCATTGGAATTTTGGGCCCCTACTCTGTTAAATAGGCCCAGTTGGGCAAAAGCAAAGAAGAAATCATGCATGGATACACAATCAGATTTTTAAAGTATTGGCCAGGATATGCTTAACAGAAATACCATAAACCTGTAAAAGAGTTACAGCTATTCCTGGTAGCAACAGTAAAACTTCAAAAGCCTTTAGTCTACTCTTGTCCTATAATTTCATCTTCTGTTTTTCCTTTGTGTATATTTCTCAGACAAAATGCTAACAGCAAAATCATTCCAGACATGTGTCTTCTATTAACTTGTTGAACTCAAGAAACTTGTAACACCCCATTAGAATGATTTCCCCTCTCCCCAAGATGCCCTGCCACAAATCACAGAGCAAGTTTAAGCATTGCTTGCTTGTACCTGAAAATACTGTAGTCCTGAAAAAAAAAAATAAAAATCACTCTCCCTTTCAAAAAAGAGAAGTTTAATTCTGAATCGTGGCCCAGAGGCATTGCAGGCTTCTGCTTCGAATTATCGTAGATGAATTCGATAGCCTGAGGTTGTGTTAGTTGAGATTGATTGAAACATCAGTTGGGTTTAATCCTGCTGCTTGAGAGAACGGAATATAAATTGCAAGCAGAATGGTAGCCCTGAATGAGATGATCAATAAATAAGGTCTCCCAGAAATCTGAGCTATTACATTTCACATGAACTATGAACTTATTTAATAGAAGCTGTGCTAAATGACTATGATCCATATCAGGAGGGAATGATTAATATTTTTATGACATTTTATTAGAGTAAGTTTAAGTTAATTTTTCAAAACCGTGATTGCACTTGCTATTTTCTATGGCTCCTTGAAAGTATTTCCTCAGAATGAATCCCATGAATTTTCTTTTGTGTGAATGGAATTGAGCCTTCTAGTTAAAAAATGATGAACAGTAATTAGGACATAAATTATTTAAAGGTCTTGTAGTTTAAGCAGACATAAAAACTGGCAGGCAATTAAATTCGTGGTAAACTCTAGGGGATACTGGTGGAAACAGGTGGAAGCAAGTATTTTATGAGACTTGAGGACAAGCTGGAGGGCTCAGGAGATGGTGGCGTGTGGATAAAAACTGGCATTTTTCAATCTAATGCTGGCTTAACAAGATGTATAGGAAACCTTATTGCACTGGCGTGCGTGTGCCCTGTGGGGCAGAGTGAGGCTAAAGCTCCTCATTTAGAGCTCCAGATGGGAACAGCCAGCCCCCTCTTTGAACGCTTTCTCTTGCTTCCATCCCTTCCCCTGCATAAATATCTGTGGTGCGTATGGGCTTTGGAGACCAGTTTCACAGCTACTGTGAAACCAAGCAGAGCAAAGAGCATTCAGACAAATGAGCAAAGTTTGCCAGCATCTCTGAATTTAGTTAGAAGCGTAAATGCGAAGGGCTCTAATACATTGTAACTACCCCGCCCCCATAGAAGTAGGATAAGTAAATATTGCCAAAATCTCTCTGCCTAATGGAAAAAAACCTGCTTTTTTAATTAAAAAAAAAGGTTGTTTAATATTAATTTGCCTTTTTATGCTAGCATTAATCCAGTTAGTAAACAGCTTACCTAGAAAGGGACAGGAGACAGAAAATTTATACATTTGTAGAATATGTTTGTAGAATATCCTACATTTATTTTTAAGAAATGGGTGATGATTATGTTGAATAAGAAAGCTCTCTTTATTAGCTGTGTTGCTATGCAGTGTGTACTAATCTACACATCTTTATTCTCTTTATCTGTTTGACATTTGTAGTAAGTAGCATGAACTAACAGATATGATCAAACAAGCTGGTTTATAAATGTATATATAATCAGTATTTTATTTGTACATTGAGAAAAAGATTTCATTTCATCTCCTTATACTACCTGTTTTTAATTATGTGAGCAAGCTGAAGGCACACAAGAACTAGCTACAAGATTACCATGAGGCTATACAATTATTTTCATCAGGCTGCTGAATCTGTCTTGTTATTTTAATATAGCTCAAGACGTCGTTGGTTGGTTTGGTTGGTTGGTTGGTTTTGTTCTCTAAGCTTGGAACTGCCAAACAAGCAGACAATCATCTAATATAAGGTAGCACAGATCTTATGGCTACCTTATGTCACAGTGTTTTTGAAAGCATTATCAAGACTCCTTTGGAAATTTAAAGTCCTACCATGGATGTGTTGATGCCTTCCATGTGGCGTTTTGTTTTTTTAATTCTCCCAGGAGAGTGGAAATTGCAGCTCAATAATGCAGCTGTTTAATTGCTTCTCGGCACATCAGTCCAATGAGGACGTAGATCAAAGATGTCGTTCTTTTCTGAGAAGGTGGAACACTTGGAATGCTACACAGAAGACAGAAAATCCAGCCGGTGGAACAAATAAGATTTCAGTAGTTATTCCTATGCTGTTTAGGGGAAAACCATCTACATTTTGGAATTTCTAAAATGAAAATTCTGGGGAAAAAAGTAAGGCGTTTTGAAACATTCAATTTTGCTTCCACTCTGTGTGTAAGAAAAACTACAGATTCCCAGTTCAGAAGTGCCAAAACAGGGTGCTTTGTTCTTGACACCTCTTTTAATTTTTCAACTAAACGATATTTCAATGAAATCAGTGTCTCGGCTTTTGGCGGCAAAGTGCATTATTATGCAAGATATTTCAATTAAATATTTTCTAACCAACTGTTTCATTTTGATTGAGTTTAGTTCTCCTTGCCAAAAATTCCCTTCTCTTTAATGTCAGGACTCGGCTATTGGAAACAAGCTGAAAATCCTTTGGCTCTGACTCCATAGAAAGGCTCTATGGAACGTGTCTTCAATGGACAACATGAATTACTCTGCCTTGTTTCTGATGTATAGTTTCTGCTTCCCTGCCTACACAAAGCAACTCTTTGCAAATAGTGAGCTTTTCCTTTGTAAAAATATTTTACCAGTCCTAGCATTTCTGCAGATTACAGCATATCAGACATCTGCACTGGTGGCAGACTTGGGAAGACATCACAGGCTTTGGATTCGGCTCTTTGAACAACTGAACTGGATGGGGTTCAGCTCTGTTCACAGGGTAAATAAGAAGAGGTGGAACCCTAATGTATGTGGGCAATTTGCCCTGAGCCCAATGATTCTACCATTCTACGATTCTGTGATTCCTTGGGAAACCATAAAAGGCACCACTGAGGTAACTACCTTTAATAGAGCTCAAGAACAAGTGTCCTAATTCAGACAGTTCAGTGAGAATCACACACTTCCATTTAAAAAAGAAGCCAGTTCCAAGTCCTCATTCATATGGAAGAAAGCTGGATACCACAATGCAGTGACATTGTTATGATCTAGAAAGCTAAAAGCAAAAAACCGCAGCACAGACAAACACTAATTGAACTAAATTTTAACTCATTACAATGATTGTTTCCCCCTAAACTCTTAGGTTTTAAGGCCTGACTAATACTTTGTGAATGTTAAAGATTAGATATTAAATTCTGGATCTGCAGATTCCAGATGCTCAAATGCTGCACTGAAATATAGTGATCCTTAATTTGGTAGGGAGCACAAACGTAGTAATCCCTCATTTAGGAGCAGTGCCCTGGTTCACTGCCAGGAGGCTGCTACACCTTTGGAGCCAGAGGTAGAGTTGGCCCATGTGAAAACTCTGCTGTGCTGCACAGAATATGCTTATAGTGTACATGTCATTACAGTAAAGTGTGTTACAACCTAAACATTTTTACAATAGCCTTCTTTCTGTTCTGAACAATTTAAATAATGTTAAAATCAATGGGGACGCATAGAGGGGAAGATTTTGGCCCTGTGTTAGGGAGTGTACACATTGAATTTTACAATTTTGGGATGTAAAATAATACTGCGAGCTATTAGGGCACTGTTTTCTTTTCATAATTCACATCAGATTTCTGTACTGCAGAAACATACTTAAAAGCGCCAGAACCCCCTAAAGAATTGATTATTTTTAGGTCTTTGGAGGGTTTGTGCTCTTTAAATCCAGCCATATTTCTTTAACTAAACCTGCTTGTGTGTAACTGTTAGTAATAATAAACTATTTTGCATACCCAAGGAAAGCATTTAGCTTGCATTACAGTTTAGCGCAGAACGCACAGTGCATAGCTTAGCAAAAGTAGTTTTGCCACTAATGAAAACAATCCTTTATTTGCCAGGAATACCAAAAAGTAAAATCAGCAGGCTTACCAATATTTTATTCTTTGCTGAAGAATGAAAATACAGCTAAATACAGCGATCAATAATACATATTATTGCCAGGGAAAGAGTTTCCTCGTTAGCTTTTTAGACATTGCCATAAATCTTAAGATACGGTTTTCAGAGTTGAACAGGGTATTTGACTATTTTCTTTTTATTTCAATGGGAAATGAACATATAAATCCCATAGGCTTGGATTTTCAAGGCACCTTGAGGGACTGCTGATTTTATTCAGGTTTCTTCTTCACATTTAGGGATGAAAATATTTTAAGTGACTATGTCAGCAGTGGTGTCCACAAATACCAAGTATTTTTTTCTCTGTGAGAAAGACATCATAAAAGTAGATAGTGCTGACTAAAGAGGCTCAGATATAAATGAAAGAGGCAGTCACGATATTGCCAAAGTTACTGTTAGCCATAACTGTGATTAGGATCCTACGACACCACATACATACAGTATAAAATAATCTGTATCCCCATAAAAGCATAAAATCCACATGGAAATGAAGCCTGAATGAAAGCATTCCCATAGTAACCTTACATGTAGAAAACCCAACGAACTGATGCGGAGAGTCGTAAAGTGCTGTATATTAAATATACCTCAGCATGGCTTCATCATTTGTTTCAATATCTACTTCATGTGTGAATTTAAGTGTCATGTTAAAAAAATCACTTACTCCAAGATCTTAAAAAATAATTAGCCATTTGAGTTCTATTTAATAGGAGTCTAGTAACTTTGAAGATCAGACTTCAGACTCTGTTGAACCTAAATCCATTTGATTTTCAGTTAGACTTAGAGACTACAGTGGCAAGGGGACCTTGGGTCTTATAATGTCACACCTGGCAGATCCTAACTCGTTTGCTTTGCCACTGTTCGGAAACCACCGGCAAAGTCCCTCGGGCCTGGCACAACACAAGAAAAGTCAGGCTTAGTGATAATAGGCTGTGCGAAGGCTCGAATGCTGACCAAGGAACTGTGAAATGCCAAGAAGAAATCATGACGAGAAAGACATAGCTTGAACTCATCTCCTTTCCAGGAAGTAAAAGCCTGTCAGGCATTCTGCTCAGTTACTTTTCCTAGTTCAGTCCTCAACTCTCCCTGAAAATCAAGCATTTCAGCTTTTTTCTGAGGTGAAGCCAGTCTTCTTTCAAAAGGTACCAGAAGCAGGTGCTTCCAAATTTATCTAACAACTCAGACATAGAAGGACTAATGTGGACTACATGTAGGAATTCAGTTCCCTCTTTTGTCTGACAGATGTTAACTTCTTCCCTCCGTCCTTCTCCCTCTCCCTTCTGTTCCTTTTCCCTCCCTCCCCACTTCCCCTTCCTTTTCCCTCCCTTCCTTCCATTTCTCTCTCGCTCCCTTCTAGTTTTAGTCATCATCCAGTAAAATACTGTAGAATAATATGTTGTCAGTCCCTCTTCTGTGAAGCTGTCCCCCATGGAGTTGAACAATTAAATATTTATGGAGGTCTGCAATAGAGAGAAAGCATGTTTGAGACAAGGGAAATAGCCTACAGCCGAGTGATAGCATGGAGTTGGGAAGGGTGAGATATGCTTCTTGTTTCCAATCAATAAGTAATACAAAAAATTATTTAGTGAAGTAGGTATTAGAAATCCGATCTCTCTTTTTCATGTGACACTGATTGTGTTACTATTTCTGGTTCTCCTTTCTGGAGTAAATTTTTTTTTATATATATATACTACGTATGAGAATTTGAGTTTATTTGTGTGTAAAGTGTTGCACATGGGGAAGATTGTCCTAGCTTCATATATAATATGATGGGCTCTGAGATCATAGAATCATAGAATCATAGGGTTGGAAGGGCCCTCTGGAGATCATCTAGTCCAACCGCCCTGCCAGAGCAGGGCCATCTTAGAGCAGGTTGCACAGGAACGCCTCCAGGCGGGGATGACCATTACCATTTAGGAACAAGACATTGGAATCATAGTATAGACATGCATTCTATGCCCAGTGCTCAGTAAAGGCCAAAAAGAAAATCAAACATTAGGAATCACTAGAATAGTAAAAGTTAATGAAGAGAAAACTGCATTAAACTGTTGAATACATCCATGATTTGGTGACACCAGAAATCTCGTGGACAGTTATGGTCATAGAATCGTAGAAATGTAGAATTATAGAATCATAGAATAGTTTGGGTTGGAAAAGACCTCTTGAGGTCATCTAGTCCAATCCGCCGCAATGAGCAGGGACATCTTCAACTAGATCAGGTTGCTCAGAGCCCCGTCCAACCTGACCTTGAATGTTTCCAGGGATGGGGCATCTACCACCACGCTGGGCAACCTGTCCCACTGTGTCACCATCCTCAGGAAGAAAAAAATTTCTTCCTTCTATCTAGTCTAAATCTTCCCTCTTTTAGTTTAAAGCCATTCCCCCTTGTCCTATCACAACATGCCCTGATAAAAGGTTTGTCCCCTTCTTTCTCATAAGCCCCCTTTATGCACTGAAAGGCCACAATAAGCTCTCCCTGGGGCCTTCTCCAAGCTGAACAACCTCAACTCTCTCAGCCTCTCCTCACAGCAGAGGTGCTCCAGCCCTCTGATCATCTTCGTGGCCTCCTCTGGACCTGCTCCAACAGGTCCTTGTTTTTCCTGTGCTGAGGACTGCAGAGCTGCACGCAGTACTCCAGGTGGGGTCTCACCAGAGCGGAGCAGAGGACCAGCATCACCTCCCTCAATCTACTGGCCACGCTTTTTTGATGCAGCCCAGGACGTGGTATACCTTCTGGGCTGTGAGCGCACATTGTTGGCTCATGTTGAGCTTTTCATCCACCAGTACCCCCAAGTCTTTCTCAGCAGGGCTGCTCTGAATCCCTTCATGCCCCCAAAATGTATTCTAGAACGAGAAAATTTCAAAATTCAAAAGAATGACTTCCACACAGAGGATGATTGTGTAGGCTAGCGATATTCAACATGGAAATAAAGGCAACTTAATCAAGACAGAAGTCTTCAAAATCATGAGTAGCATGGTGAGCTATCATTTGTCTTTTCCAACACAAGAAATCAGGACTATCAAATTAGAGCAGTAGGGGCTGACAAAGCAAACAAACAGAAAAAACCCAAACAAACAAAAAAACCCCAAACACCACCACCAAAACCAATAAAAAAGACAAAATAAGAAGGAAGTTGTGTAGGACCTGTGAAATTCTTTGCTTTAGGACATTTTGGATGACAAAATGTATTGTGTCAAGAAGGGGCTAGTAAGTATTTGGTAGAGAGATTTTTTGAGGATAACTTAGTAGACAAACACCAGCAGGCTTTGGGAATTTTCCAAGCTGACAGTTGTGGGTGACTGGAGAAGTATTAACGGGGGAAGCATTGCATACGCCTGCCTTGTTTGAACTCTTCCACAGGTGCTCACTTCAGTTTATTGTTGGAGTCGAAGCAGTAAGCTGTGGTCTGAACAAGTATGGCTATTCTTGTGCTCTTCTGTAATCCTTCCTTGCCTGTGGAACTCCTTCAGCAGTAAAGATGGGTTATAAGTTTGTGCCCAAACCAAACTTTATTCCCTGATGACTAGACAACTGTTCTGAGAACTGGAAATGATGGAAAATCCCATCATACAGAGGAGAAAGCATACATTTTCTGCATCACGTTTAAATGACCTTAGTCACATGCACAAGATCACATAGGAAGCCTATATCCTAACACGGAGCTCAATTTAAATCTTCCAAATCTCAGAATAATTCCTTAGTCATTGCCTCGCAGATTTTGTTAGTGAAGATTCTGTGAAATCAATGACATAATTTTGATACCCGATAATTTTGTAGCCTGAAAGTTAACAGCAGTAAGGGCAACACTTCCTGGCATCCACCCACATGCTCATTGAAATACGTGCGTGTCAAATGATTCATCTTGATCCACACAGACTTTTTAATATTCTTGAAAGTTAGAAGATGCATTTGGTTATTTAGAGAATAAAAAACTTTTTTTTTCATGACCAGAAAACCTACAGGAAAAAAGAGAAAGGGGAATGTTGTACCTGTCAGTCTGAAAGAGGGGTTATGGAAAACTGCCTGGTATCGCCATACTTGGTCGAGACCTGAAAGCCAAGTAGAGACTTATATGTTAGCTCTAAAGCACTAGAAGGCTCAGTTAACAGCGTTATAATAATCACTTGGTCAGGAACATTTGGAATAACCCTTAGTCAGCCTAATGTTTAATTCTTAGCAATTCCACCTCAGGAATTCACTGTAAAAGAAAACCAGACTATTATCTCTACAACAGAATCCAGCTTATTAAAAAAAAATAAAAATAATAACATCATGTTGTGGATGTGAGGTGCTGTTGAAAGGCCTGCATTAAGAATATTTCCCATAGGTACTTTTTGGTCCTTTAAAAATAACCCTGCGCATTGCAAGGACTAGAGATAAACTTGTGAATTCTCATTAGTCATCTGCTGCTATTCAGACAACCGCGCTGCACACGCACTTCCAAAAAATGATTGTGCTTCATCTTAAAAATGTTAGGTTTTCTTCTCCTCAACATCCATGCAGAAAGGTGTTCTCATTGGTAAGATGATTAGACAATTGATAGTCTAACTTCTATAAATTATGAATGAGCTTGTACTTTAGTCCTTATGTTACACTTTCCAAGGCTTCAGACACTCTCCAGATTCCTCTTACCACTGAAGGATATTGAGATAAGTCAGATTTGCAGATTTCTACAGAATATATTCATAAACATCTTCAAGTGATGGATGGAGGGTCCCATTTACCCTTATTTTTAACAGAAATATTTCATCACTTTCTCCCCACAGTCGTTAGTATCTTAATATTCACTGTGACTCGTTTTAAAGTCTCAGTATGATAGTTGTAATCGAAAGCATCTTTGGAATCTCTGTGGAGATTCTCGGATATATCTGTGTAGGGCTCTAGCTGACAGGTGATTTTCTGCATTCCTGTAGGAATTAAATTTGCTCTAGGTGTAAACCAGTTGCTGTCAACATATAGACTCAACTGGCAATTTATCAAAAAATATTTTAAAATTTCTGATTTGCCTTCTGTTATTTTTTATCACTTGCTCACTAGCTCTTAGTTTAATCATAACCTTAGTGTTTTATTCTGGTAAATTGTGGTGCTCTATCTTTCCAAGAGCTAGAACAAAGTCTGTTATAGTCATTATATCTAACTAACAAAACAGTGGCATTTCCTGCTCTGGCAGGGGGGTTGGACTAGATGATCTTTCGAGGTCCCTTCCAACCCTATGATTCTATGATTCTCTTTCTTCAGGATTTTCGGTGTTGGAGTTCACATTAGAAGATGTCCAAACCTTCTTTTCTAGACTGTGCTCAGGTTTTGGATCCGTCATATATCCTAATAGTCACAAAATTATCCTTACACCTCACATTACGATAATTAGTTTATTCTTTCTTCATCAACATCATTATACTCCATTTCTTTCACAATCTGCTTCACAGTAAAGAAAGAAAAAGGGTAAAATCCCGGTGGTTCATTTTTTGCTGTTTTTCAAGAGTAAAACTGTTTTTCCACCTTGTCAACAAGCAGTGACATTATGCAGTGCTTTCGGAGGTGTTCTTGTTATGGACAATACCCTGGTGACATGAACCAGAGCAGCAATGGCAGCAGCAGAAGCAGCTGAGGTGGTAGCATATTTTTTGGTGGATGAAACAGAAGAACTTGCCGAACCTGTGAGAATGTGACCCGCAGGAAAACTTGTTGCCAAGTTTCTCTCTTTTATAACTTTTACTCTTTCTTTTTCATTATATTTGACGTTTTCCTTAGACTAAGTTTTGTTAACTGTAAGTAGCTTGTGGCAATGAACAGGAGAAATAGGGTCTGCTCTGACATGGAAAGTAGATAAAGACAATATGCAAAAAAAAAAAAAAAAAATTTCTAAAGTTGGAAAAGGCATTTGTGAAGTGCGTATTACCCCTCCTTCAGATGCTGGTTGAAGCTGAAGTTCTCTGTTCCTTGCACAATTGCTTATACACAGATTCAAATGTCATTAATTTCTATCCCTAATTAGAGGTCTTTGATTTTTTTCTCTCTACTTTCACTTGACAAAGAGTACCAGTCTTGGCTTTCAAGTTAAAAATCACCCACATTCTCCCAGATGGACTCCGCTACTATCTCTACAATCCATTCTGTGGGGGTTTTTTACCTTAAAATTAGCTAAAAATCGAGGAAAAGTGGAAAAATTAGTTGTTCATCAGTGCTTTCACGCTAAACCTATTACACCTTTATTCATCACACATGCTGGCCTAAATCCAGATACTAACTTTCACTTATGTGGCCTTGAAGAGTCAAAAGGAGGGTGTCTACCAGAGTACTTAGTGGTTCCACTTGGAGAGAAAACCAGAGTTTTCCTAGGCTTTTGTGGTGACGAGACCTCATCACCATTGTTCTTAACCAAGTGATGGGGGGTGAGTAGTGACAATATCAGTAGATTGATGTGGAACGCACAAATGCAGTGTATAGCGTTGTGACTGACTGTGTAAGATTTTGGTAGCTTTGAAGTAATTTTAGTAATTTTTCCTTTTAAAAATACATTCAGAATTGCTATAGAGGTGCTACTAGACCTTGAGAGGTTTGGGTGCAGATTTCAAGATGGATTCAAACATCAGATGTAGAGACATGAGGTGAATTTAGTTAATTTGGCTGAGGAGCCAATGTCTTTGGGATTAAAAGGCAACCACTGCATGATTAGGAGAAATCCACCATTTTCAGCACTTTTACATTTGTGATAAATCCTGGTGATAGACAGTAGCGGTAATATCACTTTCGCTTTTTTGTATTGGATAGTCTCTGTATGGTTGGTAAGGAAGAAGAGTCAAAGCTTTTGTACCAAGCCCAACTTTCTACCCTTTATTGTATGTCTGGCCCAACGTGCAGAAAGAATCTGTGAAAAATCAGTCACAGGTTGTAATTGATGTGAAACAGAAAAAGAGGTGGCCCTGTTTGCCTCTATTGTGCCGAGAACAGCAACACGGCTGCCTAATGGGCTTCACTGCTCTGCATGTTGCGAGCCACACAAAAACTCAGTGGCTGCATTAGCGAAACAGGAAAAGTGATGAGATAGACAGACACGCTCTCCTTGCTACCCCCATATGTGTAAGCAAACACCTTTTAATGAAGCATTTTTAGATTTCTTCCATCCTTTCGTGTCCTTCCCTAATCACACACCAGGCTTTGCTTTAGATCAACCTAAATGAAAACTTCAGAGAGAGAGTTTTCTGACGAGAGAGAGATTGCTTCGCAGTTAAAGACAGGCTGCTTCAAAAGCAAAGAGCTCTGCTCTCAGACATAGAAGCTGAGGCAAGAGCATGCTCCTAAGCTTGAAATGTTTATTTCTGTCTGAGTAAAGTGGGGTATTTTCTTCAGCCATTGGTGTTTAAGTTGTGACTGAAGACTAAAACACGGGGTTAATTCATGGAAGGTGTTACTTCTGTATTTGAAAAAAACCCAGAATTTCAAAATCAGATTCATTCTACTGTGTCTGTGTGACTGCATGAGTCTCATTCAATGCATACAGTTACCTTCTTAGCATATCTGTCGAGTACTTTCAGGACTACTTCACAAAGGAAATAATCGGTTATTTTTGCTGCGGTTATTTGCAAGGTATATGCAATACTGTTTGCACCGGACAAGAAAATAACGCAACTTCTGTCCTAAGGTTTTAAAATCTAATCAATCATTTGTGCCCAGTGAGCTAGTGACAAGGAAGTGTGTTTGCAGTGTGACAGTTGTCTAGCTTGGGAAGTCTTGACATGGGCTTTTCTGTGCTAATGTTTTCACACCTGATCTAATTTAAGATGTACCGAAGGAGGAAGTTTATCTAAAATATATTATCTGTTATCTCTGTGCATCTATGCATGCTTCTTTAAGAAGATGCTCTATATCTCTGCAACAGCTTATGATTATCATGTGATGCAGGAATTACCATGGTAACTACCTGGGTGCATTTTTTACTGAACAGCACAATGGGAAGGTAAGAAAAGCCGCCTGAGTTGTTGGCAACACAAGTTGCAGCTGCCCTTGGTTTGGGTAGCTCAGTCACTCACTGTGATAAAAACCTTGTCATTGTCTTAGGACAGAATGGTTATCTCTTACACATCAGATCCAAAAGAGGCATATTTTATTGGAAAATTGGTTGGGATTCTTGCATATTTGTGATTTATGACACAGAGGAATATATTTGCTTACGCTTAGGAATGAGAAGGGAAAGAGCTCGTTTGCTCATTTATCTTAATGATAAACTATTAGGCATTCTGGATCCTTCTGTAAGATTTGTGCGGAAATGAACATATTTCTCAGGGAAAGGAATTCATAGACTGATATTCCTTGAGGAAAATACATAGCAGTGTTAAATCTTTGCCAGAAATATGAATGCAGAAAATTCAGTAAAATTTAATTTCCTCACATAGAATTACTGCACTCACTCATGCATTTTTCTTTGAAATGCTACATTTGGAGCAGTGTAGAACTTAAAATGCAGATGTTGGTTTTTAGGAGATAATAGTTGTAATTAGAAATGTATATTTCCCTAGTAATATAATTCTAATATCTTCCCCTAGAGTTCCTATGTGTGAGGGCTGCCAAGACAGACAGCAGCAGGATGTGGCATGTAATCTCATTCACTGGCAATTGCTCTGATCCTTCAAGGAGCATTTATTACTCATTCATTGCATGTCTGCAAAGCCAAGAAGCCCAACGTGGTTTATTGAAGTGCCCAGTAAAATTTTGTTTCTTTCAATTCGGCGCTGAAAAGAGAACAATAGAATTTTTATAAGTGGAAAAACAAGTCTGTGCCCTTGAAGGGAGCCTCCGCAATGAGATAGAGAAATATTTTTTGCCATCAAATTATTTAGAGCTCAACATGATGGCTTAGTTTTGAATCCTGTGTGTTGCTGAACGTCTTCAGCGCCCACAGCCTGGTGTTACACAAGTCCTGTTTACGGAAATGAGAGGAAAGAATTGTCAAGTGTCACTCCCACCAGTTCAGCCACCATTTCCAGACTCTGATGAGACAGTGCTCTGTCGGAATCAAGAATTAAAATGTGCTGAAATTAATCGAAGTGCAATCCAATTGGTCCAAGTATATCTGTGTCTATTTTTTTCTTCTTCACCGAAAAAGGTAGCATAGTTCAACAGTACGTTGGAGCTGGAAACGGGGTTGTGTTGCTGGCTTTGCCAGTAGCCTACTGGGTAAGCGCGTCCTGTCCTTTCAGTTTGCTGTGCTTGGATTTTCCTGCCTCTGAGAGAGCATAATGCTTTCCTTTCTCTGGGAAGATCTCTTTAAGAACACTCAGGTGACATATAAACAAAGAGTAGCTTTGCTGTCATCATCATGAAGCAAAATATTAGATTAGTTGTATTGTAGTCACATCTTTCTTCTTTGTTGTCTGCTCTTCTTCCCACCATCATGGACCCAGAGAAGTGAATCAGCCACCCTGCATGATCACAGAAGTAACATCGCTGGACCAGTAGCTTTGCTGATCTCTCAGCCCGGCACATTCCACATCCTGTCTCCAAAATGTGTGCCAAACGACTGGCCGTTTCACATAGCAGAGCAACTTGCGTAATGGAAAAGATCCCCAAGGAACACTTTCCAAAAGTAGTATAAAGAAACAAGGACTACTTACATTTTTCTTGAATATTCCTTTGAGGAAAAACATTACGATAAATGCTGCATTCACAGTGATTTGTGCTTGAATTCGTGTTTTGTGTCAGGATTATCACAATTTCATATCTGCAACTTGAAAGAAATTATAATAATAAAATTTAAATTGCCCAGGTGCTGGAGTTGCCACACCTGAACCTAGAACAATTGCCTCTGTGCAAACTCCAAACCCACAGAGGGCAAAGAAAAGGAAAAAGAAAAAAAAATATGAGATCTCTCCTGACTTTGAACTGAGATTTCTGACTTTAAAAATGCAATAGCTCTTGCTTCTAGTCTTTCTCCTTGTCAACATCACAGTCTGCCAGCTGCTAGATTTAAAAGCCCCACAAGGCTGCATTATTTTCCAGTGCCGAGACATGGACTGACGTCACTCCTTACATAAGACCACAATTAACTGAGTTTTTTCTTGAGTTAGTTCCAGTGATTAAATTAGTTGCATTGACAGTGCCTGCTGCACACAGTAACTGGCTCTGCTCTAGTGTCTCTAACACTTACCAACATATATTTCTTTTTCCAAACTTGCGTTGGATTCTATTTAGAGAAAAAGATATTGCTATTAATCTGCTAATATTCGTCGTCTCCTCCCACTCAAGCAGCCTTTCATACAGCTTTGGGAAGTTGCCAGACATGACACTGAACTGTCAGGGGTCGTGACATTATGCGAAGTTTCTGAGCATCAAGTTACATGTGCTACGTGCTAATGTTTTAAGGAGAAAAAGGAAGTTGGATGTGTCTGATGTTTTCTACAGTATCGATCGTTCTCTGCACGCTGCAGGGACCTCTTGTCAAGTTCAGAGTGACAAAAGAATGTTTCTCTGGATGTAAAAGCTTTTACTGAATATTGGTATAAAATACTGCAAAACTCATGCAAAAATGTATTTTAAAAATCCATTTAAGTAACAAATAAGTTAGGACTTCAAATATTTGAAAAAGGAAAATTTTAAATGGCTTTGGAGCTCTTAGCGATGTTGTCCTTGTGTACACAGTGTGTGAAAAAGAGTCCAAAATGTGTCAAAAGGTCCTTGAAAAATGTTATGGTATACATACAGAAAGATACACAAATTGAAACTTCAGAAGCATCTATAACTCATGTATTTCCCAAATGTCACGTGCTTAATTAAAATGTTCTTCTAAGAATAAATCTGTATATATTTACTTGATACCAGGTACCTTTAAAAGGAAAAAGTAAAACTAAGTAATATTGGGTGAGATTTTAGCAGAGTTCTCATGTGTGGTGCCGATGGTGGGTAAATCCTTAGACAGTATGGAGCTGCCACTAAAAATACCAAGGTAGCATCTACCATATGTTGGCATCCTACAGGGGGCTCAGCCCAATCAAAGAGGTGCTCAGCTTGCTTTTCCTCTTAGTAACGGAACTGCTTTCTGCGAGGCTAGGTACGGAATACTGTGGAATACTGGGATACTGTGTCCAGTTCTGGGCTCCCCAGTTCAAGAGAGACAGGGAACTGCTGGAGCGAGCCCAGCAAAGGACAGCTAAAATGATTAAGGGATTGGAGCATCTCCCTTATGAGGAAAGGCTGAAGGAGCTGGGACTCTTCAGCCTGGAGAAGAGAAGGCTGAGGGGAGACCTTATTAATGTTTACAAGTATCTAAAGTGTGGGTTTAAGGAGGATGGAGCCAGGCTCTTCTCAATGGTTCCCAGTGACAGGAGGAGGGGCAATGGGCACAAGTTGCAACATGGGAAGTTCCGTTTGAATACACCGAAAAACTTATTTATGGTGGGGGTGACAGAGCCCTGGGACAGGCTGCCCAGGGAGGGTGTGGAGTCCCTTTCTCTGGAGACTTTCAAGCCCTGGCTGGATGCAGCCCTGAGTGATGTGCTCTGGGCAATCCTGCTTTGGCAGGGGAGTTGGACTAGATGATCTCTAGAGGTCCCTTCCAACTCTGAAATTCTGTGATTCCGTGAAATGGGCTTCTTTGCATATGTGCTACATCAAATGGTGAAACACTAGAGATGTTTCTTGATGATCTCATAGCATATCCCAGTTCCCAGTCTTGAGAGCTACTCCTAGTAGTTTCCCCCGGTTCTCTATGCGCTATCTGATGCTGCTAGGACGATAGTGCGTATCTATTCCTAGACAGTCCATGTAGTAAAATTAGTTGGCTAATTATTACTGGTAGCTGTCAGTATTTGTTCCTCAAAAGCAAACCCTACAACAGAAAAACTAATTATTTGGTAAAAATGCGTGCTTTGGGTAAATGGGAAGACAATTTATAAATGAAAGGAAAAAAAAAAAGATCTAAAGATTTTCCTCTTCGTGCAATTAATGCACTGCTAATTATAATACATAACATTTGTAAAGTTTTCTTTATGATTATGAATCATAGTCTTTTCTAAAGATCGCTAAATGCTATTTCAGGTATATCATGTGTATAATGACCATGGAATCTATATTTTTACATATACTCTTTTTTAAAGATCACTCAACCAATACTAAAGAAGTGCTGTAAATATCACAGCGCTGCGATGTAGTGAAGATCTGTAAGATATGTTTTGGAGACACGTGTCTGAAGCTAATAACCTTTCACCTCTCCCCATTTCATCTGCACTTTGGCCTCTAATCTGCCTCCCCTGGGACTAGTATTCATGTTCCAAACCACAGAGCAGCTGTCAGAGAGGTCCCGTTATTATCATTTTATTTTAAAAAAGGCAACTTGCCATAAAACATGCCAAGTATTTTTGAATTCTCACGTGAAGTGAGTGATGAGTAGCAGACACCCGGTTTGAAGGCACTCCTATTGTAAGGGATCCTTAGTCCTCCCTTGCTGCTCCGGTGACTAATCCCTCACCCCCCAAAGGCTGAGTTTGTCACGGAGCATATGACCGGGGGGAGGGGAGGGAAGCCACGCGTGCGCACTTATTTTTGGTGGTGCAGATTTAAAATTAGGTTGCTATGGATTTGCAAGATCTTTTTATGCCAGAGCCCTGACAGTAAGATTTCAAAACAGGGAAAAGGGGGAAAGATTTGGTTTCAGAAGCTTTTAAGATATAGGAAAAACCTGTGCTTGTGAGAGAATACAAGTGAAGCTCAACACATTTTCCATATTTGATGTTGAATTGTGTTGAATTTTTAGGTCAGGCAATTATTTCTCTTCATCCCAATGTAGTCTATCTGAAAATCCTGAAAGGAATTCAGCTAGCTGAAAGCAAAATCGTAATAGCTGTCACGTCAAGCTCCTGTCCTTAGTGTATATGATTCTGTATCTAATCAACTTGACACAGAGTGGGTAGACTGGCAGCGTCCAGGCATCAGAAATGAAGGATGTGAGACACACGTCACAAAACTATGCAAAAGTAGGAGTAGCTACAAGTGTGCAACAACACTTTCAGAGTTTGACCCATGGCACATCGCGTTGCCAGCTCTTTTATGCTGTTATCTAATATGGTAGCCACACTGCTGGGTTTTGTTTACTCAAAATATGTAGCTAATGGCAAATTTGTCTCTTTAAAAATAGCTGTTTAGAGAAACAGATATTACTAACTAAAAGATGGGGAGGCAACTCAGAAATACCAGAGACAAACAGATGACATAATTCATGCCTCTAGCATTTCATTTTTTATGTAAATAAAGAACAACATCTTCAAACTATATTCTTCACCACTAGATTGGCAGCTCTGAGGCAGAAAAATGTTTTCATATTGTCAGTTGCTATTTATTTTATATTCAGTATTTTCCTCAGTATTTGGGTGCCAAAATGTTCTTTGTCAGTTGTACAGTAAGTACAATTTTCCCCCTTTGCTCAGAACCATTCATAATTCAGTGTCTGGATTTGACTAACTGTATTTCGCATGAATTTACAAATAAGTGAAATTTCTTATACTCTAGTGGCTCCTTGTGGAGTTGCCTTTTTTAGACTGAACTCTTGCACATCATTCACTGTTTGCTGAAGGGCTTTTTCTACGTTTGTTTTAATGCACATAAAGGTTTTGATTCTTAAGTAAACAGTTATGAAAAATAACACAGATATTTGAGGACAGAAGTCCTTGATAAGGTAGTTCAGCAGTATCATTATATTCGCTTTCAAACTGATTTGTTTCTGGGAATTTTGCCCTACACTTTTTTTTCAATATGTGTTAACTCAGAAAAAATGCACATAATGAAATCTTCCACAATGTAAATGGCAGATGTATGGGGGTGGGGGGTGCTCTTACTCTTATTGAACTGGCCTGAATCATCTGAAGACAGTAGGGCTACTCTACCAATGTTGGCCAACCGTCTCTTTGCAACCCTGTTGCTTTGGTACTATCAACGTATCCCATCCACTTCTGTCCATTTCTCCAATATACACGACAAAATGAAAACATTCTTTCACACAGTAAGAAGCAAACCTTCCAGAAACTGATAATTAAGTACTTAGAAAATTAAATCTATATGCAATCATTTAAACTTTGAAATTTTTCTAAAGCATGTTTTCAAAGATTTGGGCTCTAGAGTACCATGGACAATCATTGTATTTGTCCACTGAAATTCATATGCACCACTTCATGGTACTCAAATGCACAAGTATTTAACAGGATGCACTGAAATTAATTCCCTATGGGGTTCCAGCTCATGGACAATCCCTGTGAAAAAGATCCCATGGGTGATGTAGACCATTATGGCCGCCCTTATCAACCACATAAAAGGGTAGGCATGTGGGTAGATGAGGTCCAACAATTGTACTATCCAAATGGTCCTCTGGACTCAGGAATCAAAAGAAATTGAGATTATAAATTGGAACTGGTAATTGCAGGTTGCAGATTTGGGCTGACGGGGAGTGGGGCAAGGAACCAGGGCTGGGGCTGGGGCGCTGCTGTTCTCGTGAGATCGTTGACTAACTCATTACACAGAAAACAGTTTCTATAGATAAGTGACTTGTCAAATTAGTTGAAAAACACGCGATTACTGAGGCAGAAGACTGCTAGCAAATTACTAACAACAGGGGATGATATTTTATTTGAGGCTGTTGAATGCCATCCCAATCAACTGATTTCCTTTTTTCCTTATCTGTTGCTATTAGAGCATTTCTAACTCCAGCTGATATGGGAGGCTATATTATAAACTTAGGTAGGTTTTTTTATCACCAATTGTTCTGAAAAATCTGGATTAAAACCTCTCAAATTAGTGCCCTATAAATGACTTATAATTTTTTTTTATCTAGTTCTCTACCTAAGCATGCAATCAAGGCCCTCATATTACTTAGGTGCTGAGGAAATGTGGATCGATGTCAGAAGCACTAGGACACTGTAGTGATGAGTATTACCGAAGAGTAAACAAGGAAATTAATCATTCTGTCTTCAAATCAGGATTTAAATGGGGTGATAACATTGAACAAGGAGGAGAAAACAACGTATTCAATAGCTGCTCATTAGTTTATGTTACTCATTTGTGTACTGAGCGACACGGAGGTCTCGTAGAAAAATACCTTAGTTCATTGTGCATTGCTTTGGAATATACGTGGAAAAGGACCTGATTAGGGTTGTACATGCAGATTTTAATCCTGATGTCTCCTGACTGTTAATACTTGTCTTTGCAATCTTAAATCTTTATACACACATACATATGTATATCCATATAAACATACAGTGCAGCAACCAGAATTTTGAGTGAGTGTACGTGGCACATGCTCAGTTTGGTGTCTGAGCATCATCTGGAGGCGGTAGAAAGCAGGAGGAATTACAAGGAGGGTTTATTCTTCTGTCTGTGGACTTAAACCTGCTTTTAAGCCTCAAGAGAAAAAGGGCAGATGATTTTCTGGTTTTCTGTTCTTTGAGGTGTAATAAAATCTAACAATACTAAGTAGTGAGGTAATTGTCAATGTTAATGCAAAAAACATAATGTGAATTTAATTAGCATTAATAGCTTTTTTAAAGTGACAAAGATGAAGAAATTGGAACTGTTATTTCATATAGACATCTTCATTTCTCCCATTTGATATGCACATTATGTCATGGGTTTTTGTGTCGTATCAAAATGGACAGCCATCTAAAACATGTTGCCTTTAAAAACAATATAAAAATCAATTAGTAAGAGAGGATCCTGCTGAAAGACCATGCTTGGTTAAGTCTGGTTTTGCTTACCTGGAAGCGATACTTAATGATAAAGTGTGACATGAAATCTGTGCTGGCAGCAGAGACAATCAGGCTCCTTATTTTAAACTGTTTATGGCCAAAGCTGTTCTCTGAAAGTGTTGTTTCTCACGCCGAAGGCAAGAAAGGAGCAGGACTGCGGCAGCGCTGCCCACACAGCCGCAGCAGCCCCGTCTCCGAGGGAGCTTCCAATGGAGCTACAGCTTTGCTGCCATATGATAGTAAATGTCACATCACAGGCTCAGGGAGGTGAGGGAGGAGAAAGGAAAAGCAGAAAGGCATTGTCGGTATATAATCATGCGCTAAATTACTATTTTACTACCATAAAATGTCAAGCTTTTTCATTTTTACTATACTTTCTTAGTAAAGCATGTTATCTGCTGTAAATCAAGCATTAGCATATAGCTAAATTTCCCCCAAGCCCGGCCTTCCGCCAAAGTTCTTACTGACAAGCTCAGTTCATTCTACGGACACAGAATAATGAGAATGATTTCTGTGAACCAAAGTGTTCGTTTGCAAATGCCTTATTAGGAATATAATGCTGATTTGTTTTCATACATTCAATTAATCACAAGAACAACAGAGGACAAATTAAATTTTGTTTTCTTTTTATTGCATACAAGATAAAGAGTGCTTTAGAGATTAACTGTAAACCTGTTCTAATTAGTGCCCAAAAGCAGATCAATAATTCATCTGTACATATCCTCCTGTACTTTGCTAGTAATCAGAAATCAAATTAATGGCCCCACACAACAAATGAAATGAGGGACTCCAGGATTTTTCCCCGGGAGATCAAGGCCGTTCCACTGCCCAGTGTCTCAGCAGGTCCCAGCGCTGCTTGTTCAGACGACAGCAGCAAAGTCACACTTAACGCGATGTCGGGCTTCAAGCTATTCTATAAACACCTTTTTATCCATATAAACTCTAACATAGGCACGTCAAATGCATTTTTAAAAGAAACTTTAGCTCCTAATAAAAATTACGTAGAGCTTTTATTTTGGAAGGGATTGCGATGTCCCAAAAGTGTTTGAATGCGTAATGTGTCTGTACTCTGCTATTAAGACAGTTAACTTTCAAACATCAACAATACGATTTTGCTAATTGATTTTTTTTTGTCTTTTCTGATGTTTGGGTTTGCAGCCTGTTTTGATGGTGACCTTTGAATCTCTCCCCTTAGTCAGCTGGAGGATTCTTTTCTGACTCAATCTTTCTCACACTTCCCTGTATCTGTATGCCTTTTTGACTATTTTTATGAGATTATTCCAGGATGAATCACATGATTTGTGATTTCATTGCAGAAAAAAAGAAGCCAAACTTGCTTGAAATGAAAGAAACAAGCAAGGAAATAGTAATCCCTCTTGGACTGCTTAAGTCATGCTGCTAACATGTTGCTGTTAATCAAATTACATGTGATCCACTATTTCATTTTTATAACATAATAGAAAGTGATAGATTCCCAAGATAAAATGAATCAGTAACAAAAGAGAAAATAAGCGTTTCCAAGCAATGCCTCCAGGTTCACTTATTAGTCAAATAGGGAACTTTTTCTGATGACCTAACGCCTCTAGGTTGTTTCATTTGTTATTTTATGAGATTGTCTTTCTCGTGTGACTTACCATCGTCACTACTGGCAGAAACTTAAGTGTGTGCTAAGATGTATTACCTAACTGATGCTGGAATCACAACATCTGGAACATCTGCCACTGGGGCACCGTGGCAGGTGGACACAGAGACATCACTTGGTGACCAGGAGCCGTACCTTCCCCAGTTCTACTCTGTGTCAGAGACATCATTTCTCTTTGCTTCAAATACTCTTACCAACTCATGCTAAGTAAATAGAAGAGATCAGGAGATTACAGAAGATCAATTCACTGATGGAAGGATTTGAACATTTGCCCAGCATATGAGAGGCTTACATTTGAGGCTCTGATTCTCTGCAGCAGCAGCAGCCATAGCCTGGGACTACTCTGGAGCTGATCCGCTCTTATTGAGAAGTCCTGTGAAGACGAAGCTCTCATTCTGTGGCCAGCAGGTAGAGGGAGGTCATCCTCCCCCTCTGCTCTGCCTTGGTGAGGCCCCACCTGGAGTACTGTGTCCAGTTCTGGGCTCCACGGGTGAAGAAGGACAGGGAACTGCTGGAGAGGGTGCAGCAAAGGGCTACCAAGATGATTAGGGGACTGGAACACCTCTCTGATGAAGAAAGGCTGAGGGAATTGGGTCTCTTTAGTCTGGAAAAAAGACAGCTGAGGGGGGACCTTATCAATGCCTATACATACTTAAAGGGTGGGTGTCAGGAGGATGGGGCCAGGCTCTTTTCAGTGGTGCCCAGGGACAGGACAAGAGGGAACGGGCACAAACTTGAGCACAGGAAGTTCCACCTAAACATGAGGAGGAACTTCTTTCCCTTGAGGGTGGCAGAGCCCTGGCACAGGCTGCCCAGGGAGGTGGTGGAGTCTCCATCTCTGGAGACATTCAAACCCACCTGGGGGCGTTCCTGTGCCCCTTGCTCTAGGTGACCCTGCTCTGGCAGGGGGTTGGACTGGGTGATCTCCAGAGGTCCCTTCCCACCCTATGATTCTGTGATTCTATGATTCTGACAGGGAACTACCAAGTGCCAGAAGTTTTGAATTTGAAGAAAATACAGTTAGGGCTTTCTCTCTGTTCCAGTTCTTCCATCCTGTTAAGTGGGAAAACAGACTGAAATTTCATGAGAAGCAGCACTGCAGATAATCTCCTGCCTGGCGCTGGCTGTTCCAGAGCAGAATTTCCGTGCTTGCAGTGTGGTTGTTACATAGCACACTGTCCATCCGTGTGACAGCAGAAACTTTGAGAAGCTCAGTTTATCTTCCTTGTATTGAAGCCAATGTCTTCAAATCACATTGCCTCCATAGGGAGCAGAACTGCGTATTTTGATAGAGGATAGGGCCCAGTTCTCCAAAGTTTCACAATCTGTGCATTAAAGTATCAGTTAGAGAATAGATCTTAAATGAGTGCCAATAATTAAATGTTAAATAGTGCTGGAATTCCCACTCTACAGCAATTATTTCAGCTTGTCAGTTTTCTGCTAATCGTTTTTTGTGTCCTCTCCTGTCAAATTAATGCAGAAGAACAAACAAACCCCTCATGGCCCAAAGGATTGTATTCTAAATAAAACATGTAGTATTTACATTTAGTAATATAAACCGTAAATTACAGTTACAATAAGGCTGGCATTGAATGAACAAGTTTCTAAGCTAATAAAGACATTCTGAGGCAGGAAAATAAATGAACTAGAAAATGGTTTTTAAACATCTGCCGGTTCTTTTTACTCATGTGAAACACAGACCAAAAAAATTGCCCTTTGAAATAATTGGCCCAAAGAGGTAATTCTGGCTTTCTACATTTTCATTTCTGTCTCATTCATTACTGAAATGTGTTCAGGATATAAAAAAGATTATTTGATTTGACAAAAAAGGTGTATTGCTTCATGATAAAGTCAAATTTTAAGCTTCTCAGCATGACTCAGACCATATCTGAAAAAGAAAGAGAAATAGGGGGGGAAAAAATCCCCAAAATTTGTTTCCTGGAACAAAACTTTTGTTTAAAACATTTAATTTATTTAATTTAATTTTCAATATATTTAATTTTCAGGATTTTAGCATATTATAGTTTTCACTTTAGAGCTGAAATTTTTTGGGAGGATGTGTACATACTTGTTATATGAATTAGCTCTTTTTTTATACTTTTGTCTGAGATTATTATTGTTATATTTTTATTATTCAATGGCATATGTCAACCATCGTTGGGATTTGCATGTACGTGCAGTGGAGAACACTAACTCAGAAAGCAGGGTCAGTTCATTTCTTCGTAGTCCCATCCTATTAAATACCATGACCCTGTCAGTCAGGAAATAACTGTGGACCGTTGTCTTCAGGCCTCCTGAAGCAGAGCTAGATGGTCAGTCTTCACCTTCAGTGCTGCCTCGGGATTTTCGGTATAAGACTTACACATGCCGAGACATCACATTTAATTTGGCGCTTCATCTACACAGGGTAAACAGTTTGTGCTTTATTGATCCTATGATCAGGCATAACTGCACAGAAAAAAAAAAACAGAAGAGAAAAATGTTGAGCTTTGCTTGACCTTGTCTTTATTTGATTCAATTTTAATTCCAGAAAGCTACATTTACAAAAAATAAAAGAACATTGCATCTTTCCAGATTAAAACGGAGAGCAGTTCTTTTGATTGTTCTGATGTTTACCTTGAAGGAAATTATCATAACCTCCTCATAAATTTATTTAGTTCAAGGCCATCTATGGCAAGTATCCAGTGTTGACACATTTAATTGATTAACAAGACAAACGCTAATTAAATGGCAATCTTCCAATTTTAACAATGCTATCCTTTATTTTTGAAATGCTTTCTCATCTCATTCACTTCCTACTTCCAAACATCGCTTTTGCTTTTTGTTTACATCTGTGCTTGGCATAATAGTGGCCTTTGTCTTCCATTCACTGTCCTTCCCAGGTGCTACAGAAGGGTGGAGAGAAGTCGGTGAATAGGGCAGTTATACCTGTATCTGGATTCTTCTACATACAACTCCTTGTACCACGTAGGAATATTTTTCAAAATATGAGGAATTTTTTCCTCTCTCTGGAAACTTGGACATCCAGCCGTCCTCTCTCATCTTCTGAGCACTGTTTTAAACCAGTTTGTGTGGACCTTGACACATTTTTACAGTGCATGTGCTATTCATCTGCATGGCATGGAAATAGTAAGTCCAATATTTCCCAGTATCATTTTTACTGTGCGTGTCCTACACAATCGCTTCAGGTTTCTCAATGAGTGTGATGAGCAGGAAGCTTGAAAACCCTGTCAGGAGGACTGACACCATTCAAGTAAGGGAAAGAAATTCCTTTCTTCAAGGAAAGCTCTTTTTCATACTTCTTTTTCAAGAGAGAACAGAGGTGGTCTGAAAAAGTACATTCTGAATTCCAGGAGATCCCTTAAATTGGGAAACACTATTAGGCCATTCATACCTCTAGAAATATTTATGTCAATTTAAGTAAGTACTAAATACTAAGTTCCTGCTATGAGGAAAACAAATATTAGTTTATTTTACATTGTGACCTGGAAAATATAATGGTGGAAGGGTCAAAATAAACAATACAACAGCAAGTGTTTCCTGCCAATATCCCCACCCAGTTTTACAGACCTTTTTTAAGATGCCGTTCTGAGTTTCCCTCAAGCTATCAGACTTCAATATCTTCTCAGAGAGAGCAAAACCAACCAAAATTCTTAGGTATGAGTTAAAATTGTTGTCACTTGTTGCTGATGACCATGCTTATTATAGAGTTTAATGGTTTTGAGAGGAGACTTAATTAAGTGCTATTGGAACTTGCTGAGGATACATTAGGATTTTGATCAAGTCAAAAGAGAACTAAAATCTTTCTGTGCTCCAAATATCTGTATATTATGTACATATATCTGTCCATATTTTATGTACTTGTATGTGTATGTATATACAAACCTAGAAAAATACTCTAATATTGTTCATGTTAAATTTTAAGTGAAGTTTTACAATGGGATTAATTTTAATAACCGTCTTTTTTGTGGATGGCTGCTATCTTTCTCATAGAAGATATGTTTACCCTTTGAAATAAAATTCTTCCTCTTACTGATTAAGTTATCCAGTTTATTTTGTTAGGCTGATAATGACGTCTGTAATATCTGTATATTCTGAAAGAAAAGCAGTAGAGGATGTAAATTTGGACACGTATAAATTATGAATTTTTTTCATGGTGTCAGAGTAGACGTGATTGAATTCATGCTACTTAGTATGAATTGGGATCTTTCTAAATCAAATATAGCTGTGCTGTTTGTACATGTCAAACGTTCATCTCATTCACTATTCTTTGGGCACAGAGCCTGCCATTTGATCCTTGGGATACAAGCAACACCTTGTCATCAGCTCCTTGTCAGTCGTACAAGGTTGTGTTGCACTTTACAATGCCTTGATCGCCCATTTTGCAAACCATCAGTTTTCACCGCTGACCCTGGTTAGTGCAAAGGCCAAGAGCATCGTTTGCTCGCATACTTGTGTGAGCAGATGGTACGCCATTGTGCAACAGTGCCCAGCCAGAAGCGGTGTAAAGATACATCAGCTCTGAAAAGCTAGTTTAAGTGCAAGTAAATACTGCTCATCTCCAGCAGAAGGACTGGGGATAGTAATACCAGCCTCCATTACACAGTGAAGAAAATCTGTGGCGGGTGCAAGGATAAAAACTTGATACAGTTCCATCAAGACACACTGACAAATGAAACATAGCTCCTCCTGGAAAAGGAAACGTCGCTATGAGTATATCCATGATGGCAGAGTACATAGAATCATAGACTCATAGGGTTGGGAGGGCCCTCTGGAGATCATCTAGTCCACCCCCCTGCCAGAGCAGGGGGCACAGGAACGTGTCCAGGCGGGTTTTGAATGCCTCCAGAGACGGAGACTCCACCACCTCCCTGGGCAGCCTGTGCCAGGGCTCTGCCACCCTCAAGGGAAAGAAGTTCCTCCTCATGTTTAGGTGGAATTTCCTGTGCTCAAGTTTGTGCCCGTTACCTCTTGTCCGGTCTGAGACAACTTTTGATTGTACCTTAGACTCAGGATAGGGACTAGATATTTAGGACTTCATATTCAGGTTTTTTCTGTCACTACTGCCATGAGCAAAAGCAACGAATTTTGGCAGCTCTTCTATAAGCTTTTTCTTAAATCTCCTACAACACTTTATTTCCTGTAATTTCTAACTTTTCTTTATATTTTGTGGTTAACATCATATCTGCTTTTCATACTGTTTCTCTCATTGAGAAAGGGGAACATAATGTTTCTTCATATTTATTCTCTACTTATTTTCTTATAGATAAGAGCCTGCCAGAGGTTGGACTGTCACTCAAAATCGTGTTTTGTGTTGTTTTCTGATACCTCACCCATGGCATTTGAGAGAATGCGGCTTCACCTAAAGCAAAAATTGCAAGGATGATATGTTTGTAATGTTAAAAGCCTTACCAGGGAGGCATTTGCCAACGATTATTCTGTAACATTAATTCACAAACACGGAAGGTACTGTCTAAGCACTTGACCTGAGTATAAGTACATAGGCTTCAGTAGCTGTATATATGTGAACACATAACACATTTCATTCTTTTCTGTGCTTTGGGTTACAACAGAGTGAAAAACTCTGAAGCAAAGCCAGACATAGCAACATCAGGCACATTAGCTGGATCTGAGAGGATATACACAGATAATTAAAATTAAAATATCTGACTGTAGTTCCAGGTCCTTTGATTATTTACTCTTAAATCTCCCAGTGAAAAGACAGTTATTCAAGCAAAAAACACAGACAAATTCAAAATAAGTACAAAAGCAGCTGCTGTTAAGTAATTAATCTGGACTTCGACTAGCCTTCAAACTCCTCCACAGCTTATCCTAAAGGGAACAAACCATTTCATCTTTCAGAGGCAGCAACTAAGACTGTGATGTTATCTTTCTAACAGTACGGCTTTGAACTGTGACATTTATTCTGACTCCCATATTCATTCCTATTCCTAGCTTCATGCTGAAAGAGGACTTCATTCGTATTTGCAGATATTCTTTTGTCGCTGTTATTCAACCTTTACCTTGAGGCTTTCTTTTCCCCCATAGAAAAGTGGTTTTATGAAATTTGGTCCATTGAATTTCATGATCACTTCTGAGAGCAAAGAGCACTTTATGACAGCTTTATCTCTGCAACAAAGACTATGTGTTAACAGAAGGGATCTGACCAATGCCGATTCAAATATTTCAAAAGTTGTCTCTGGTTGAGTGATACCATCTGTATGAAATCATTGGAGGACATGAAGGTGAACATTTGAGGTGATATTCTAGGCCGTGTAAACTCAAAGCTGTTCTAACAATTTTGTGGAGTTGGGATTCTGCCTCTCCGTTTTACTTATTTTTCTTCACCGAAAAGATAACTAACTGATACAGAAAAATGTAAGTAACGATTCCTTTCCCTTTTTTCAACATAATAAGTGAGCAGAGAGTACCAGATAGGGGAACAGAACAGAAACAGGAGACAGGCCAAAAGGAACGAGTGAGTGAACACAGTCTGATGATAAAGGGGGATGATTTGAGCTGCTGAGTTCCACCAGAGGAACACTGCGCCACACAAGTGCCACATGTCTGCAAAGCCACTCTGGGAAGCTGAGTGCAGAAGAGAAACCTCTGGGAAGACAGGGCACAGTTCAGAAGAGGCTTAAGAGGTATGTTTTCATGGTGCTACTTTACACAAATGGAAGGGAGAAACATAAACATATTTACTAAGAAGAAATATTGGAATTTAGATGAAGGATCATGTCCCCTCAACTCTTTCTCCTAAAACAGATCCAGCTGTTCCTGCTTGTCTTCACTTAATCATCCTTTTCAAGAACCCAATTATTTTCTCCATCTCCCCTTCTTCTTTCTCAGCCGTGTTCCTGATATTTGGTTCCTGTATTTTCTGTGAATAGGAGTCTGTGAAAAAGTAAAAACCTTAAAACCTGTCATGCTCCTCTTCCTTCCCAGGAGAACAGGTTTTTCTGCACTGCCATTTAAACAGGAAGTAAAGGAGTGAGAGCAGAACCAAAGGGCAAGAAAGAGAACTGTGGAGGATCTTGTGTAGCATTTAAAAACAATTGCTGAGTTCCCACCGAGTTGTGCATGGCTGAAGAGTGCAATGGCTAACGCCTGGATTAAAGCCTCTCCTTTGTTCTTAGTTAAAAGGTGTCAAGCTAATAAGAAAAAAAGAAATCTGTATTTAACAAAAGAAAATTATTGAAACAATTCAAAAGATAGAGATCCTGTAAGATTACACTGAAGACTGGGAAGAATTGATTTTGATTTTGTTAATTAGTTTTCATTTTCCGAGCTGTCCACTTACCATGCCAAATACAACCGTACTGCTACAGCCCCTATTTATCCCACTTTCGAATCTTTCAGGAAGTTCCCATGGAAACATCACACCAGTCCATCAAACCAATTAGCAGTAACTTTGCCTGTTACCTGACTCAGCATCTCATGACACCCAGTCTAGTGGTGAGAAACACTGGCTCATTACTGTTCTGTCTGGTGTCTTGCAGCCTTTTATTCAGTTTGGTGTCTCTGCATTCTTCCACTTGGTGCAAGAAAACTATTGGAGAGTAAAACTTTATTTAGAAAAAGACTTACTTTTAATATAGGATTTGTTGGATTTACTGATTGCTTTAAGGTCTATCCAAAGATGGATGGAAAGTAAGATTTTTTCAGTTTCAGTTAAGGAGCAAGAAAGGAAAAATATTCCAAGAAGAGCAGTCCGTGATGCTTTTCATTTTCTTTAGAGAATGCTAATCCATGCCAGCTCTTTAGCTAACACAGATTGGTCTAGTTTTTCCCCACTACGCTGCATTGGCTGGCACATTGATCCTCCTGCTCCGTTCTCTTCCACACCTACTCCAGCCATCCTATGGGAGGAGGAACAGCAATCTGGAGTTAGGTGCCTCTCCCACCACACATCTGTGGATGGTCGGAGGAGAGAGTAGACTATGCGGGACACTGGGTTTTCAGCGCAGCTCCCAGCTGGGACATGAAATATTATCTCCGTGTCTATAGCAGAATTTGTTCTGCATTGACTAGGGCTTTAGTCATCTGTATGAAAGCACATCTAAAAAAAATGACAAGAAACTACTATGGTCCTTTTTTTATATAAAAGGATAAATAGAGCATTTTATTAACACTTTTTGCAGCAACAAAAGTGACACAGTCCACATCTTTTTCATTAAACACAGCAAAAGCTATGGTCACATTTTACATCACTTTGAGGCACAAAGCAAAATACTTTTTTCTTAAGGTCAAGGTATGATTTGCATTAAAAAAAAAGGAGAAGAAACAATCCTCAAGTTGTATATTGCGGTAGCAGGGTTTCCAATCACTAGCACAATACAATGAACAGACCAAGAATCCAGAATGGATTATTACATACAATAATAATCATTTGATTGAATTAAGGAATGGATCATTGTTGTCATTTTAGAGTATTAAGAAGTGGTCTGGTGTTGCTAACTTCAGTTGGTTCGGTTTGGTTTAATCCCAACAACCCCAAATATATACAACAAGCTAAATGAAGGTTAATATATAGTCTAGAAGATTATGCACTTCATAATGCATTGCACTTATTGCTTGGTACACTAATGTTGCATTCACTGTTGGGTTCTGCTAAAAAGACAAGCGTGATGCTTGTTGGCTTCTTTTGACCCAACACTAGTTATTTACCACTTTGGTTTATTGTGAGTTTATATGTTTCTCTTATTCAGTGTCCATTATTATCAGGTTTAATTGAAAGACAAATACATTTTTTTTTTATTTCAGGGATTTCTAAAATAGGAAAAATTTCTATAATTACAGTATCTTCAATAAACTTATATCTATGTATACAACTGTGGCACGATGTGTAAAAATATGAAAGCTATTAAGGGAAGAATAAGGGTTAAATTATTCTCTGTTTCTTCTATTGGTTTCAAAATATTCTGCAAAACAAATACATCCTTTTTCATAGGGCTACTTGCTCATAGTAAATTTCTCTTTGGAATTTTGTAAAAGACTAAATCTTTTTCTATGTTATATTGGGTTTTTTCTCTCTCTCTAAAGACACCAGTAGAAAGCTGGAATATACTGTAAAGAATAGAATAATAAAGCTTGCTTTTTGATAAAGGGATTTGACAGTCTGCAGGAAAAGTCAGACTTAATGTTATATATTGGTTTTATATTAGTTGATAAATGCAGGGAAGAACATGACAATGCCTATAATTTCATAAGATTCTGTAAAGAACAGAAATAAGAATTTGTGCCCAAACATTCAGTATAAAACTCCTAAATAATTCCTTTATTCATCACAGAGTAGCCTGCAGCATGTAATCACGATAAACATACAATATGCCCTATTTGTTCTTTAGGCTTGATGCAATTACCATTAAAGGAACTGGATCAACCCTCTGTAAATGCCTAAGACTCAACCTTTCTTCTTTAAGAAAGCTCTTGCCTTAGACTAAACACACAATTCCTACATTGCACTGAGTAAACGCGTGTATTTAACACAATCTCTTTCAATACAGTGTAACAAATATATAAGTGCATTTTTAATGATCAAGTAATTTTGGCTTTCTAAAAAGAGCATTAGATGTGCCAACTTGGTTGCTTAGTTGTGCTTTAATCGTTAGTTATGAGTTTTAGCTCTTGTATACTGTAAGTATCTAATTGCCTTTATAGTTTTGACCAGTAAACCCTTAAAACTCTAATGTTTATAGAACAAATATAACCTAATGAAAGTGATGACATGTCACAACTCATACAGATTGCACTTTGATGTAGTTTTTTTACAGTAAGACCTTCCTGTTTGATATGTGTTTACATGTTTCTACCACATTTTATTTCTGTGTGCAAACAATCACAATGAATTGAATCACAAACACTACAAAATATAACCAATATTTAGGTTTGTTATGAATAATCTCCTTCCTTGTAGTTGTATGAGTCTTGTACTTCCTCTTGTACAAATTCCTCTTTTTTCTCCCAGCCAGTAGGCCAGCCACCGTTGACCTGGGTTGTAGCACCGTAAGACTTGGTGGTACCATAATTTACATAATTCTGAGTAATGTCCCCTGTCTCTTCAGCAAGTTCGTCTTCATGGATAAAGCCACATTTCTCCTCACTCGTCTGTTCAGGGTCTGCCCAGGGTTGTTTCTCTCCTGAAGCAAATATGCCATAGAAGATAACACCTCCGTAATGAACTAAAGCAGCAATGAGGAAGACATACTGCCACTCTTCACGTGTCTGTAAAGAAGAAATTTGCTAAATCAGAGCAGTGCATGGATTTATCTAGCTCTTCTGAGCTGAAAGATTTAAATTAGGGATTGAGGCTGTGATAGTCAGCACAGCTAAAACATTTAAGTGTCCAGTTTCCAATTATTTATATCCATCTTCCTTTGAAAAATCACTATTCATTAGCCTACAAAAGCATTGACCTGGTGAGCATATAGTGAAGCACGCTTCAAATTTGCAAGTTCCTGGATGCTATTCCCTGGAGGTCCTAGATTCTAATACAGATAGCCTGGCGAGTGGTACTATGGAAAGGTCTTTTTCTTGAAACCAATAGTATTAAACTGGAAGATTTGAACACAGTATTGCCATTTACCTTGTTCTTTGTCATTGCTCCGACAATTATAGGGCAAACCATTCCAGACAAGGTCCCGACTCCATTAGAAATCCCCATTAAGATGCTGGCATACCTCGGGGCAATGTCTAAATGGTTGACATTGAATCCTGCAATACAAAGGTCAGCAAACATTCTACCAACGGCAGAGCATTACTTCACTTCTGAAAAGTAATGCTACCACCTGACAATTTTACTATGACTCATTTGGGCTGTTTAATTGCATTTCTTTTTCTCTAAAAGGCTTATAATGGTTAAATATTCCTACAGAGGCTCCGGGTTTTCATTTTCTTTTAAAAATGTGTTATAAAAGGATACCAAATATATTTTCTTCACGAAACTGCTGTTTTTTTAAAAAGATCTCAGTAGTCATTGCGTGGAGTAGAGAATCCAGAAGATATTTAGGCAGGGAGAAAGTTCGTATTTTGCGGTGTCATTCATGACCATTTCATGCTGTAAATAACGTGTCATTTCTTCTTCCATCTTGTACCACTTTCCTTCCCTATTGCCCACATTTTTCCTTTTGTCACGCAGTCCAGCAGAAGGGAGTTCCCTTCTGTTCTTGAGTGGTACAATGAAGGGAGGAAACAGACAGTATCTATAATTGATTTATTAATTATTTTTATAAATATTTGTTTGTTCTCTTGCATTTCCAGCAGCTTAATTCTGTTGAAATTAATGCAGGAAGAATTTAAATAATCTTAGAAAAAACACATGCTTCTCCCAAGTGTCAGAACACTTTGTCCCCAAACAAACACTTACGTAAGTGAAAACAGAAGCCAAATATTAATGTACAGAAAGATAATAAAAGGGAAAAGGCAGGCGGTATGAGATGGGTAACTGTTACAGAAAGTGCAATGCACTTTTCAAGTGGTACAGAACAGGTATGACACCTTGCCGAATATGTGGGATTAACGACGGATTTGGTTAAGGGGAGTTTAGATGTTTGGCACAAAAGAGAAGAGAGCCTGTGTTAGACATAAGGAACCAGCATGGGAGAGGATACGAAGATCACAGTGGGAAAACAAGGGAAGGCCAGGTGACTTGTCTTTGGGAAAGGCAAAGGCAAAGGGGTGATATATCAGCAGGAAAGGGGAAGTGCTGAATTTTAAATTAGAAAAAAAATTGCTAGTAATTAGACCCCAAAGTAACAAAAAAATGCAGCACTAACAAAGCATGAACTGATATACAGTGGGGAAAAAAATAGCAAAAGGCCTATATTTAAACAAAGACATATAAATTTAGGTATCATTGTGTAATATCAGTCCATTTTTGTTACATGTTTGATTTCAAGAAAAATGGATGGTGTACATCAGCACCTTGCTGAAAAGAAAGTCTAATTTGCTGCAACGAATGTAGAAAAGATTGAAGTATTTGGTCACAAATAATCTAATATAAAAGACATGATACTGATTGTACTTTGTAATGATCATAAATAATGTCATTTAGAATTATGAGGTTTGTTTAAATTGCTATTGATGAATAAAAACCAAATGAGATGTTCTATCTCTTGAGATAAAATAATTTACTAATATCAGTAATATAATCTTACCAGATATGGCGAATCCACTAAAGCCTACAGCAAGCACTAGAAATGAAATGGCCACTCCTTTGCTGTGAGAATACCCTACCACAAGAAGAAGAGTTGCTTCCATACCAAAACCTGGGGAAAGCATAAAGAAAACCAGGCATCAGATTTCATTCCCTCTCAAATATTGCAGGTGTTAGGATATGGTAATATTTCATAGGAAGGCAAAACATTACCTCAGACTGGAAAATAATCAGGTATTTCTTTCATCCCTAAAACCTGCGTCTTGCTATCTCAAGTACTCCTTATTTTATTCTGTGTATGCTAATTTATTGTTACATCCTGGCAGTTTTAAGATGAAAAGAAATACTTGTGATTTGGTTAGGTCATTCCAGCCAACCCTATGGGAATATACACTTAACCTGCTTATGAATTTCACAGCCCTTATCACAGCCAGCATCCAGTTTATGTGACTTTAACCTCTCAGAAGTCAGATTTTGTAACCTCAGGTAGTTTTCTGGGCTCTCTTTAGATGAGGAGCTAAAATTCGGTAAGTAGCTAAGGGCAGGCAAATTACCCCCAGAAACCTCATCTATTTCTGTAACAGTCTAAATGCTTTTGCAAACAACAAATGTCTACATTGAAACTGGGAATGGGAACAACCGTGTTCACTTTTATTTAGTAACTACATCCGTAATACACAAAAAAATGCATGAAGTATTGCTTCATAAGTACACAAAATCATGTAGTGTGTTAGTTTACTGTATATAGCACACTATATGGACATTGAATCTGAATTCAATATTACATTCAATATTAAAAAGAAACTTTTTAATAAAATGGGAAGACTTACCTCCACAGTTCATTATCTTTCTCACAGTAGTGGTTGAAAGAATCTGCTTGCTTCTTAGAAAGTCTGCAATTTGTCCCCCAATAGGAACAATAATTGTCATCACTAAATGTGGCACAGCAGATAAGATACCCACCTAAAATAATCATTCGAATTAGCAGCACATAAACCATAAGAAAAGACTGATTCTTCATTTTCTGCAGTATTCAGCCACTAATTATTTGTTTCTCTTTAGTGTCAGGCTATGTGCTAAAATCAAAAATCTTAACTTCGTTTATGAAATAAACAAAGCTGGTAATGTTGTCACTGTATTTTATGAAGGACAACCAGTGTTTTTAACAACCTCTGATGCCGAGACACCTTTTGTTTATAGATTGTTTCCACAGTTTATAGTTAAGCGAATGGCTTTTTTTCCCCTGACTTACAGCCACCCCACTCTTTCTTTTAAAAAAATTTATGATCAAATGTGTTGAACTGAATTGCTACATTTCTGCTGGCGATGCGTTTGGCGCAGCACTGCCCAGCAAATATCTGGCCAGATTCCCTGTGGATTCTCCTCACGTGCACAATGGCCAGTTGCCTTTGATTTCTGACCATCCCTCAAGCTTTGAATTTCACATGGGCAAAAGATATGTCTGCGAAACTGTATGTAGTAAAGATAACATGCTAAATATCCATTGTCAATATTCAAAATGCTATACATACTGGCAAAGTCAGACATAGTAATTTTGCGGTGACAGTTCCAAGATATAATGCTATGTTTGAAGACCATTCCTTCAAAGCAGGATAGGGCACCTGTGAGCACGGCATGAACTGCCAACTCCTACCTCTTGTCAGCATAACTGCCTTGCAGGTAGTCTCATTTAGTACACGTGGCATTTTGTTCTGATAGAGAATTCTGATTATTGTGTATATCTAAAAAAAGTGCTTGAGCACAGGGGCTTTTGGGTAATTCCTGTCTGAACGGTGTATCTGCTGGCCTGATGTCTGACTTGGCTTGCATCAGCCTGCAGAGCAGCCAGACTCCATGAGAACAAAAAGAAAACAAGTTTTCTCTACTCTTCAATATAAGTTGTGACATTGTGCATTTCACTGCAGTTTATATACACGGCAACTCCGTTGTGACAGCTAGCTTCATGTTAATGGAGGTTTCTCCCAATAAGCCAGATATTAACCATGAGGTAACTATGGTATTAAAGTTACTACTTTGAAGTGTTCCTGTCTAAATGATAACTCTTCATTTATGAGCATCCACATCAAGTGAAAACTGACTTCTCTGTCATTGTTCACAAAGCTCTGCATTTCTCTGAAAACACTCTAAGAAAAATCTTCTGGGGCAAAATGATCAGATTAAGCTTCTTAAATAACTCCAGCTAAAGATGGAAGCCCATTCTTAGATGCAGGATGGCATTACATCATATCCTCATATCCTGGGCTGCATCAAGAGAAGTGTGCCCAGCAGGTCGATGATTATCACCCTCCCCCTCGTGAGACCCCACCTGGAGTACTGCGTCCAGTTCTGGAGCCCCTACTACAAGAAAGATATGGACGTGCTGGAGCGTGTCCAGAGAAGGGTCGCGAGGATGCTCAGAGGGCTGGAGCACCTCTCCTACGAAGACAGACTGAGAGAGTTGGGTTTGTTCAGTGTGGACAAAAAAAGGCTCCAAGGAGACCTTATGGTGGCCTACCAGGATCTTAAGGGGGCCTAAAGAAAGCTGCTGAGGGACTTTTTAGGATGTCGAGTAATAGTAGGACTAGGGGGAATGGATTAAAACTAGAGATGGGTCGTTTCAGAATGGACATTAAGAAGAAGTTCTTCACCTTGAGGGTGGTGAGACACTGGAACAGGTTGCCCAGAGAGGTGGTGGAAGCCCCATCCCTGGAAGTTTTTAAGGCCAGGCTGGACGGGGCTCTGAGCAACCTGATCTAGTGGGAGGTGTCCCTGCCCAGGGCAGGGGGGTGGAACTGGATGATCTTTAAGGTCCCTTCCAACCCTGACAATTCCATGATTCTACGATTACATAATAAGGCAACACTTTGGAAGCTGCTCATCTGATTGTGACTTACGCCACAATTTAGGGTGACAACACCTCATGGAACAATATCAAAAGAAAGGATACAGGTCTCTCAAAAGCACAAGCCTCCGTCACTTTCACAAGAAGGAAATGTGTGATAGTAGAAAGCTTACTATACACTCTGAAGGCTTGTTTGCATGTACCCATATTGACATTACGGGTCTGATCCAAAGTTCTTACGAATTATGTGGAAGCTCAGATCATCCCTCTGTGTTCAATTTTGCCACCATCTCTTTTGCTTCCTAAGTGAAAAAGGGGGAGCAGTTCTCACCACAGTAAAAGGGGATATAGAAAGGTGATAAATTGTACTATCCTTCCTAAAACTAGGCAGTCCTGCACCTGTAAAAATGGAACCACTTCTCAATGCTTTCTTTCCAGCTTTGGTGAGATCCTGCATCCCCTGGGGCATCAGGGACAGAAGTGTATCAGGTCTTTTGATACCCTTCTAATACCAGGCATGGTCTGGTTTCAAGCACTTAACTGAAGGTCTTTTTGCAATATGATCTCCTTCCCTTATCCAATCTTTTGTTGTTGCTGTTGCTTCACTTTTATGTGCTGGTCAAGGGAACAGTAACTGGGAGGGATAAAATTTAAGGCTTAAACTCATGATAAAGGTGCAGAACATTTTTTTTTCCTCCTCCTAATAATTACCACAAATGTAGCTCTGATGTTTACTTGGCTGAGATGAAAGCTCTCCACTATTTTTACATACCTTGCTGATTTCAAATCCAAAGACTTCCTCAAAGTAAGCAGGCTGACTAATAAGCAGCAAGTAAAAAGTCCAGCTTCTACAGAAGTTTGCAACAATTATTGCATAGACTGGCATAGATGTAAAAAATTTTCTCCATGGAGTTTTGTATTTCTGAAACACAGAAAGGAGGACACAGTCACTATTTTGATCATTATCAGCTCTCTGTCTTCCCTTTTCCTATCTGTTATTTTCACCTGTAGTCCAGCAAGCTCATATATGCACAACTTTATGTATCTGAATTCCAATTACTTCAGTTATCATAAAGTACATGCATCCGTGTTTGAATGTTCAAGATTTAATTTAAAAACATAAGCAAGTAAAAATTACTACAAAATGCACAAGTGGAGAAACTCAGTGATGCGTAGCTGGATCACAACACTCATGTACAGGTGTCATTATCTCAATCGTTTAAACATGAATATACTAAGTTCAAAATAATAACAAGTCTTTAAAACGCAATGGCTTTGTATCTAGGGCAACAGTCAGATTTTACACTGTAAGTACACAGTTTCATCCTGATTTATTTTAAGCATGTATTTTGGCATTTAAATCTTAATCCCAGCATTCTGAATACTTTTTGTGTCAAGCCTCAGCTGAAACTGCTTGGTCAATATATATTTTTTGTTTATTTTATTTTTAAAATGAATTGCATAATGGAAAAAAAAAAAAAGACAGATGGTCAGACCTACAATCCTGCTGAGTCCCAGCGCCTCTCCACCAGCCCAGGGTTCTGCCCATCTGTGTTGATCCAAATACAGGATCCAGACCCAGATGAGTGTTTGAAAATCGTTTCAGCAAGGTTTCAGGCTGAATTTAGTCTACTGTTGATTTGAATACTGGCTTTTCTTCAAAAAAACACAGCCCACAGATATGTGCAATACCTTGTATACCTATTAAATCACACTTAGGTGAGAGCATGACTTAATTAATGAGAAGCCAGCCAGAAAAGCCAACCAGATACTATGGGAAGAATTTCAGCCTAAATATTTTAGAAGCAACTGAACTATTGATACAAACTATGACTTCCAAACAAATGTTTAATTAAAAAACAACAATAAAAAACAGACAGAAATTATCCAGTCCAAGTTAGAATTGTGTGGACAACCTTTGAAGTGTCTCAAATCACGTAAGATTTTCAAAAGCACTTACAAAAGAAACCATGAACTGTGCTGACTGCTATTAAACATCAACCCAGACGCTACCTCAAGAACACTTTAAAAAGTCAGCTATCAAAGAAATGACTCTGTAATATTTCCAGTTCCCTATTTAATCATAGTTTTTTACTAAGAGAAAAATGGTTTGTTGCTGAGTTCAATCAAGAACCAATGCTCTGACCAATTAGAAACATACTGAAGAGTGGTAGTGAGGGTCTACTGGGAATGGATGGTGTAAAAATTTGAGGAGATATAGTGAGGCTTAAGAACCTTTTTTTTTTTTTTACCTTCTTCAGTTTGTAAATATGGTGATGGTTTTTTTAAAGCTTTTCAATAGTGAGAGAAATAAGAAAATTATTATTTATCATGATAGGATTACTAAGTGGCTAGAAAATGCTCTGAGTTCATAGCTGGTTTTTAGGAGTTCTTGAGACTGAATCCAGTACGGAACTAAGTCAGTTTATGAGAGGCTTGATAACACGTTTCCAGCAAAGTTATCACAATAATGGGGAATGTTCCTATGGCTGTCCTAGTGTGCTTTGTTGCAACTTACAGTATTTCTTGCAAATGAAATGTAGAATAGTCAGGATTTGCTTTTTTTATGTTGTTCTGAGAACCTCAGGAGACACTGAGTAGGGCTTTTTTCCAGTTTACTTTTAGGAAAAGGAAAACCTTCTAGAAAGGATTATATAGGAGGGGAATTGACCACTTGGACTGAAGGTACTATGAAAGTCTCAATAAAGCCACAGTTTCAAATGTAGCTGTCGGGTTGGTTTTTTTTATAGAGCAGAAAAACAGGCATAAATTCTATGAGTTATCTGCTAGAAGAACTGGAGACCTTTTTGCAGCCTTTCAGTACCTAAAGGGGGCTTATAAAAAAGACAGAGACAAACTTTTTATCAGGTCCTGTTGCCATAGGACAAGGGGCAATGGCTTTAAACTAAAAGAGGGAAGATTTAGACTAGATAGAAGGAAGAAATGTTTTATGTTGAGGGTGGTGAAACACTGGAACATGTTGCCCAGGGAGGTGGTGTCTGCCCCATCCCTGGAAACATTCAAGGTCAGGCTGGATGGGGCTTTGAGCAACCTGATCTAGTTGAAGATGTCCCTGCTCCTTGCAGAGGAATTGGACTCGATGACCATTAAAGGTCCCTTCCAACCCAAACTGTTGTGTGATTCTATGATTCTCTGTGCAGAAGCAATATCCAATCAGAAATCCATCAGCAGATTTGAGATCTCCCCACCCCCCAAAAAATTCAGTTGTATAAAGTACGCATTTCTGTCGTAAAGAAGAAGGATGTCTGATTAATTTTTTTTTGTTTCTATTTGGGTTTTTTGAGTTTTACTACTGTCTCATAGGAAACAAGCATATGAGTAATATTCTTACTTCCATTGCACCTAGGAGGTTGGCACTCTCTCCAATGCTTTCTTCTATGTATCTCCTTTCTTCATCTGTGATTGTAGGATGTTTTGCAGGACTCTCATATGAAACCAAAAGCCAAAACATGTACCAGACTATACCAAAGCTCCCTTTGGAACGGAAAGAAAGACTTTAAAAAGATGCACAGTAAAGCAGCAATCAAGGAAAAAAAAAAAAAAAAGCTGTGAATAATTAGAACAAGTTTAATTGGCACTTGTTGTTACTGCTCTTCTACTGAGTCATTCTAACAGAGTTGGATCCTGCAAACAATATTTGTGCAAAATACATGCAGAGCTGGACCACAGTGAAATCTTCTTTGTTTCATCTACAGAATGATTTCACTGTAAGTGAATAATCACATCTATTTTAACATCAATTTGTACAGTGCAATGCAATGAAACAGCTTCCGTTTCATTTCACCAGACTGTAAATGAAGTTCCATTCCGCTTTAAGCCACTGTGGTTTGCTTACTGCGCTATTTTTTTATCCACAAAATCCAAGATCGTGGCATTGTTTTCAACACAGCAATGCACTTCCTGAGTCATTTTTCTATAAAGTTTCCTCCTAATTCACAACAATTTTACACTGCGGAATAAACTCCTTTGGGACATTTTTTTTTCCATCCGTGTAAGTTAAGGTAGCGCAACTGGTGTGAATGAAGTTATGTAGGTCTTCGGATAAAAATCAGGACATTTCAGGCAGGGCAGGTTCTCCAAACTTACAGGTGTATAAGTGAAAGTGCAACGTTACATGACCTGACATTCTATAGATCTGCAGAGCAGTTTGCACCACTTGTACTAGAAGTGATGAAGGTTTCACCATGAACTAGCTTCTCTTCTTATCTAATAATATTGCTCTCCTGCTCTCTCTTTTCAATCCTGTTCTTTCATTGTCCTTTTCTCTAGACTGCATTTTTAGCTTTACAGCCCCACTTCTCTCTTTTTTTTTTTTTTTATGGCCTAACAGTAGCTTTTACATTTTTAGAAAGGGTAGAGTAAGGTCCTACAATATTGGAGTGAGAGGAGCGAAAATGCATACCATACACATAGAACACAGAAGACCACCCAGTATATTGCACTAGAATTCCAGCTAAAGGCATTGCAATAACAGCTCCTGCATAGGAACCTACAAAACAAGACATGTGTGGATGAAAAGGGAGAAAAATTCAGTCTCAAAATACTTTTACGTTACAAATGAGAGAGAGAGAAAAATAGGACGTTACTTACCACAAAAGGAAGTGGTTGCTAACCTACTTCTTTCTAATGGGGGGGCCCACTTGCTCCAAATACCGTGGCAGGCAGGGTAGGTGACCCCCTGGGGAATGGGTGTGCCACAAGTTAGCTAATGCTGATCAATCACTCATTCATCATCTTTGCATGATTTATTATTATTTTTTAATTGCTAAAAACAAGAAGTTGAGAATGCTTTGCATTTCTATAGTCAAGTCTGAGCGCAGCCGTAGAAACACTTCCGGTTCTATTAAAGCTGAAATGGGTTTTGTGTATCACTCCAAATCATTAAAGAGGCCTTACAAAACAGATGCAAAACGTTATTATTTCCTTTTGCTCCCCCATCCAGGAAAGAATTGCAAATAATTAAAAAGAAAGAATCTTAATGCACGAGTACCAGAGTCAAAGGAAGGATGAAAACACAGACACTCTGGAGTCTTTCTAATGCTGGGCTCATTTCTCCAACCCTTAGCCTTGCTGGACGCCTACTATTTTTTGATCTTAACATTTAAAACAGAATTTAGGAAATACGGATTACTCTTCCACTTCTCTAAAACTAGAAAATAAGATCAATAAGGGCTTAAAAATACAATGTTAAGAGAGTAAATTTTCACTACCTTTGTCTTTAATGAACCTTCTTGAGCACTTAAAGCAAATAATTGGCTGATATTAGTTGGTTTGATTTCAAACCAGTTATTTTTAGGTCTCTCTTCAAAACCATCCTTTAACTTAATGATAGGAATCATGCTTAAAAATTATGATGTATGCATAGTTATACAGAGTCACTTTTCTCTTAATTTGGTGGTTAGTTTCCTATGCAAAAAGTAGAAAAAATTAATAACTTTTGGCAAATGTTGAGATTATCATAAGTGTTGAAATTATCAATCTCAATACATAAAAAAATGTAAAAAACATTCATCTGTTTTGAAAGAAGATCCTATAACCAATTTTTGTTCATTTCAGTCTTTTGCTAATTTTTCAAAAACATATAAAGCCTTAATCTTGTCATGATTTATTGTAAACCTTCAAAGGGTCCTGTTTGAGGTGTTTTGCATTCACAATTCCTTTGAACAGTATCATAGAAATGAGTGGCTCTAAATTAGCCATTTTATGTTGTAATTACCCACTTGCTTCTGTTCCTCTCCTCTTTGCAGTCAAGCACACCTTTGTACACGCAGATCCCTTTTCAGGAATGGATCCATATTTATACATGTACACTTTACGAACTTGATTGACAGATACCTAACTTTCAGGCACATTCTGTACCCTCTTTTGGAATTTTTTTTACACAATAAAGCGCATGAGTTAAAACAGCCCACACAACAAACAGAGATACGTAGCCTTGAGGAACAAAGAACCAGTGATCACAGGCTTAAACATCTGTCTTTCAGTAAAGAAACAAACAAACAAATAAATTTAGAAAGCAGGGTCAATTTTTTTCTCTCTTAAATCACAGTAAATCTCTCATTCATACCAACAAGAACATGGGCAGGGCCTATGATAGAAGCTTAATTCTTTATTATGGATTTAATCTCTGAGGCTGGGCAGCAAAGAACTGCTGAGAATAGCACCAGTATAAACCCTATGATGCACAGGATTCCAGTGAAACTTCAATGTTAAATATATATCTCACTGGGAAAACTTTGCTATGCAATTTTGATAAAGAAAAACCAAACTTTAGGTGAAGGAAAATCAGATAGCTGCAATTCATACATTGAAATCCATTACGCCAAAAATCAATAATAAACTGAAAGCAATTTTGATTTTCCCCTGAAATCTTTCAATTGCTAATTAGAAGCTAAAAATCATCCACCCCTTTTACTGGTTATTTTATAATTTTTCCATACCTCTACAAGGCCCTGCAAGATCCTAACGAAGATGACACACCCGTAGTGCACCCTGGCCGCAGACGGTATTAACATGTTGAGGGAGGATGTCAGCAGTATAGCAGCACCAAATACCCTGCAAAGGGGGAGAAAAATAAAAAGGAAAGGAAGCAACTTCAGTGTTGTTCCAATTGACTTGTTCCACATACGCTCACATATCACTATAGATGTATTTAAACATATGGTCTTTATGTAGGGGATATCCTGTCTGCTGGAGTGGATTAGTGTCTACTTCCACCTAGTGTAATAACCTGTTTGACAAGACCCAGACCAAACGTGGACATAGACATCTATTTAGCATCATTTCCGAAGGAAATGTATCTTATGTAGTCACAGGTAAAGATCTTACTCTCCCTATATATATCCCTACTCTTTCCTGTAGTCAATTTTCCCATCTATTTCAACCAAATCTGCTTGAATTCATCGCCCTCTAGATAAATTAGAAATCAGGTCTCCAAATGGTTTGCTAAAACAGGTGGCCAAGTGAAAGAGAGATTCTCATTAGTGCTTTAATTGTAAGAAAGTGGCACCATGCATTCACTACTTACAAAGCAGAAGAGAATCCACTTTTATAAACGCCAAAGCAACAGGAAGAATTTCAAACAGAGCTGGGATTTTCTTAGACACAAGAGTTAATCAATCTGGAAACACATATCCATAGAAAACAGATCATTCTTTCTGCTGGTTTTTCAGAGGCTACTCATTGAATATTGCTGATTTTGATTCCAACAGCATCCTAGGAATTGCTTCAAATAAAGCACATTACGAGGCCTAAATAACTGTGTGAAGTGATGATTCATTTTCAAAATTCCACTTCATTGACTGAATTTTCATTTGATTCAATTAATATCTACTCCTTGTAGAAGGAAGCCTTTTCTCCAGCATTGTTATATCATTTTTTTTCATGTTCGTTCATTCCTTTATTGTGGAAATATTCCTTTTTCCCCCATTTTCCTTTCAGGGGAACTATGCAAATGGATGAAGCCAGTAGCAATGACTGGCCACTTTCTTTATACAAAACTATGTAATGCTAACATAAATCCTGGAGATGTCTTAACATATGGCATCACGGTATCTGATGTGGAACTGATTTGACAGAAACCTTTGACCTTAGCATGTGTTCTTCAGAAATTGGTACAGTGCCATAAGTTAGTGAGAAACAGACCTTGGACTAAGGAAGCAGGATGCAGGGATAAGTTTCAAGACAGCAAAATCTCCTCAAAGACATCTATATTTCACATTCTCTATTTAAAACTAAAGCCTGACACAAATCTTTAAATAGCAAACTGAGTATACTCCACTTCTATTTGACAAATATTAAAGGGCAGCAGGAAAAAAAAGGCTTCTTGGCACAGTTGGGAAGCTTTGTTAAATAGCTCTAAATCTGGTCTCCTCGTTGTGTTCCCTGTGATCCCCACCTCATGTTAAACGAGATCTAGCTGGCTGGGCAGAACATTTCTGGCTTTGTTTGGCAGCACGTTCAATACATTTACTGGGCCTGACTGGTGCACGTGTTTGTGTTGCACTGTGTGAACTATTTTGGCCTGAGTTCTGTCTTTACTCTTAATTTCTTTATTGAAAGTTTTTACTCCAAAAGCACATGCAGTTCAGTTCCTTGTTTTTTAATACCCCCCATATGCTCACAAAAAGCACAATGGTGTCTTGGTTTTCAGTTGCTTTTTTTCTTTATTCATTAATGAGAAGAGTTTGGGACTCATAGGAGATTTGCTCGTGATTTTTACACATCCTTTTAAAAAGTTAGGTGCTCCTCTTAGCCAATTGTGAAGAGCAATAGACTGTAACCGTTCAAAAGATTCGTCAAGAAAATCCGTATTTGCTCGTAAGCAGGAAGAAAGAACTGTTTGGTTTGTTGCCTTTCCATTTTCTTTTCTGAATAGATATTTAGCTAAATGCCTAATGATGCAATAGGGTTTTAAATTTGTGATTGTGCATAGACTCACTGGAGCAGATTCTTAGCTAGTGTGAAGCAGTGCAACTCTTTCTAAATCGCTATTCCTGCTAAAATCATGCCCAGATAGAATATTGAAAAATGCCATCTTTTTCTAAGGATGAGATTTGCAAACTTGATATGTATGTAACTGTTTTGTCGAGGTAATTTACTTTACTTTTTCAACTCTGTATCTGAAATCAGCTTCTGTTTGCTACAACTGAAAGCTGTGTTTCCCAGAATTGCCTTTATTCTCATGTTCACTAAAGAGAAGCTGTTTCCTTGAGCCTGTTCCTTCTAGAAGAGAAAGGAAAATGTAATTCAAGGAATGATCAGGGACGTGCATCTTCCAAATGAAGATCTTGCCTGTATTTAGACACACAAGTACCAGCGGATATTTAGTTACATCGAGGGGCAGATAATGACATAATTCCACAATGACACTTGTAAGTCAATTCTCTCTCAGAACTGTGCTGCTGGAACAGCCTTCTCAAAAACAGATCAGTTTTTCACCCCAAAATCTATGGATTTAAGGGTAGAATAAATTAGAGTGAAATTATGATTCTTGTCAGAAATGGCTTTTTTATCCTTTTTCTTGACTGCAGATTTAAAGTGGCAATATGAATTTAGTGCACGCCTATTTCAGTGCATCAGGTTCCTGTATAACTCTCAGTCAAGAGCAAGTACATCTTCCTACATTAGCACTGCACCTCTCAATGCACATCCATAAATATCATCAGTATTTCTCCTTTGTGCTCTTTAGTCTTGTTACATTTATTTCACCTCTGTAAACAAATTCTTCTTCCTAAGAGAGCATTGGGATATAGGTCCATTTTTTCTACAATCTTATTGTTTTGTTCTTTTAAATATCTCAGCTAGCTGCATTTATTATGATTTAGATCAAACAATAATGATTTTCAGCTACAATAAATCTAAATATATTTGAATGCGCCTTACATTCTAATATATTTAATTGGGAAATGGCACATTCTGATTGTTCCTAAGGCATTTCTAAAGCATTTTACTGACCCACATCAAACCTCAAAACCATGTTCTTTTTTTTGTGCTTACCTTTTTGATATTTTTATTAAGCCAGTGATTTTATCATCTGTTATGATCTTTAGTTTCATTTCTGCTTCTCAAACAATTCACATTTGCTCAATTTTGCTGCAACGTCAACTCCAAACATGGGTTAGAAATCATGTTTTTCTTTCAGATCCTTATGTTTCCATGGCAAATTGACAGCACGTGGGGTTCCATAGTTGTATTTATTGTAAATGAAGATGGCTTATGTTCATTCTCAGACAGATACGGTTCCCTGTTTAAAATAAGACTTTCAGCCTATTCAGGGGTGTTCATTCCTGTCTCACACCCCACTACATTTTTTATACATGTATCTGTTTGTCCTCTTGATATTCCAATAGCATCTTGAAGAGACAGGTGTGGCCCTTATGGGATACACAGTCTTGAACCTGCCATGCCCTGTTGTGGGTTTCTTCAGTCATGCTTTCTCCAATGGCATGGGCTTCTGGAGAAAGCTTTATACCTCAAGCACAAGCACCACTAGAGTTCACGTCTCTTACAGAGTCAGCCAAGTCTTGTTGCATCCCTTGGGTTGAGCCCAGCATAGGAATTCCATGTAATGTGCTGTTGAATTTTCATTCAGAGGTATCCCTGAACACCCATTTCATGTTGGACATACTCCAAACCCCACAAAACACATTTTAATGCCATGGCACAAATGAAGAACTTTAGCAGGTTGCAGGTAAACTTTGGGAAAACTACAATATGTCACAGAGACGGAGCAGGAGAGGCCAATGACGTTGCCATCATTCTCGGCCCTGGCACTAGGTGGGAAGTAAAATGTCCTCATAGGCCTTCAGCACTCCCCAGACTTGGGGAAAATTCCTTTCTGACTCCAAATCAGCAATTGGTATAACCATATAAAGAGGAAAATAACCATCTACAGAAGACAAATTAATAAATATGGTAGTAGAATGTCAAGGAGGGGAAAAAAAAAAGTAAAGCCTGGCCCTCAGGAGTGACCAGAAGAAGCCCTGAAACAGAAAATTATGCTTTGCTTATCCATTTCTATTTCTAGACTCGGTAGACTCAGTCCCAAAAGACAGAATCTAACATTGATCCTCGGTGTTTTACTGACATTGGCATTATCTGAAGGTCATGAGCTGTGACTTAGTCCTCCTGTAATACAAGTAGTAATAATAGCAAAATCATATTTGACTAAGAGACGTTTGGGATGGGAGCAGAGGAAGGAAATGGCTCTGACAATTCAGGAAAAATGCTTAGAATGGAATGAGGTTGCAGGGGGAATTAATCTTTCTGGGTTTCAAGCCAACTGGCTCATTTTTCTCTTTGGGGACAAACTATAGAGAAAGAAATGTATTTATTTTCATCTCTGGATTTCTAATCTCTGCATCTGTGCGGCCCCACTATGCAGGCAATTCATATTGCATGAGCATTCTGCACGGAAGTGCTTTATAGATATCGTTACTCGGCTGGAAGGAGTGCCAGCTCAAAGACTGAGCTGAGAACAGTGGGAGCACGGATGCACGCCAAATGCTGGATGCCAGATGGGGGATGTACTGGGTTACACATATGATATCCCAAAGTAAGGGGTCCTGGTTGGAAGCATCCTTTTACCCCCATGACTGGGAGTGAAAATCGCTACAAGACTCCATAAACCTAAAACCCCTTTCATATGTCTATGGGGAGGAGTCAGTTCCTCAGCTGTCTCAATCCCACATATTTCTGTTTATGTCATTTTTTTAATATAATTGAAAAATTCCACAATTATCTATGCATCTTTATTCTCCAAATAAGTGGTTCCACTTTGTGAAAACTAAACTGCTATGGAGACCAAATAATATGTCTGTTCTAAAGCATATGAAGGACCTTAACTAAAGTTTATCCTTAAAAAAAAAATCAAAGGGTAATTCCATATGTTCAAAATAGCCTTTTAAAATATTTATTTAAAGAAGAAAATACTGTAGGTTTAAGATGCTTAAATATTCAATTATGAATGCCATGTTATTAAAATCCAAAATAATTAAAGAATAGTAAGTGTTGGTCACAAAAAGAGCTTGCAGATATTTTAGTGGATTTACGTTGCAAACTATGAAGGCATAAAAGGTTTAACATCACTATTCATGACAATCTAAAGAAGTTTTCACTGGCTTTAATAGAAAATTAATTCAGGACTGTAATTAAATAGTTTTCACCTCCAAAAAGCCACTGATCACCATGTCATAGAAGACTTACTTACGGAATGGGAAAGTGTGATTGCTTTGTTAGTTTTCTAGGGAATGATGGCAGGAGGCAGGGAGGTGAGTGAAAGCATTTCAAACTGCTACAATAAATTAAATTAAAATATTATAAGGTGGTTTATTCTGACTGTAAACAGGAACCTATGGAAAATGTAGCCCAGGTTCTTCTCTGGGACATAAAACCTCTGCACTTGACAATTTTACTGTAATACTGATCACATTATAGAGGGCTTTATGTTCTTTGGGTAAAGTATCTGTATTGGACAAATGCTTTGTTTATAAACAAAGATAAAATGTTTTTCCTAGTCTTAGGTAAGAGTAGGAACTAAAAAGCAGTGAAAATATGAAGTTTTCCTTGCAAAGATTTCCCAGCCTAGTCTAAAAAGGAGATTAAAATTCTGTCATTAAGAAAGATTAAATTTATTTGGATTCAAGTTGGTGAGCTGGTTGTTGCCATTCTTTTTCCTTACAGATAACACCTAAAATATGTTGAACAAAGACTTATTTTATCAAACATATATAAAAATAAAATGGATCTTTACTATCCTTTGATGTTCTTTCTTGAACAACGCTTGCTTGAGAGAGTCCCGGGGCAGGAACAGCTCTGGGCCGCTGCATGTGTAGCACACAAAGTGACTTTTTAGACTTTTCTGTCAGCTCAAGATTTCTAAAATTTATTATTTTAGAATAATATGACTCTGACTCTGCCTACTACCATTCATCTTTGACACATGTCCTCCTCCTACAAAAGGCCAACAATGCAACATAGACCTGATTATGGTTTTTTTTTATACAGTGCAAAAAATTTCTTGTCTGAGGGGAACTGCAAGGCTGAACACTAGGTTGAATGCTTAATTTTTTCGGTAAAACAAATTGTCTAGGGAGAAACAGGCCAGGAGCTAGCTGGAATGCCTGTAGGCATGCAGCAGTTTTTCAGAATCCTTCCTTCTGCAAATTTTGCTAGCAATGACAATTTGTGATCATCCTTTTAAACTTATTTTTTTCTTTGAGTTGTGCAATGACTGAATATATATAAATTTCAGGCGTTAAGCTGCCAGTGAACACTTCCCTTCTTACAAAGTGTGTGTCTACCCATATCAGGTCTTCTAAGACTTTGATACAGAACATGAACATTTTGGGGTCCTAAGTTTGCTGTGGTTTGATCTGCCAGCTTTGATGATAAATAAATCACACGATATTCACAAGTCTTTTTGCAAAATGGACCAGGGTGAAATGCTGTGCAGAGACTAAGTCACTGTGCATCAGTAACACAAAGTCCCTTTTGTCTTCTGCTTTCCCCAAGCCCCGCTAATGCCACTGGCCAAACACAGATCAAACCAAGACCCTAAATAGTTTTCAGGCTGCGCCTTCCATTGCCTGCTCACAGACCTATTTTTCATATGTCAGTGTGTATTTTAAGAAAAACTTGGGCACTGCTGGATGACAGCATCATTGCAATTGATGCTGAACTTAAAATACTCCTGGGTCGTTAAATTCTGATCGTTGCTCTTACCAGCAAGTGCATTACATCATCCTTTCATAAGCAGATCAGGTTCCACCTCAGAAGTGATTAACATTTGCCCTATTTATTTAGGGCAGTCCTTTCCAGCTTGTTACTTCTTACATCCAATAGATATCTTGTACCCAGGCTGTTTTATTTTAGCGATTTTAGTCTCTGCAATTTACCCCAATAGCAATTCTATCGTCTTTCTTTTGCCTGGCTAAGCAAGCCAGGCCCTCTTCACCTCATCTGCTTCATTCTTCATTCATTTGATCACCCTACCAACCCTCTCTCTCTCTCCTGTTTGAATTCAGCTGGGGAATCTTTCAAACCTGCGGTTTCGTTTTACAACTCATTATATCCATATATGTCTAGATAAAACTCTGACTCATTCCTTCTAGCTCGTTAGCGTTGGGATGGCTTGCTCTTTAAATATGTGATCTGCTAGATCATGTTTCAAACCAAGACCATCTCATTCAAATTACCTTACCGAGTTCCAGGGCTTAGGCCGTGATTCAACGGCCTCTGTTGATTTAGAGATACATAATACACTTATCAAAGAAATCATCTGTGGTTTTAACTTTAAGATGTTTTGTGGAGCTGGTTGGGAGAATGACTGCTCTGCGTTGGACTCAAAAGCTACATCTGCACTGCTTTGTGGGGTGTTTTCTGACACGTGGGCCACGTGTTACAGCTGATTGTATCTGAGCTGCTCAGAGCAAACACAGATTCCTTCAGAGCAAAGTGACCGTGACATTAGCGATTTTACATATCCAACCTAAACAGCATTTTGTTGCGTGAAATCCGGTGTACACATTGTATTGGGGGGAAAGTACCAAAGCAGGGGAGGTGATTAAGGATACCTGCTGGAGAGGGTGCCTGAAGTAACTGTGTCAGAAGCACACATGGGGTTTGTTCCAGAGAGGGTAAGTCTTTTCCCCTCTGAAATGGACTCTGGGTATGAGGTATGATACATACAGTAGGGATTCGTGGAGGCTCGGGACCTGGGACAGAGCTGGGAGCAAAGTTATTTGACAGGATTGACATACCTGGGTGATACAAGTCCAATAAGTAATATGTTCCTTTATAAGCTTGGTCTGAAAGTGCCCACTGTAGGTTTATGTAAACCGTGTGGCAATTTTTCTGCAGATACCAGCTTCAAAGGATTTGGATCAATGAAGGATGGAATACAAAAATAAATCCGAATTTCAGATATAATCCTACTCTTGCTATTTCTATCTGAACAAGCAGGGTCAAATTCTGGAATTTTTATATTTAGCCCTGAAAAAACTCACCAAGAGTAAATGTAGTTCTCTGCATTTAGTATCTTGAGGATCACTGCCGTTCTGTACCCAAGTAGTTCCAAAAGTCCATGTTTGTTGACTTGTACTGGTCAGCTGACAGTAATACAGCTGCTTCTCAGTAACACAGAAAATAATATTTTAGTCTGAAATGTACTTTCTTGAGGTTTGCTTGGAAGCTCTAAATTTAACAGCATTAATAACAGTTTACTTGCTTTCAATTGATATAGATGTAAACAGTGCTCTTACTGACTGCTGAAAAGATTATTTTCCTCGGTAATGTGTTGTGACAATTGTTTGCATTTTTTTCAGCCGTTCCTCTGTGCCTCCATGGTTACCTCCTTGAGTGTGAACTGTGAGTAGCCATTCATTTGGAAAATTTACATTACTATACTAATGTTTATTACTTATGTACCTATTATGTCACCTGTTCATCACCCTTGTAACCTAAATAATCCTCACAATGTTTATCTTATTTTAGTTATCATGCTGATTACACTTCTCGGGACAATTTCTGTTTATGTATTTTAGATGGACTAAGTGTTAATTAATCTGGTGTGGGGAGACACCGTTTAACTATGCTGGGACATACATCATCATTCAGGCTTTTCTCTAGCATAGGCGAATTTTCTGGTGACTCTGTTGATCCCCCTACTGTAGACGTATTCCTGTGAAGTGCCTACCCAGTTTATGGCTTCATAAATGACATTCAGAATGTAGTCTTTTTTTCTGAATCGGGCCTTTAATTTGCATAAAATGACATAGAGCTAACAAAGCTGGGATTATGCCATGAATATCAGAGTGGTTGGAGAACTCAGTTGCCCAGCAAAACAGAGAGAATAAGCTACCTTTGACATTAGAAAGGAACACCTACTCCCAAGTGCCAGTCTTAGGGTGGCCATGCCTCATGAGAGAATCACCTAAAACTGATCCTCTTCAATAAGAGTTGTGGCCAGAAGCCATAGTATAGCAGCTTTAGTTGGCTTTTTAAAAACATGATAAAACAGGTTATTTTCATTCATATGTGTACAAGGGAGGAGGGGGATGTGTCTGTGTGCCCTTCATACTAAATCCTATTATAAGCCCTTCATGAAGCATTAATATGTAAAAGCCGACCTCCCGCCATCTAATCTAGTATAATAAGGGCTTGGATACATTATTAATTTTTGTCACACATCTGAGGCCCCCTTTTACCAACCAAAACCCCCATCCAAATCCCTTGTTGCATCATTAAATTGTGAAAACAGCTTCATCATTCATGACAGAAAAATGGAAGGACCCTGAGCCATATGGCAGAGACAGCAGCGGTACCAGCCGCCCGTGGATGTTTCCCCAGTCCCCTTCTTGCCCTGACTGGTGCTTAGGAGACCCTGCAATACAGGAGGGTGGCAAAATCATCTTGGTTTTTTTGTGCAGTGTTGGCTTCTTCGTCCAAGAACGAGGCGAACCCAACACCAGTGCCTGGGAAGGGAGCCCAGTTTAATCTGCAGGGTTTTGAACTGAACTTGAAAGGTGAGGTTGGCAAATACAGCCTGGGGGGCTCTCTCTCACAGCGCAGGGTCAGCTGTGTCTGCAGAAGTTCAGAAGTTGGCTTTTGTCTAACCACCCACAAATCCCCAGGGTCATGCTGTGGATTATACATTGTTTGCAAATCAGAAAAACACACAATGTGTCTACCTGCTAAAGGAGAGTGAATAATCTCTCCTTTTAAAACAGAAAAATACAAAGATGTATAGCTCTAGCGAGTCTTTGCCCTTGTATTTCTAAAGCAATGCTTTACCCTACATTTTTTACGCTTGCTGGCAGTTAAGGCTGAGTTAGGGAGAAATATCCTGATTTCACTGACATGCTAATGACACAGTTTCAGTGAAAATCCCTGGGACTCCGAGATGAGATGCACCGACATACAGTTGTCTGAAATACCATTCAGTTTATTCATGCAAATAATCCTATCGGATTACTTGCTGGGAAAAAGGATTTAGCCCTTAATAACAAGATGAATGGCACTTTAAAAACAAAGATGAATTTGAAGTGAAAGGTTGATTTATATGTTCTTATTCAGGTTAGAATGTTACAACGATGAAGAATTCAACATAGATAAGAGATAATTGCATTGCAGAAAAATTTAGTATCGTTATGTAGTGATGACCCTTAATGTGAATAGTGCCAGCATTTGCGGTTTAACAGATAATAAATATATGTCATTATCATAGAATTAGAAAGGGGCTTTAATTTTCAAAAAATTTTCATTGTATTCTGCCCTTTGTCTTTCTTTGTGTAAGAAAGTTCTAATATTTGAGTAGACACAAATGAGCTGAAATGGTCGCTCATCTTTGGTTTACCAAAAAAAAAGTCTGTGATTATTGCAGACCTATTTTTGAAAGAGTACTTGGCACAAACGGTCAAAAACTACATTTCTATTTGAAATATATAGTTGCAAATTTGGGAATTAATTCCCTATCCTGCGTAATCTAAGGATGACCCATTAATTTCAGAGACTTTCTCCTGATTTACAGTAAGTATTTAAACTGCTCGCTTTGGAAATGAGTGAGGACAGACTGCCAGAGCATTTTGGTAATGGTTTTGATAGGGCAAGGGGTTTATTATAGATTCCCAGCATGATTTTTAAAGAATTTATAAAGGGGGTATCGAAAGTTAAAATATGACGATATTTAAAATTTACCATATATGGTAAAGAACAGCGTAGTTTCACACCTTTCTGTATCCACGTGACAGCACAGCAGGTAGCTCATTCACAGTCAGCTGCAGCTTTGCAATAGCATGAATGTGGAATAGGAAATATTAATTTAAATACAATCATTAGATTTCTAGATTGAAAGCAAACCAAGTGCTTAGTTTTAAGGCCATCTGCCTGACAATCGCTATGGCATTAGCCCTTATGTTTCACTTGATTATCCCTTCTATTTTGCTTAACTATCCCTGTACTGAAAACATTTTATAATAGCTAAAATATAGCCTCCAATATAGGAAGTTAATACCTAAAGAAGAAGAATCTAGCACATAATTTCTCTGGTTGGACCAGAGGTGGTTAGTCATTATTGTTAATATTTATGCTTTTATTTTCATTTATATGTTTGTAATTTACTGATTCTTGGTGTATCTTTCCATGGGACTAGAGCACACATCTATACCCGGCAATCTTTTGGAGTGGAGTGGAGTTGTATGCAAACTTTGTAGTCAGATTGCCTCCTAGTATTCTTTTTCATATGCTAATATCCTGAATACATAGTTCTTGCTATTTCTTTTGCAATGTGAAATTACATACTACCATCTTTCAAGTAAATAAAGATCTCTGATTCAATCTCTAGTTTTCTGACGCACATATTAACTTGCACGTACCCAAATTACCCACAACAGTCCAAAGTCAGTGTCATTGACCTAAATACACTCTCTGCACTAAAACCAGAAAAACAAATATCCCAGGATTACATCAACTTCCTTATTAGAGCATCATGTTGGGAAGTTCAAGATGGGTTTCTAGTTCAGCATGGTTTAAGATCCCACCCAGCGTGACTGCTTTCCAGGATGCGTCCCCGCTCCCTGATGTTACCTTGCACTTGAGCGTCATATATATTGAACAGAAGCCAGTTTGCCGAGTGGTAATTAATATATCATCAGATTGTCTGGTCCTTTTTGTACCCACAATTTTCTCAGCATTTATACATATTCCTAAAATGGCTGAAGAAATGTGAAGATCACAGTAGATCTTGCTTAAGGACTATTCAGCAGTATCGTATCTCTGAAAGGCTCAAAACCACTAGCCAGTCAGTTGCCAGTCTCCCAGCGTGATAAATATCACTAGTCCAGTTACAGGCACTCATTGGTTGAGCAAAACACAAAAAAAGGGGGTTTCATCACAACACCTGTGCAAATACCCCAAGTAACCTGGGGTCCTTATGGAGCAGGCAGGCAGAGATCCGCATATTCTGGGAATGAGACAATACACCTGAGGTGTGAAGTGCTTGTTAACTCCCTCAAACAGCATAAATCTTCCTGGAGGAGCTCAGGGTCAAGAAAAACTGCACCAGTTTCCAGTTTGCTGTTTTCAAAGCATCAGAACAGCAAATTCCATTTATAATGTAGTTGTTAAGATATTACAACAGAACACATATCAATAAAAAATGTCATTATTAAATGACATTTATTAATTTCGTATCAGAATATCACGTCTCTTGGCTTGGTTTAGAACATTTAGACACCTTGGCTGTTGCATGCCAGTTCAGTCAAATTTTGAACAATAGAGTTGGAAAATCCCCAAACCACACCATTTCTTTTTCTTTCTTTTCATAAGTTTTCAGTGCCTGAGAATGATGATCATTTTTTAAAATTTGACAAGATGAGATGAATTCTGATTAGCCCTAGCCAAATTTATTTTCATGGACTAAGTAAACATGAAGACTAGGTGGGGTTGGAGGACTGTCAGCATGCCATACCCTTTCTGTTCACATCACATCGTAATCATATAATGACAGCCCCTCTGGTGGGAGCCTCTGTAACGCTGACATTAAAACCTGTACTTTAAAAGCATTCAAATGAGATTTATGTGCTTTCAAATGGCATTAACTGCCATTATGAGTAATAGCTCAACTGATTAAATAGTGTGGATACATGGTATTAGGGCATGACACTTGAATTTTCGTGTTTTCTTGCATTTTTCAAGGAAAAATACTTTTTAACAATGCAAGAGCACCTCAGTTCCTTCCTCCTGAAAGCCCTGCTCACACAAGTCAAAATCCACTGTGATTTAGTGAAAAACAACATTGAATCCACAATAATCTCAAAAATATATAGTAAATCTCACCCTTTATTCACTCTTGGGGTGAAAGCTTTGCTACTACTAATCAGAAAGGGCTGTAACAAATATGCATTTATATTATTTTGGATTTGTCTCTGGAATCTGCTGGTCCATTGTGGCCACTACAGTCTCAAAAGCTCTGAATCGTAGCCCATTTTCTCTCAAGAAAGGTAGTTTCGTAAAAATCTCTGTGGGGACCATGAATTCTTCTCCCAGTGTGCTGCAGCCTGGGGAGAAGGGTGCTTTATATAGCGCAAGGCTGTACGCATGTTCAAATAGGAAAAGTAACACAGATTAGTCGCAAACCCCAGTGTCCGTGTAACAAGATGCCTTCTCTAAACTACTAGATCCTGCTCAATACTTTCTGCTATCATCGTGTCATTCTTAATCGATGGCAAGGTTAATCGTTCATTGCTCGTTGAGAACTTAACCCTGGGAAAAGGTGTAGCTGTAACAAACCCTACCCGTGGCACTCCGCGTTGCTCTTCCTTTGTTCCCCCAGTCTGCTGTGGGCGGTTGCATAGTGCTTCCATACCAGCAGCTTCCAGAGGCAGATCCTCCTCTGGGAGAAGAGGTCTCTAGCCTCTTGTGGCAAAAAGGAATCCTCTTCTGTGAACATTTTTTCACTGAAAGGGTTATTAACCATTGGAACAGGCTGCCCAAGGAGGTGGTGGATTTCCCATCCCTGGAGGTGTTTAGGAAAAGGGTATATGAGGTACTGAGGGACATGGTTTAGAAGTGTTTTTTTGTCAGGGTAGGTTAATGGTTGGACTTGATGACATTAAAGGTCCCTTCCAACCTCACCGATTCTATGATTCTGTTTTCACACACAACTCCAGGGACAGAAGTTTAAAGCTTCACTGATTGCAAATGAGGGGGCATATGAGGTCCAATCTGTGTCTTTTGAAAAGTTACGTTGACTTGCAACGTACTGAAGGTTCTCTATTCCTATAAAGGTCAATAGAGGTTGAAAGTGTTCAGGAGCACTGACTCTTGTGACATACTAGCCCAGCTTCTATTGGCCACCGGAGAGGTAAGTGCTCTGGAGATGTGTTGTTTCTGAATGTTCTCTTCTGAAATTTTTGAACACAATCGTGTTTGACCTTTTTGGTACTACAGCAGTGTAAATACACCTCTTTTAAATAAAGCATTTTTCTTAGTGTCAGGCTGAAAAGACTCTATAATAGAAAATTCTCAATGATGCAATGCAAGATAAATTGAGAGCCAAGCTATCAAGTGCAAATTACTGAGAAACTCCATTTGTTATTTGTAGATCTGTAAATCACTAAATCTGACCTGTTAGAAGTAGTGGGGAGCTATGCGTGATAAGAGCGGTGGGTCAAGGCAGAAGAGAATAACTACAGCAGCAGCCTTGAGTTCTACAATCAGCAAAGGATCTCAGTAAAATGTTACCCATTGACAGACTCAGTTGAAGAAAATATGTTAGAGATCAGAGCTCAGGGCTCCTAATTCTTGATTGGCAGTAAGCATTTTAAAACAGGGGCAGAAACAAAATAAAGGGTTTCAGCCCAGCTTGAGATTAATGCATTGTGTGTAGAAAGATTTTCTCGATACCACAGGAGGGTCATTTCTTCCGTGTGTTTTACCTTAGAGAAACTTTCAAATTATGTCAACTCAATCTCTATAATTGGTTGCTAGACTGAATCTTAATGCCAAGCAAACTCAGTGCCGTACACTTGGCAGCTCCCTGTCAATAATAAATTAAGCCCGCAAAGCACACCTTAACCCTCCTCCCAATTTCCTTCCTTGGCAATCTTAGCAGCTGGGAGTCAGTTCCTCATTCATGCTATCTTTTCCATATAGTCGTTATCTCCTTCCCTTGCAGGGAATTAATGTCTTGAAATTTTCCCTTTTTCTTAATCTCAAAGACGAGTTTCTCACCGATCATCTTGAATCTGGTGACGTTATTCTAAAGTCTATTAGTTTTTAGGTGGACAACATCTAAGCTTTATTGTTCTGTAGAAATTCAGACTTGCTCTGAATGCAAAGGAAACCATTGACGCCACAAACATATTCAGTGAGGTTTGTAAACCAAATAAATAAATAAATAAAAGTTCCTTGGCTGTCATCCACCACAGTATGAAGGGACCAGTTGTGCCTGTAGCACGAGACATGTAAATCAGCAGAGACTTTTATAGCAGTTCGTATTCGGTCGGCGCTGTAGACCTCTAGGCCTGCGTACTCACTTGACTGACTTTTTCTTACGGAGTTTCTTGGAAAGGGTATGGATATCGAGGCTTGCACCTTATTTTGAGTGCTGCTTTAACCTACAGTCATCCTGGTAATTTCAAATTGAACGTGTAGATGTCAAAATCTCTTTGTAGCATCCAGGAACTAACTTGTATTTTTGCCTCCTTAATACATTGTTATTCCAGCCACTACGTGTAGTCACACAGCACTCCATGCCATTTTTATCTACAAATGAAATAAAAATCACAGCCACCATCCTTATTTTACTACTTGCAATTTCTGGCATGTATGTCATAGCTAGTGCCTTAATTAAATCTGTGATTTACATAGTCTGCCTTGTGTGGGGGTTGTCTCAGAGGCTTCCACAAGAGTAATAACTAACCCCTCATCTGTGAAAATTGCTGAGTTAAAATACACCCAGGTTAATAACTGGAACTAGTCTTCATTTACCTTTATAAAGACAAATGTTGGTGAAAAGGAGGAAATTTTGATTAACATATGCCAGGTTGTGTGTTTCTACTAATTCACTTTCCTGGGAATGTCCCTGCCATTGTCTTGCAAATCTGTGTAGTTGCACCACTTTAAATCTGGATTGATTCAAATGACTTTACTGATGTTGCTCTGGATAATGAAGACAGATTTTTGGTTCTCCGAGTCAAATTCTGCAGCCTTTACTCAAGCAAAACTCCAATTAATCCTGAGGATTTACAGGCTGTAAATGGTGGAAGGAGGAAGGAAAGGGAAATGACAGAGGAATTCAAAAATGTTGGAAGGAGGAAGGAAAGGGAAAGAATCCTTTAACTAGCTGTTAATTGTTTTTTGAAATAGCCTTTTACATTTCTGAACCATTATCAGAAAGATGGCATTTGTAAACATACAGGCAATGGATATCCCAGGATAATGAATGTATTTTGTTTCACTTGCTTCAAAATGAGGAGTATTAGGGTTGTCTCAGTTACAGACCGTCTCTCCATTAGTAAACACTCATTATTTTTGATCTAGGTCTCTGTCTTAAAAGGTATTTACCTTGGAGAGAGCGTTTTTGCCCCTGCCTACCCAGGCCCACTCCTGAGAAGAGTTAAAGGTACATATTGCTGATTTTAGTGTCCATTTGCACTTAGTTTGCTATTGTTTTGAAGAGTGGCACTAGGACCTTCGCTGCTTCTGCAAACGATGAGCCTATGGCATTAAGCATGGATGTGAAAGCCTCATGTGTCTTGAATACTCAGTGGATCTAATTAACAGGTAGAATCGCACCCTGGGTGCTTGAAAAATCGCCAGACACCATAGAAACGAGTCCTTAAGTCCCCGCACCATCTGCACTTTCTTTTCATTGTGCAAGTCTCATTGAAACGTGTTTTTCGACCATTCTAAATTCATTTGTGCGTTAATGGAAAATTCCTGCTGAAGGTTTTTCCTTTTCATTAAAACAAAAAATCATAAAGTTCTTTCGTTCAATNCCAGCCGGGAGGAGATATACCCGCCGGGGATTTGGGTGATGATGTACCCCCAGAAAAAAGAGCCGTGGATCATGCCGACTGTTTCAGGATCCCAATTAAACTTCGCTTTCTTCCAACGCAAGGCACCGGGAGAGGAGGAGAGAAAGAGAAGAGGAAGGCTGTAATCGGGCCAGATTAAAGCATTCACCCGCAGTAACTTCATACGAGGGGGGGTTTCTAGCGCGGGGGTGGCACTTGGCTACAGGGGACAAGTAGCCGGGTGCCCAAAGCTGCTCACCGTGCCTTAGCCCACCCCAGCAAATCCTCCGGCTGCCCGCCGAGTAAATGAGCAGCGAAACAAATTAATAATAGCAATAAACCCAGCACCTTCAGCCCCTCCCTGGGACAGGAGAGGGACAGGGTGGCTCAGGAGTGACCAGAGCCGGCTCCGCGGGGCCAGGCCGGGGCAGCGCAGCCCCGGGGGACCGGCGGGGACCCCCGGCTGCTGCTGCACCCCCTCGGGGCCGGCTCCCCGGGCTTCCAAATACAGCCCTGCGCGGTGATGGGGGCTCGGAGGCGCCGCCTGCGCTCCCTCCCCGCCCGGGCGGTGCTGTAAGCACCTCGCCTGCGCAAGGAGGAAGCTATCGGGGTCTGTCGGGGGGGCTTGTATATTTATTTATGTTTAACGCTCGTCCGTGTTTAGCCTTCACCTCTTTATCGCTAGGCTACAACCAGCTTTAAAACGGGTCTTATCGTTTTAAACGCCTTTTATCAATGGAAATTCTTTCACTCCGGTGTTTTCAAACATTCCCGCACAGCCTCCCCGTCCCTGGTACAGCGAGGATGAAATAGTGAATCTTTGAATTTGCCTCTGAATACAGGTTGCTGGAATATCATTGCCACAACCTCCTTAAATGACTTATTAAAGGAAAAAGAAACAAACACGAGAGATCCCCCGCAAAACCAGCAGGTAGTTTGAAGACGGGTGGTCAGTGCATCACCACACCCGCGTTTCCAGACTCCATACAAGTGGGTTTTTCCCTTATTTAACGCCGCCGCCTATGAACC
>VXBO01004055.1:155060-236643 GCA_013400135.1 Rhinoptilus africanus
GGGGGGGCGGCGATATTGATACTTATTTTAGATTTGCAAAATGGCTGTCACATGCAGTGAAAGAAAACACGACCGTCTTCAGAGATCTGGCAGCTCCGGAGAAGTCTTTCCAAAAAAACTGCATCTGCTCAGCTACCCGGTGTGAGCCTGTGATCGTTTAGCAGGTTTAACCTCCCCAGGGCGGCTTTAAGCTCCATCTCATTGTCCCCGCTCCCTTCTTTTTACATGAGAATCCTATCTCCTAAAAAACAATGTGCAGGAATCTGAAGGGGAACGGTTGTTTGCAGCTATTTCGAATCAACAGAAAAATACCGGGAAAAACAAATACCCTGCCAGCCACGAAAAGTGACTTAGAACATTTCGTTTTATTTCTGCTTTGCTGGAAAAGCTTTAAAAATGCCATGGGGGTAGTAAGAAAGACGGGATTTATCCAACGAGTGTCCCATGCTGAATCTGTTCATCTTCTTTTGCAGTCACTGAGATATTTAAAAGACAGAAAAAACCAACCGTTTCCATCCAAGCTCCATCCTTTCGAGGAGCCAATATCCTACCATTTCCCCACACTCTGGACTCTCCTGCCGCTGCCCTCACCCCTGCTCTAGGAGTGTTCTCTCACGTCAGAAATTCTCCTCGGAGCATCTCTTTGAGGTTAACTCATCCGGCTAATGGGGCAGGAACAATTAGCAGGATCAAGCTCAAAAGGTTCTCCGTGTTTTGGAGAAAATAAAGGGATTTTCTCCAATAGCTACTCTCTTGAAATTCTCCCGATTTTTCTTTGCCGGGAGAATTATTTCCGTGCTTCAGGACCGCAGCGTTAAGAAATGTCTTAAAGTTGCGAATAAAATAAAACACCGTGGGTTTATGTTCAAAATTCGTTCATGCGAATAAAGTACGGTGTAGAAGTGTTTTCTCCCTGAATGGGCTTCTTGTCTTCGGGAAGACACTAGAAATCAATGTGTAAGGGACAGGAAAACTATTTTAATTCTAAAAGTCGGAAACAAAATACTTCGTTCCCGTGCGTGGAAAAAAGATTAGGAATTCGCGCATTTGTTATGCAGGGGGAGAGTTCAAACGGAGTTTTGTTGGAAAATACAAACACCGTTTGTCCATAATTCACCATGTGAATAATGGAGAGATAATAGTTTTATATTTATGTTGTAGAATCTTTTAGGGCAAAAAACCCAAAGAGGTTTATTTCCTGAATTATATTTTCAGCAGTTATTCGGGATCATCAATATGCCTTTTTCTTTTTCTGACCATTGAAAATGACTTAAATATGACCAAAACCTGTAGAATATCCCCTGCGGCGTTGTTGGCTTTGGTTTGGCATTTGGCTTTTCAAAATTGTACCCTTCCTACTAAAACTGAAACCTTAATTTTGTCTTTATCGCTTCACTGATATGTCCCCTTTTCTGAAAATGGCAGCAGAAGTTGTGACTCATGCTGTGGACCAGCCTTGTGCCTGTGCCCAACACTGCCGCATAGGTATGGAAAAAAGACTTTTACGTGACCGACCCTGGGCAGACAAATCCGCAGTTGCCTTTAATCTGAAATTCGGGGAAAAAAAATAATCCACTTCGGAGTAATTTCTAGCAGAGGGGACAATCGAAAATACATTGGAATTTCACAATCTGTTCTCAGAGGTCCTGGAGGTCACTAAAGTCGCCAGATTGGATAGAGCACGATGTGTCAACTTTAGGGGATACACGTTTTAGGTATGCGAGAATTTGGGCTTGTTTATCTGTGTGCACAGGGCTCGAAGACGGTAGAAATGTTCTCTACACAGAGAAATATACTGTTGAGTGAAGCTTTTGAGTTTAGAAATTGCAGTTGTGTATTACTTATAAGACAAGTGGATGCTTCTCAAGGCAGACGGATAAATAATTAAACACATCCCTCTATATGTTTCAGCTTCAAGAGAAAAAAAATCGTTCAGATATCAATTATTTATAAATCTCCATGTTTATCTTCCTCTGACGACGAATTACACAAGGGACAAGACTAATCGAAACCAGGAAAGATTATTATTATTATTTTTTAATGATTGGTAAGGACAGGGGGAAAGATCCTGTGACTGCATTGCAAAATTAACACAGAAAAAAAAAAAACCAAACCCAAAAAAACAAACCAAGGATCTGCTCTCTCCTAATTATGATTTCAAGATGGGATCCTGTTTTTGTGGGAGAAAGATGGGGTAATCTTTCGCTCCGTATTTACTCTGACTATCTACGAATCAGATAGAGAAGTTACGAGGGTGCCATATTGAGAAGCTTCAGCACTAGTTTCCAGGATCCAGATTCTATCAGCAGTATCTCAACATTTCCCAGCCCCTCCACCACTAACCTCCCCAAAGCATTCGACCTCCTTCAGCAGCTGGCGGTTAAGAAAAGCTTCCAAATATTTCTAGGAAGTAGAGTCCTAGAAGACATCTCGGTCTTACCTGTAGAGTTGACCAAGCGATTTTCCAGCAAAATTCTTCAATCCCTCCTTGCCAGGGGTCAAAATCCTTTGTTTTACCGACTCCATTCCTGCAGGGATGCTCGCTGGATTCTGCTCTGCTCTGGAAAGTGCACTGCTACGAGCAACGATGGTTCATATTGCTTCAATCTCTTAACTTTTCCCTCTCATTAAATGGCTATCAGTTCACCTTCGGGTAAAGGGAGAGTGAGAGGGAGCGTGTGTGCCTGCGTGTGAGAGAGAGGGAGCGCCGGCGTGCGGACCGGGGGGGGGAGAGGGCGAGGGCGAGGGAGCGCGCCTGTGTGCGGCAGCGAGCGGGGAGTCGGAGAGCGCTGCAGGCAGCCCCCGGGTTTCCCGGCAGCGCGGAGTTGCCAGGCACGGTCAGAAAGTCTTCTCGGCCTCGCAGGGTTCCGTGGTGGCGGGCGGAGGCAGTGCCATGCTTGGCTGGGAGGGGACGGAGATCCCTTTTGCGGGAGCGTTTCAGAGCAATCTCGGTTTGGCGCTGGCGGTGTCCCCGGCTGTGGCGCTGGCGGGGGAGGGGTGCGGTTCGCCGCCGTGGGCAGGCGGCTGAGGAGCACCCCGNTTCTTCGGGTTCGCCTCGCACGTCGGGGGTGAGCGCCGCCGCCGATCTGTTTGTTCTGTTGTGCGGAGAAAAGGACACGGGCCTCCGTGGAGTGAGTCGCCCTTCTAGGGGAACAGGGCATTAGCGGCAAATAGTGCTGCTCTTGCTATAAATAAATAACATCTATTCTAAAGGTGTATTTATCTCTATATCCATATTTACTCAAAGAGCTTATTTTATATCATATTAGGCATCCATTAGTGACTGCTTTCTCTTGAGCATTTAATATTTTCCATCTCTTTAGTGTCCTCTGCTTTTGTGCCTCTGAATAGGCCAGCGTAACATTTCGGCTTAATTTCTGATAGTTACAGCACTAGATTGAGCTGGGCACATTCTGAACAGAATTATTTTTCTTTCCAGCACCTAGTAGTGATTTTCTGACTTTAATAGATTGAAGATGCAAAACACAGTGTTTCTCTGAAAGTCATAACCATTATATTTCTCCTAGGCTTCATGTTAATCTTAAAGTTTCTGTAGGTTTGTTAATTAAAAAAAAAAAAGGTATAAAATGCTCTAAACAAATCCTTCTAAAATTATTAAACTCCTTCGTTTGCCTAGTTGGTGACAAAATGTAATCAGCAAGATTCCCTAACAAAAACCTGTTTGCGGCTGCAATATCCTAAAAGCCTCTGCTCTTTGGATTTATATAAATATTTTTTTCTGATGTTGCCCTCTGGTGGAGGGTTAATGAAGTTTTGCAGCAGCAAAGCACGTTTATACAAGCCCAATTATTTTAATATTGAAATTCCCATAATGACTAATCCGTGTAGAATTTCAATATTTCCTTTCAAAGTTGTAAAGAAAACCATAAAGTTCTAGATCAGAAAATAAATAAAATCTGTATGCAATTGAAATGTTGCTAATTAGCATTGTAACACAGAGCCGGTTTCTAAATCATGGCTGGTACGGAATGAGGTTTTCATCCTCGGTTTCAGTGCAGCATCTTCACTACCATTACGCTGCCGAAAGGATTTTTCCCGGTACATGCCAAGCTGCACAGTTACATAAGCAAGTCTTCCCAGTGTTTCATGGCTCCACTGTGCCATTGCAGATGCTCAAAGGAAACCTGGATTAGGTTTCTCTGAGGGGCAACAGGAACAGGAAATTGTTTAGCAGGGATGAAATGGGATTGGATTCCATAACACAAGCCTTTTAGAAAAGTACTAAGCACTTTTCTGAGCTGGAGTTTGAGACTGTAAAGTCTGCTGGGCAAGGGTGCTTTCTTTATTTGCACACGATGTACAAGGATTTCTGACCTTTTTTTTTTAGAAAGCTCAGCACTGGCATGTTTTTGATGCTATGGCTACTAAGCAGTAGCAATAATTATTAATAAAATGATAGTATTTAATGAGTAAATTATGACTGATTCGGGAAAGATAAATAATTTATCATATCACATGAAAATGAATTTAAAGGCCAGAAGAGACACTCCTGGGTGTAGATTCTTACTAGAGGAGAGTTGCTCCTTAATTGGATAAAATATGCAAACCAGCAAACAGCAAAACCCAGCCGGCCCTAGCCTCCCACCTTGGTGAGGAGCGTTAGAACGCAGAGGGGTTTATTTTATGCCCAAATTGCTTTGCCCCTTTCATGCAACACCCTGGTGTTGTAAAATGCTATAGTGACTAGGCTGCTGCTGTAGCCATCTGAAGTAGAAATTTTAGGTCTTTCACATGGTATATCCAGGTATTACTGGATCACGTCCTGATCAAGCTCAGCTGTTTCGGTTTCACATGAAGCACTAATAAGAGCAATAGAAAGCTAATGTTGTTACTGTTACAGGCTTGTCAGCTTTTTTATATATTAGTTATTTAACCTTGGTAGAATAAAGCATTTCTAGAAGAAACAACACCTAGCATTAATATATGTTATCAAAATTGTTATCAGTAATGATTTCTGTAATGAATACCTGTCACAGGCAGACTCCTCTCACAAAAGGACTAATTCAAACTCCCGTGAAATCACTGTGAGTTCTTTCCACTGGTGTCAGTGGTGGGTGAAATAGGACGTTATGCAGAAAATTCCAGTCCAGGTATCACTGCTAAATGTTCACGTATTGACCAGAAGGAGAGACTCAGTCAAAAGCGACCCAGTAAAAATTGCAGTTCTGAAAAAGCTCTAAGAACATCTGTGGGATGGTGTGGTAAGATGCAGGATGCTGCAGGTGCCTGCAGTTTTTCACACAGAACAGAAAGCTAATTGTTTAATCCTGATATCTTGTAATTAAATACAATTCTCGTTGCCTGATAAGATTTTCTTTTTCTTTTGCTTGTGTGAAGGCTGAAGGATTGAGTCGTTACCTGCACTTTTATTTCTATAAATAGTCCCTTTTTAGAAGTTTCTGACTGAGCTATTTCAACAAGTTAATTGAAAGAGATTAAGAATTACAGATGTGGTTCTTATCTTGGTTTTTCTTATTGCTATATATATAATCTCAAAATTGTCCACAATAACCCTCAGAATAGCGTCTAAATACATTATAATCCTTTTAGATGACTACAAAGTCAACACAGCAATGTATGATTCTCTCCACTAAATTTTAGTCTTGCTGAAACAAGCTACACCCTAAGTTAAAATTTTCATCAGTGGTACATACCAGTGATTTAAAAATACGATTTATTTAAGTTCCATTTTTGACCTTATCTTTGCTGCTGATACACTGCAATATGGATGTTCTCTTTCCAAAGTGTCATGCGTGCAAAACTTAGAAATTAATATATATTTTATGATGCATTTGGAAAAACAATCATGTATGTGTTGCTTTAAATTCGTATCATCATACAGACTCAATCTAAGAGATTTTGTTTTCCCTCTCTACTAAAAGATACTGTTTTCAATGACATAGTATCATTTTCAGGAATAAATTATGTGCTTAAAATCGTAGTTATGGCATTAAATGCATGTCTGTATTACAGAGTCGTGCTGAATCCTGCACTCCAACCTGTAAAGATTCCCGAATCCCAGCCAAAGCTACATGAAGTTGGGTTGACAATACTTTGCAGACAATTTTGCTTTTAGGAGATACATCTAGCAGTGGCTTAACATATATTTTATGAAATAACTTTGTTCTTTTTTTATGCATATAACTTCAGACTTAGGTTGTGTGCACAGTGGGGTTATTATGTCCTGCTGAGAAGTGTGTTACAGAGTGGTGTTGAAAAGAGTAACTGTAATACACCGTAATGCTAGAAGTTCACACAATTTCTTTCCGTTTCCTCTTGATCTGTGTTGGTGACATCTTGAATGATACCTTAATTTCCTGAACTGTGGGCTGGATTGACAATTTCTATGGTACAAAAGAAACATAGCAGAAGTTGAACTGGTGGATCTGATCTTGGTTCTGTATCTCTACAACAGCGCAAAGACTGTTTATCTTTCTTGGTTTGTGTCCCAAAGAGAACAGGCTTGAGCTGAAATATGCTGAAGAAAGCATGTGTATGGGCAGAACATACACATTCATGTGGAAGGTCACTCTCAACCAGCTCGTGCTGCATGGAAATAGAAATCTGGAACTTTGGGCAACAATCACAGGGACAAATAGAAAAATCTAGCAGGAAGCTGGACACAGAGGCAGCATAAACTATGACTGTGGATTTTATCAAGCAAAGTTGTGTAGCTTTTTCACTACTTCACCTAAGTGTGACATGGCATATGAGCTTGCAAACTAGGCTACTCTCTTTCAAATGTCCCTCTTCACTTGCTACAACATTATTACATTGCTTTGCCCGTAGCCTAATAATCACAAGAAATAACACATAATAGAGGGCAGAAGTTGCACACTTAGCAGTGTCTAGACTATGCTTTTGCCAAGAAAGGTCGGACCAGGTGATCCTTTTGGTCCCTTCCAATCTGGTGTTCTATGTTTCAAATTTTTCAGAGTGATTTCTAGCTTTAAGAAGCTAGAAGAAGAAGCTAGAAGCTTTAAGAAGCTAGCTTTAAGAAGCTGGAGGTCATTTCTCCAGAAATCTCTGCACTAACATGGATGATGAAATACTCTAAAGACTTGCTACAAACCCCAGCACTTGGAAAGTTGCTATTGCTTTCTGAGAAGGCAACAACGGTTGTTTAAAAAAACAAGAAAAAAACATAAAAGTATCTGAAAGCATCTGAAAGCTGCACTTTTTTGTATCAAGGAACCTTGGTTTTGAGCATATAAACTCCTAGTGTTAACTCTAACGGTAATGCCTAATTTTCAGATAATCCCAGGTGTGGTTTTGTGGCAGGGCAGTTTCACCATCGTGTTGAAGGCGTTGCTTCAGCCCTCTAGTGGCAGAAGCCATGAAGGCACTAGAAACGCAATCCATTTCTATGTCCCATACTACAGCGGATTTCACGGTAAAAAGCATCATGACAACCACTAGATGATTTGCAGTTACAATAGATGTCTATTCCATGGCTGGAAAATTTCCCGTTACATTACATAAAGATTTATTTCTTTCCTCTGTTCTCCCTTTCCTGTCCTAAAATCTAGCTTGTTTTTCATATTAGCAACTAGATTGAAAACAAAATCTAACAAAAATGAAAGAAATTATATTCGTGGTTGTTTGTTTGTTTGGTTTTTTTTTAATATCCATGCAGAAATTTGACAATATCAAATATATTTATCCTAAAAGTAAATGGGGGTGCTTATCTTCTTCCCGGATATTACAGGAACATCTGTTCCTTTGAATTCCTGTACTGCTCCATGAGTTAAATGCAAAGGATCCCGAAGGACTTAAGCCATCTGTCATGTTACGCAGACAGAAATGCACCCAGCTCTGGGGGTGAGCTGGAGTAGCAATCTCTAGTAACCGAGAAAGCTGTGCAACGCTTGGTGAGGGGGGTGCCGTTACCCACAATGAAATATAGCCAAGGACTGCAGCATATTATCCTATCCTTTATTGATATGATCATTAAGGATCTTTTATATCATTAATCTATCATTATGGCCATGCTGTCCATCACTGGACTGCTTAACAGCTTAGGCAAGGCTTTTCAGCAAGAGTCCGTTTGCTTTTAGTGACAGGTCTCACTGCATGAAAAAACTTGAGGGAAATGTACAAATTGAAGAATGTGTCATAGTGGCTTTTTATTGCTGGAATTAGAAAGTCAAACCCATCTTTTCTTAGAGCTGCACTAGTCCTTTCTTTTCTGTTGACTTGTCTCTTCACATGCTTTTAAAATGCATTAATACAAGTTTGGGGGCAAATTTCTGTTGATTCAGATCACAGATCACACTGATTTGAACAGCGCTTAAATCTACGTTAGGCATTCATTTGCTAGAAGTGCTAAAGAGGTACCAAAGGTAACTTCAGGTACAGCATTTGATCAGGAAACTATTCCTGGTGGGGAAAAATAACACAACATAACTTATAATAGATATTTGTAAAATCGCTGTGCTAAGTACAACAGGGAACTGACACCCGAGTTTGCGGGCAGACTCTTGGACTACAGTGTTTGGTCTGGGATTGATATTACAGCCTGAATTTGTCATTCATTTTTTCCATGCCTCAGGTTTTTTTGGATATGGAAGAGGGACAATAATCCTTCTTTAGGACAAATACTGATTTTTCATTAGACTAAATTAAACCAAAACACATAAACTGCTGTGTAGGATGGATGTGTGGAGATTTTATTACATCTAAAGCAGTTTCTCTAAGGAGAAACACATACATAATTAGTAATTGGTAATCTATGTCCACAACGTATAATTTGCTAGTGATACAGACAGCCAACACATTTAGCCTTCTCTGCCAGAACAGCTTCCAGTGATCTAAGGACAAGTGTGTTTTAAACTGCGATATATTGAGACAGTGTGTACAACCACAGCGAAAAATAAAGAAGGAGAAAGGATGTGCCTTTAGTTGATGTTTGGTGTTAGTGGAGTCTGTAGAAAGGTATCAACAATTCTCAGGGCTTCCCAAGAAAGAACACTGTATTTCACTGAGGGAGCCTTCCATTCATCCCGTATTTCCTTCTTTGGTCTTAATTCTTGACAACCTGACAACCATCACATGAATTCAAGACTGAATGTGATCACATTTCACCTTTTAATTTTCCTAGAAATAAACCTAGTAGAATTGTCTTCAATTTGGATCCAAAATAGGAAAATTAGGAATCTGGGGGCGTTTCTCATGTCATAAATGTAGTGATAAGATGAGGGGTAATGGTTTTAAACCGAAAGAGGAGAGATTCAGATTAGTTGTTAGGAAGAAATTCTTTCCTGTGAGGGCGGTGAGGCATTGGAAAAGGTTTCCCAGAGAAGCTGTGGCTGCCCCATCCCTGGAGGGGTTCCAGGCCAGGTTTGATGGGGCTTGGAGCAGCCTGGGCTGGTGGGAGGTGTCCCTGCCCAGGGCAGGGGGTTGGAACTGGATGATCTTTAAGGTCCCTTCCAACCCAAACCATTCTATGATTCTATATGTTTGCAGCTGCATCAGATAACACTGCTCCAAGCTAGCAATGCCAGCGTATCCTCCAATGACTAGTAGCTTAATCAAAAGACTCCCATAATTTTATTTATACTATAAAATAAAATATTGCTTGTTCTATGAGCATCGGAATGGATACATCTGGCTCCCTGAGCCTTCCTGTGTTCATTAACTCCACCTTTCTCCCACCCCCTCCTCACTCCAGGTCAGGATCTGTGAGAGCTCCAGTCCTCCTCTGCATGGTCCCTAATGCTTTCCTGCCGGCATCCTTAGTTCTGTCATGTCATCGGCATGCCTTTTCTCTCTCCCTCATCGTGTCTCTCTTATTGTTCTTTACAAAAGGGTTTTTGAGAAACTATTTTTCTGAAAATTGTAGGGAACTCTTAATTCTAGGACTATTATTTTTCTGGCAAATTAGACTGAACGAAGTTCAAAAGTGATTATGAAGGGGAACGGACACACATACACACAAAAAGTGTAAGTCTCATTTCATTAGAAAACTGGACTGAAAAAATAAGCATTAGGTGTTGTTTTTTTGTTGACTGCATGTTCCATTAATAGCAGAAGTTATCTTTGGTGTTACTTTACCTTTTGAGAAACAATTCCTCTGCTTTGTATAAGCCACAAAGATCTCACCTCTTTTATACAATAAATACTTAAGAAGTACCCGATACCTCCTTTGGACAACATGTCCATGGGTTGGAAGGCATAAAAGTCCAAATGTTCTTTTTCTTACTACAAGATACAAAGGAAAACCAAAGACTGTAAAAAGTTTTGAGGGAATCTGAGCACAGAACCGCTCTTCCTGTTGGTTTGTTGAATACATAAGGTGCTCCTCATCCCCTGGAAACCTTAGAGCAGCACATAATTCAAGATGACATGAAAACCTCTGCTTTTTTTTAGAGCCCTGCTAATGAGCTAAATGGTGATTACATTGTGTTCCACAGGGCAAGGGGGAAGGTTGGGGTAGCTCATAGCTGGCTCCAAGCCAAAGCACTCTACCCATCCATTTCCATGGTCTCTAAATGTAACTAAAAATATGAAGTTCTCAGTTCAGATCCCTTTCCTAAATGTCACAGGGAACACCCTCAAGCTTAGGTTTCTTGTGCATTTGATTTTGTAATCCGGTGTTTAAGAATAAATATTTCATATCTATTTTTTCTTATTGTTTGTTATAAATAAATCCTCACAGAGCTGGTGGATTAACTGCATGATTCCACTCAAAGAAGCTGTGGCTTCAAATGTGTTCTGTAGTGCCATGGGGTGATATCAGCTTTGACAGCTACACCGCAGTGGCAGTGCTCTGGCATGATTAGGCTCCACAGGCACAAACCGAAATGGGTAGAGTGCCACTGGACCCTTATTTAGCATCCTAATTTCATATAGAAATACATCAGAATAAGGACAGGCACATCCACACATTTAAAAGCATGGTTCTGATTCACTTCCAAGGTTGTCCTTCCTCTTCCTTCCCAGGTTCCTCTGGATGTTATTAGCCAGAAATTCAGATGTTTCAAGGAATAGCTCTGCCTTAGGCAGTTCCATCTGGGTCAAACGGAACCTATTGATTCTTGTGTGACTCAGACTCTGTGTGAGCAGTTCTGATGTCTTTAGCTGTTCCAGGGCTTCTCCTACAGGGGAGGTGAATTTTAATTACTTATTTAGTGGTCTATTACAAGTCTTGGAAGTTCAAACAATTCAAAATTGTTGTTTTATGCTCAACCTTCAGCCCTTACCAGGCTAAGGGTTTGCTTGTCTGTCTTGTAAGTTGGCATTTTCAACGTGGACAAGCTTTTCTGTCTTTTGGTTTTCAGCCCAACAGCCCTCAGGTTAACAGCTGACATCTACTGGGCCTTCACCGTGGACTTTTACTGCATTATGTCTGATTATTACAACTCATTCTGTACTTCAGGCACTTTCTGGCTCCCCTTGTGACAAAGATTTTCTGGCTGCTTCCCTTTTCTAGCCACAGGTCACGGTTTTATGGGCAGTTCTTAACTGGCTTTTTTTTTTTTCCCAGTTGGAGAAGGGATCAGTGCTACTTCGGAGTGCTGTGGTGCACGATCCATCAATCCCACCCTGACTGCCAGAGCCAAATGCTAAAGTGTAGATAGAAAGCTCTTAGAAGGCAATGCTGCTTCTCTGTTTTAGTGCTACAGAAACTTCTCAATCCATTAGAAAATAATAATTTCAAGGGGGAATAAGACAAATGCCTCTGCTTGGGCTGTATTCCTGCCTGACTCTGCAGGGGGCATGTGTCTAGAATATCAGGAAAGGAGTTCAGGATCTGGCCTTCTGTATGGAAGTAACTTTAATGCACACATTGCATTTTACCAGTGGGCTATCTTTAGCTAAGAGCCCTCCATACACAGTTTCACATCCTCTACGCTCTCCCTTCGGAAGTGATGCCAGTTCCTCAAAAATTGTCTTACCATTCGGTTGTTCTAAAGCCCTGTTGAGGAATAGATATTTGTTAAATATTAAGCCTGCTTTCGGCATGAGAAATATGCGTTACACTACAGCCAAGCAAAGATCAGGGCTGAGGTGTGTATAAATCTGTAAGAAAAGGTAGGCTGCAAGCACAGTTCTACTGCTGTTTGCCAGATGTCCTGAGATCACACCCTGGGGGCTGCAGCTAGGTAATTAATTTCTGCAACACATAACTTGTTAAATTTAGTTGTTTGTTTTCTTATCCTCTCTCACTTAATATTTTCCTACAGTTCCAAACTGTAGGTCTTACTTTGTATGTTAACTCCAATAAAATCACTGGGGCTATTTCCAGAACAAAGGATATAAATTTTCTTACAGTGATCTGAATCACGCCATGTATTTTCTGTGCAGATCATTTTTTTCCCCTTATCATGACAGACTGACTTTTAACTCAGTAAGGAAGATACTGGTTCTGCCTATTTTTGTTTTATTTTGTTATGTTTTTGGAGTGTTGCATCTGTCCAGTAATTGGTCTGAGACTGCAAATTCATTCAGACCTAACATGTTATTATATATTCCTATTTTTCTGGATGTCTTCTGCTTTCTGAAGGGCTGAACACACCAGAAGCATTACAAAGACTAGCCTCTGTGGCCTTTGGAACAACAGGGTTCATGTTTTTTTGACTTTCTATGTAGGAATAATTGTATAATAATCAAAGCTCTGAAATAACTACACATCCCCTAATTGAATGGTTGGAAAGCAAGCAGTCCCTAAAAACCCATTCTGTCAGTCACATCTTCTTCACTTCCAAATTCTCTTTTACTCTGAGGCCCCCATGGCTCATGGAAACACCTCTCCCTGGAGGTAGCTTATCTTTAATAAAAATCTCCACTGAATCCAGGGGTTCAATCAGTCTCATATTACTGAGTCACTCTTGGGTGAATTGAGTCGGTCTTCTGCTTTCACCGACAAATTTACTTGGCAGGCTGCCCATTCCTTTCCGTTTATGACAAGAATATTAATCACTCTCTGAACGGTGCGTGCTCCATCATCAGTGCACATCATAAATCATCGAGAGGTACTTTCGCATCTGGTTAACATTACACCTAAGGACTTCGTGCAGCTCACGCTTTCCTGGCCTACGTGTGCATCTTTCCTTTGCTCATGTCTTGTACCTCAACTGGTGTTCTCCAAAAGGCTTCATAAACCGACTGCTTGTCTTTCAAAAGCTGCCCTATACTCTCCAGCGCTTCTAATAGACTTCAAATTGATCCTCATTAATCCTTCATCACCACGAGGATGGGTGACCACTCACACATCCTAAAGGAGATGAAAAAATATGACCAGTGAGGCAAAGAAGGAGCAGGATTCTCTCTTAAGTCCATATGGAGCACGGGGGAGGTCAGATAGTGTAAAAAACAACCCAAGTTTCTCTATTCAAACTCAGTCTCGAGGAATATGACCTTAGGACTTTCCCATGAGGGCTAGCATTTTTGCAGGAAATCTCACAAGGATTCATGGTCTGGAATTGCTTTCCCATACCTCAGGCAGGTTATCAGCTTGAAACTAGGCTGTAACTAGGCCTTTTGTGGGGGGTGAGGGGGGTTTCTGTTTCACGTGTATTCCTTTTTTTCAAAATACTCTATGCCTCATCTGCCCAGGCCTCCTCTACCCCATTTTGGGTGACCTGTCCTATCCCCTCCTCCCTGCAGGTGGCACGTTTTTCCATTTCCCACCCTCCAGCGGGGCAAATGACAAAATTAGCTGACCTTGGCAATAAATATAAGCAAGAGCCTCGCTGCGTACCATTCCTTGGCACTAACTGTAAACATTGGTCTTATCGCTCTGAGAATGAGCAGGTTTTGGCACAACATTCTGTTAATTTCAGAGAGTTAGAAGAGGCCTGGCTAAGAAGAGAAATTACTGGACAGAAAGTTGGTTCTGTTTTATCTCAAACCCGGACACAGGGCAACAAGCAGTTTACAGAGCAGTGGTTCCCAATGTATGGATGAATGTTTCTTTATCAGCAGAAGTGCGATGGGAAATGCCCAGGACAGCTGAAATACCTTCTTCTCCAAGCTTTTCCTTAATTCAATCCTTATTATTTCACAAGAGGCCAGAGGGACATACATAGAAAAACATCACTTTCAAAATTAAAATAATTCTAAGCAGTTGATCATGTTGCTAAACAGGTATGCCCAATTCTGGTACCCTTAACAAATACTTCACCAAAATGTAACTTCATCACTTTTTCTGCACGTAGCCACTCCAAGAGAAATCAGGCTCAGAAGTTCTTAGTTCTCTGTGCATCAGGAGGGAAAGCTGAGCAAACTGAGCACGTGCAAAAATTTTCTTCTTGATTATATTCAAATACCTGATACTTCTCAGTGTTTTTTATTAATTCTTTAGGACTGGATTGGCCTGAGACTAGTTCTCCAGCTATTATGAATAGGTTACTAATCATAATCAGTCTGTCTGATATTATGGCCCCGCGGCAGCCCGCTGAATGCCGTGTAGCTGAAATGCAATTTGAGTGTGGGAATCAGTAACTCGGATCTGCAGAACAAGATGGAAGATTGAGAATCACAACAAGTGGAAAACTTTTTACCTCTCATGATAACCAAAAATAATGAAAACTTCTGTTCTTAATATTTAAAAAATTTCCCCAAAGCATACTTAACAGCCGTATAGAAAATTCTGTATGATTGAAAGCTTTTTCAGTTTAAAAACTGGCCACACAGAAATTTGTTTTTCATGAAAAATCCTATTTTGGAAAACTTGGATTAACATCCAGGAAATAAAACTAAGGGAATAATTTAATTACCAAAAATGGTGGGTCAAAATGTGCCAACTCATTTCACTGGCATTTTTAGTAGTACGTGTGATGTATGAAAGCAATAAAAGAAATAAATGAGCAAATCTTGATGAAGAGATCAGTGGTGAGTCTTCAAAAGAAAATTTTGAAAGCATAATTTCTTTCAGGCTTTACGTTTTTCTGCCAGCTCTTTTTTGATTGCCTGCTTCACTTCATTCAAAGTCAGAATATTCCGGGTTGAGAACTGACAACTGCAGTGCCTGAAGCTGTTTGTTGTCCAAATTAGTCGTCTTCAGAATATAAGTATGTCCTACATGAATAGTGTAATCCCATTTTGGGAAGTCGATGGGGCTATTGGTTTCAGTGGCAGGAAAGTTTTCATCTCTGTAGCGAATATTGTGGCAGGCTGGAGTTACGCTGGTTGTACAGATGCCCTCTGCTGCTGAATTTCTGTGAATTTCCGAACTGGGCTGTTACAAAAAGAGGAGGCTACTCGGGTAGCAACCCGTTCTCAAAAATCCTCACCAGCGAAGAAGCAGAAGAAAGGATTGCTGCAAGTACACAGACTGCAAGCTGCCACCCAAGTTCCCACCAAGCATCCACCCACCCAATGGGTTTCCTGGCAGTGGGCCACCATGCCCTCGAAAGGGTGCAAGTTTTTCTTCACAAGGGTTAAGCAAAACGAAGGAAGGCAAAAATGTTCAGAGTGGAATACCTAAGTTTGGTGAGTTTTGGCTCCATTTGTCAGCATCCTGATGCTGCTGCTGTTAATAATAGCAAGTACCAAGGATGGGCAGAAAGCAGCCAGAAATGCGCAGCCCACGGCCAGGGAGAAGGGGAGGAGCGACGCTGGAAACTACACAGATGCGACGACCTGCTGTAAGGTGGCCCTGCTCTGGCAGGGGGGTTGGACTAGATGATCTACTAAGGTCCCTTCCAACCCTAGGATTCTATGATTCTATGATTCTATGACAAATAGTGCTGATGTTTGGACACGTCTGAGCACCGCCAATGGAGGTGACCGGCACACTGGTCCAAGTAGCCATTGTCCATATGGGGATGCAAAGCAGAACCCACCACTGTTTAACACCCTCAAGGATTTCGGTGGATGCATCAGTGGTCCGCACTCTGACATGTGACAAAATAGATGGTACTGTAGTAGCAAACATGGTAAACTGTCCTGGTTATCTTGCAAAAAACACCTCAAAAAATACAGTGCAGCTGGCTCAAATGGTAGACGATCGGAAAGGGATGGGTTAGGAGCCACATGGTTTCAGCTAAGACCAGGCTGCAAGGGAAAATCACGTTCTCTGAGTCCAGCATTTCCCCTGGAAGATGAAAATCCAGATAAGAGAGATGTTCAGTCAGCCCCACAGATGGGATGAAGAAAAAGTCCCTGGAAGGAGAGTCCTGTGAACAGTGTCCAAGATGGTATCTGCATTTCCACAAAAATCTGTCACTCTTTTCTGTCCAAATGCAGAGACATAAAGCACGATGTTTCCACTGTACGTGACAGACGTCTCCTCTCTGCATTGCCGTTAACACGAACATCTTGGGGGTGCCTGTATCATTATTGCCAGTTCTGAGAAGAGATTTATGGTGGGACCATCTTCGTTTTTCAGATGTTTGACATTTTACTGACAAATCACTATGGTCTGGTCAAAGGCATTAAAACTGACAGAGAAATTCCTACCTACTGCTTTGGATTTGGCCTATCAGAACACCCTCAGGCCCAGCTGCTGTTCCACCACACTTTAAAAAGTGACAAGGGACACCTTCTTTGGAGACAACCATCCCATACCACTTGCTTTTCCTATGCTAAATAATATCAACCCTTTTTCAGGATTGAGGTTTCATTATAAAGTTGCAGAATGACTGAGAATTTTGTGCATTTGTGTGCCAAATATACACCAAATAACTGGCATTGATTGCCAGATGAAGAAACGCACCAAGGTAGCCTTGTAGGAAGCTGTAATTGTTCTCTCCACCAAAGCAACCGAACTTTCCTTCCTCAGCATTTGCCCCATCCTCGTCAGACACTCTGAGCTCTTCGGCAAAGGCGCTGGCTCTTGCAACTGCCTTTCTGCCCGGCAATGAGTCAGGTCCCTGCAGTGCCAGATGCCTGAGTAAATCACTGCGGGGCGGCAGCGCGTGCGCAGGGGAAGGGGAGACAGCTCTCCCCACAGGGAGGTGTCTGGTTATGCTGGATAGAGGTTTGAAGCAGAGTTTATCCTTGCACTGAAAGGGAAGCGAGCACTCCAGATGCTTTCTTTGCGTTTAATTTCTTCCAGGTGCAAAAGCAGAGGAAAGCCTGCTTTTCCCTGCCCTGCAGAATCAACGTCTTGGATGCCCCATTTCAGTTCCTGTATTAACTGCTAATAAAGTTGGCCGCTCTCTGCTAGGCAGGGAGGACTCGCTGACAGACTAGCATTTGCATTTAAAGGCTTCTTCTACATATCTGAATATTAACAACTCTCTATAGCAGTTTCTCTACATGGTCTGGCTTCAAGCCTGTCTGGTGCCTCAGTTTTTCTACCTTCTTTGGTTCATGAGCCTTTCCATTTATTCTCCCTCCCCAATTTGAAGTCATTATATCAAGGACTTCATAGTTCCTTGCTAAATTCAGTTCCCTCCACACGTTCAGCAGGTAACCCTGGCACTCTGAACTCACAGTAAAAGTACAAAGCGGGTTTCTTTCTGCATGGATTTCCTCTAGCCATGTCACCTCCTTCTGCTCTAATCACAGTAGTGACCCCGTTAGCTACAGCATCGTCTTTTCACCCATCCCAGAGAGAGAATTTTCATTTGGTGAAAAAGTTGAATGTTGTTCATTGGTACGTGGTGGCTCGGCGTATTGTGGCATCTTCTAATTACAACACGAGTCACCGTGACAGGCTGGTTGTAGCCACAGAATCATTTGCTGTTCTCACACGAGTGCACAGCAAAAAAATGTAATGAAAAGGCATCAAGGCACTTATTGCTTACCATGAAACACACAGGATCTTGTTCCCTCACTCAAAGCATGAGACTTTTCTACTTAGATCTTTGTGAAAAATCCCTTTATGGTGATATATCAGAGTTTCCCATTTTAAAAAAAAAAAAAAAGTAGAGGGCTGGAATGTTTTTTTTGTTTTTTCCCAAGAAAACACCCCTGGCACATCCCACAGGATCATCTCCTGTTGTTTCTCTGTCCTGAACCTACACACCCCAGCTTCAGTGAAGTGGCAGTAAAACACCACTAACGCAGGGCACCTGGAGCTCCTGGTTGAGATACAAGGACCAAGGTGTCAAATGTTTGTGCAACGTGGCACCCGCACGAATACCCTTCAGCCCAGCACAATTCTGTCGCTCCCTGCCGTGTGCTCCCTCACCCTCTCCAGCGTCTCCAGTGGCTCTGGAGGCACAGGAATCTCACTTCTAGCTGGGAAACTGAAAGCCAGGCAAGGAAGCCTCTGCTGGCAGATGAGTGGAAGTGTGACCTGGCACCCCGGATTCGGTGTTTGTACCACTGCCACATTGTCTCCTGTGCTGCTTCTGAGGGAGCCAAAGAAACCGTCATGACACAGAGGCAATCCTAGGTGAAAGGGGGGGGGGGGGGGGGTTAGGGAATCCTTCCCAATTGCAATGCCCTAGCAGCTTGCTTAGAGTAACGTGAAGTCTAGACACCTTAAAATTAACGGATTGCCATTATGCAGTGAGTGGTATGGAAATCTCTTGGCTCACCTATTTCAGCTGTTTTTTTAAAAATCTGTATCTTTGTTAGAGAAACGTTGAAATCTTGGCCACGTCTGAAAGCAATAGTACAATTTCCAGAGCCAGAATTTTATCTGAAGGGTAATACAGATGCCACAACCAGAAAACAGGCTTAACTGTAGCTTTTCTGTTTGTCGACACTCCACTAAATGGGCTAATGTCAATAGACATGTTTATTCAGGAGAATCCAATAGCAAAACTGTCTCTTGTGATGAGGTTGTAATATGACAGAGAAGCCACCCTTCCTATCAGATTCCTCTGCTAAAACCTTCTCTCTGGAGTATTTTTATTCCTTCTTGGGCACTTATTAAAAGAGCCAGTGAGCAGGCAGTGCTTCTTGAATATTGGCTTCCTTATTTGAGCATCCTGGTCTGGTGGGAGGTGTCCCTGCCCATGGCAGAGGGTTGGAACTAGATGATCTTTAATGTCCTTTCCAACCCAAACCATTCTATGTTTCTATGCGTTGAACCAAGCACTAGCTGAGGCAAATTAGTAAAAGCCATCAGCATGGGAGCTGCATGGAACTGGGGGGCATCAGATACAGAACTTTTCCCCCATGGCTTTTCATTGCCGAGGAGGGTATGGACCAGATAAACCAGCACCATCAAGCATTTCCAACCTCCTGTGGTATGGGAAGGGACAAAGTAACAATTTTTAAAAGGCTTGTTCATGTAATGCCTCTTGACTGCAGAAGTAGCTGTGATGTCCTCTACATCTCTCAACGCCACAACTGAAATGCTGAATACTGTTGGGTGTTCAGAACACCCAAGGACAAAGCTAGGGCAGTCAGTAAGTCAAATACAAACCTGTTTCTGACTATCTACAGCAGCGGTTTGCTGGGGAGTTGAAAAAAAAAGAATTAAAAAGAATCATACCCTTACCAAATGTCTCAGCCTGACTCATTTCTGACTGAGAAAGCATAGTCACTAATTATTGCAGGGGAATGTACATATGCGCCTTCCAAAAATTGGTACGGCTGCTGAATTTCACATCCTACTCATCTCCCAGCAGATTTCTCGGTACACATGCTTACACAAAAAAAAAACTTCCTGAGCTGCATCTGAATGATGTAAGTGTTGGGTAGAGACAACTGATTATTTAAAACCAGAACAAGCTTTAATTTAGCTATTCCTTTTTAAGGATGCCAAGACTATGCTGCAAAGTTGTTGTGACCACCCTGAGCAGGCAGGAAGACAGACAAGAAATAGTAGCTGCGGCTTAATGAGATTACAAAGTAACTCAAATATTCTGGAAATTATTTTGTTCTCATTCATATGGTAACTATCATCTTCTCTTTTTTCCTTTACCTCTTTCCATCTGTTTAGGGAAGGAAGGATTTTCATGTCTAAACGAGCCCAGTGTGAGGGCTGTCTTTGCGCCCCCTTGGCACCGTCTCTTGGCCACACCGGGCGTTAGGAACCCTGACCCCATCCCCCGCGTCTCTCAGCCACGTGTCGACCTAAATCTCCTTCCAGTTACAAGCCGGGCTCTCAGATTGCGGGAGCTGCCACTGGTAGAGTTGTGCTGACCTCGGTGTATTTTCAGTGCCATGTTTAAGACATTATTTTCAGAAACGCTGGCTTTCTTTTCGTTTTGAACATTAGACAATATTTTATTTGTCGCAGAGCCCACACATCTGAAACAGATATGAAATGTGCAGACCTGAGGCGCTGGGACATCCTTTCTTCCACATCTTGTCAGTCTTACCCACTGCTCCGTTAGTGAATGGGTTACATATTTTTCTACTCCTGTAAGAAGGCATTTAACACCAGCTCCATTGAGGTGTTCAAACCATTTCTTCCATTTCAGTGCTCCCTACCATTTTTTGCATTGAATAAATATGCGCTTACTTTCACAAGGACCCTTCACTATGGGTAGATGAAGACACTGAGCAAATTAGATGCCTTACCTATTTTTCCAGTGCAAAAAAAGTTCAACCACGAATATTTTGGCCCACCTCTTCATTTACTGCGTAAGGTAAATGAAGGAGTTAAGACTTTTGAAGGGTAGCTACAATTTGTGATAACGGGGGGAGCCAGGTATCTTCCAGGATTTGTCACTGTCTCACAAGTCACCAGGCTGCTCCTTCTTACAAAATATAATTGCCTTTGGATGAAATTGTACCCTCAGTTCAACTTCATTACCCATTTACCACAGGCCTCAGTGGAGGCAAGGTTTAACCTCCAAGAGCAAAGCTCGAATGCACCCAAAAACTTTTAACGCTTTCATAACACATGAATATCCCCTATATCCTACGTAGCAACAGCACCTTCTTCTGTCTTATTTTCCTCCTTCCTCACTTTCTTCTCATCATTCTTAATGCCTTATTTTTCCTTCTGATACCTCGGTATGAAGCACAGTGGTAGTAGCATAGTTTTGGTCTTTTTTTTCTTTTTTTAATATAGAGAAGATGATTGTTTTATTCATCTCATACATTTCTTTCATTTGATTACCGCTATTGCGTCTCTCTTAATCACATCAAAGTTACAAAGGAAGCGACCTATCAAGTCTGGCAGGTGACCAGAGAAGTTCTGATAAGGTGGTATAACAGGAGAGATAACATGTGCTGATGCTCTCTATTGAGAGCAAGTCGCAACCTTGAATCCAGATTCTCCGTGATTTAATCCAGAGCCCTACACTGGTGCCAGAAGTGAGTTTTAAAAAAGATTAAAACATGTAGCGCTATCTATGAACAGTAAGACTTAACCAGTCCCTTGGAAAAGCTTTTGCTCTGCCATATTTTCCAGTATCTGTGCTCAAAGCTATTTAAGTGCACGTATGTGAACCACTCGCGCTGCGTGTGAGAACTGCGTGTGTGACTGGGTGAGAACTTGAGAAGTCACCTCAGGTCCTGGCATCGTGGGAATAAAAACTGCATCCAGAGAACGAAGAGAAAAGCAGCCTGGCCGAAAACGGGTGCGTGTAACATACTCTTTGTACTGGACCTAAAGGCAGGTCAAAGTGCTGAGTCTTTTCCACTGGCCTGTCCTCTTCTAATGCAGGGGATTTGCAGTTAATTCCCCCGTGGGCTACCACAGACTCAGGCCATCTCGGTCCACGTGCATTGCCTACAACATACGCAGAACTCAGTGCAGCTCTGCCCTGCTAATTCATTCTTAAGAAAACACACAAAGACGACAGTTACACAATGGGATTATCAAGTGGGAGACGGCAGGCAGGTGGCAGGAGGCTTTCTTCAACCAATCTGAGTGAAAAACTTGTGACCTTACAATTGCAGAAAAACTCTACAGAGCATCCCAATGTCCTGCAACAAGTTGCAGAAATCTGCACGAAAGCTTTTCTCCAGGAGGCTCTCTCGGCAATTAACTTTTATTACTTCAGCTCCTCTCTGAATTCTTGGAATTTTCAAAAATGAGTTGACAGCACGTTAAAAATAAACACTGCTTTATTTGCCAGATTTAGATCATATTAAACGTACATATATAAGTTAGCTGAATGCAACGTTTAAAAAATTTATTCCAACATTAGTGAATCATATATATCAGGAACATACTTAGACAAAAACGCCACTCAGACTACATGACAGTACGGAACAAACCCGGCAGTACACGTACAACAGTTGGAAAATCCACCTACTCTCACGCTGGTCTGTTGCCTCAAACTGATAATATTACATAAAAAAAGTAAAAGCTTAATAACAAAATCTTCTAGAAAAAATAGTGTCTTATAGTAGCACTTTTATTTTGCAGTCATTTGCTTCGAACATACCACATTAAATCTTTCCAAGGTAAAAATACTAAATTTTAATTGGGAAAAAAAAAAAAAAATCCCTGATTGTATTACATTTGAAAGGCCAGTTTTCTTTTTCTACCTAATTCTAATGAAGCAATCTACTGTTGCTTACATTACAGTAGTTCCAACACAGAACTATCTTCACTTTGGTTAAAGGACACTTTTGGATACTTATAATAAACACATCAAAATCAAATCTCAAACTGACCAGTCCGTTTCTCTTGGTTTTGTCACTTTTCAAGAACACGTCGGGAAATGTATATGTATGTGAACCATTATAATCCTAATCCTACTAATAATCTTTTGTCAAAATACTGCTTAATGACAAGTAAAGGCAAACTATTATAGAAAGAGGTGTTATTTTGTTATGTGACATTAGCTCTTAATAGAACATTCTCTTTTCAACAGTTTCTATATACAAACAAGTAATGCTATGAAGTATAATGATGTATTTTTAAGATATATATATTTCCTTTTAAATGAGCTGATCCCAGATTTTTCCCACTTCCCATTGTATGATGCAGCATATGCAAAACACCTGTTTGTATAGCATTCAACAGGAAGCGATCTCCAAAAATAAGTCTGAAAGAAGCAAGAAGGAGGGGTCAAACCCCCGAATTCAGGGTCTGCATGCGGGGCTTCTGCACATCAATGCTGTATCCCTAACAGAAGAACTTCCTTGTTTTCCTCCACCTTGCTTTTAAATAGCGTTATTCATTCACAGTACATCTGTTTTGCTGACGTCTTTTCCAATGCGGTATATTAGGACACTTTATTACTGGACCTGAAGAAACTAATGTTCCGTAAGCAGGAATAGTGCATCTGATGCTGAATTTAAAATCTGTTTTCAGCTTCAATGGGATTGTACATTTTGCATAGAAATACCATTTTGCATCTCATCACCTCACTGTTTGAAGCAATTGTTTGCATTGCTAACAGTAACAAAACCGTGAAATCTAAATTAAGCCGTTTATTTAGCTACAGTCTATGTGTAAGCAGCAGCAAAGTGCTTGCATTGTGTAAGTTCTGGTGTCGCATACATAATACACTCTTCTTTGGCTTATACATTAAGCAGCAGAGCTAATTTATTTATACACCCATTCCCCCGATAAACCCATTACTTCAAATACATCTGAATATTCAAGAAGAGCTCATCACGAACACGAATTGCCCACGCGCTCGATTTATCAAGCAAACTCACAGAAGGAAGCTGAATAACTTACAGCCATGAGAAATGTACATCTGCTCCAACTCCTTGAGTGGCAGCCAAACCACGGGGTGTTTGGTCGAGGTAGGCACTTCAACGTTAAAACTTTTGCTAATAATGACGGTTCCACTCAAGATACTGATTTAAAACTCTGTTACAACTTCAAGGTTACTAGCCACGTATTCCAAGATGTAGGCCAGGTCTGCTAAAATGAAATACGGAAACCTTGAGTTGCAAATCTTGTAAACAGTACGTAATTTGGCTGATACGGAATACAAATCTGATTATTTTTTTGTGTGTATGTGCACACTTGCGAGGAAGTGTAACTTTCAAAGTGCAAATATAGTAAAATTTCTCATCTCCCTAGCTAGTGTACTTCAGCAGGAGAGAGCTCAACAGTCTGGCGCTACTTCGTCTGAGCAGTCTGAAGCTAGTTTATCTGAGCAGGATGAACCGCTCCCGGCGAGCAGCCGGCACGGCGCCGAACCAGAAGCGTGCCAAGGCAGGCCTGGTTTGGCTAGCGCTGCCCAGCCACGTCTGCAGGTTCACAGTGTCACGATGCCCGCGAGCCCTCTTTGGAAACAGGCACTGCTCCAGAGCGGCCGCGTTCACATCCTCTGCCAAACGCAAATGAACAAGGCACTAAGCATGGAAGTGTCGATATGTTTTAAATATACAGCAAAATCATAAAAACGCCTAACTGCTTCCAATTCTAAAATGAGGGCACATTCATAAACATCTGGTAGCTACTTCGCACAAGGAGTTATTACATATTTATAAACTCGGTAACTTTGTAGAAAAGCCCCATGACAAAAGAGGAAAAAAAAAATTCCTTTTTAAATATTAAGAAGAAAAAAAACCTCACAGGCTCCTATATATAAGGACAACAACAACGTAAACCAAGATTACTTGGCATGCTTAAAATCCTTTGCACGCAAACCCAGGTACAAGCCATGCAGCTAGACGAATGAGCGCGGTGGTGCAACTCCCAGGCACATCCCTGGAGTACAGACACACGGCTTTAGCCCTTCCCTGGCATTCTCAGAGAACCCAAACAAAGCATCCAAACAAAGGAGCAGCTTCGGCCAAAACTAACGTCAAGCATGATCTTCCGATGGCAGTTTTAGAGATTGAGACATAAATTACTTGTACTTCTCCACATCGTATACATCTTTCCAAAAAACACTGTAATTAGATGATTCCAAAATACTTCCATTTGAAGAGCAAACACTCTGGAAGATGATATCTTTATGAAAATAAAATTATGTGTGGTTTTTTTTTTTCCTTCATTAGTATGTATTAACTGAATTCTGTGCCTATAAATAATTCCAAGTGGAATTAAGCCAATGTATCTTCAAAAAGCAATTCCATATAGAAGTTCAAAGCTGCAAACAAATGTTTCACAAGACACAGTGGATACAAAAAAAAGCCCAAACCCCTAACTCTTGTATCAGGAGTGTTCTCTTATTTAAATGACCGCGTCATAAAAATAATACTTCTCGGCATTTTCCCCAGCAGGAGTCCTCTATGATATCCTTTTCATTCAGCTGGGATACAGCCTGGAACTTCGCATTCAGCAACAGGGGGAGGGCTTTGTGGTAACGACCTTAGCGTATCCTGTGAGCCCTTTGAGGGTAACATTCCCTACACTGGGAATCCAAATTCTAGGATTACAAGATTACACGTATTATTCAAAGTGAAGGGTAAATAGAAAACAGTGCTGAAGTCATACAGTTAAGTAGATTTACTGAACCTAGAATGCTCAGTAAGACTTTTAAAGAAAAGTCTAAAATCTTTGGACTGAAAGTGAAGGGTTGAAACCGCCCTACAGCTTTCACAATGATGCGTACTGAGCAAATCACAGATAAAAAAAAGCAAATATGAGCTAAATCCCAAATAGTTGTTTTTTTTCAACTACATTGCTCTGGATAACTCCATTCTCCCTTCTGTGGCGATGAACTCCTTTTCCGAGGCTAGTTTATCACCTTGACACAGTTTCTCCTTCAGTTTTTCCAGTTCATATTCATGCAGGATTTTCTGTGTTAAATATTTTTCACGTTTTATTTTGGCTTTCACGTCCGCAGGGACATCAGGAATCATCCATGCTACAAAGAATTTGACGATGAATACAACATGCTGGAAGAAAAAAAAAAGCAAAACAAAACAGTAGGCCAGGCGAAAGGCAACAACTCGTTAGCAAATGAAACACCAATTGTTTTATCTAACACCAATCACTTTTTGTTCCCAAATGGAACACATTTCATTTGGCTGTCCTGGAACAATACAGAACAAACTTATGTGTATCTGAGATGTGCATGAAGATTACAACACTTCCCTTTATGCAGAAACTTTAATTCCATACCATTTATGACTTAGCAAACCTAAGTGTCAGGGTCTGCATCCCTAGCATCGCTTTCCAGTACCTCTGTCTGCTTTCTTAGGAAATTCACATGGTCGTGCTGGTAACGCTCAGCTACTGAGAAATGCTAAGATACTGGTGAGAAGAGCACTTTCTAACAACTCCCTTCTCCCTTCAGAACTTGCAAGACAATGGTTTAATGCTGAAGAGCCAGTTATCCAAATTATTAATTTAGCTATTTTTAGCCAATGCACATCCCTGAAAAACGCTCTCCGGCATTTGAATACAGTCACCTCGCACACAGCTCTAACCAGACCAGGAGGAGTGGGAGTGCGAGTCCTGGTGGTTCATCTCTCTTCCATCTGCATAAGGACCTTTTTTATTCTGCTGCTTTATTTCCAACAAACGTAGCAGCCTGCTCAGCTCTTTTCGCTGTTCTTACTCTGAGGTTTACTCCTTGAAGTTAAAAGACCTAGTTGTAGTAATCATTTAGGACATGAATATTTGGTATTACTTTGGGAAGAAACTATTTTATACTCTCAGCAATTCTATTTTCTGTAACATTGGGAACTACCTCGAGAATCTCTAAGGTACCAAATTCGGAAGGAAAATTTGTAGGCAACATACCTCCATAATAATGATGAAGGCCAGTTTTGCAGCCAGAATGTGCCAGAACTGCATAGTGTGTAAGTATTTCCTCTCGTGATCCGGAGGGTATCGATAGTCTCTGTACCTGTTGGACAGAAAGACATGCAGAGGTGAAATGTCATATTCAGTCTGAGACAGATTACAAGCTCGGTGACACTTACAAGCAAATACAGCTGTCACTTAGGGAACCTTTTCATCTTGTTTTAAATGGTCTGTTTCCTGCAGAAAAAAGGTTGCCTCTCCATTTGTTTCTATCTTATGTTTGCTTAAACACCCTCACACAGCAGAAGAGGAGAGATAAGGACGTGTGAGAAGTGCCATTTTGTACACGGGTTACTTTTTTTTCAGGGAATGATCAAATAATACGAGACAGAGCGATGGACTGTATCACGCGGTAACGGACAAGTATTGGATAAACGTGACAGAGGTTGACAGCTGGTGGACTGGACGGACGCAGGGTTTAATGGAAGGACAGTCTTGAGTACGTGTCCTACACTCACACCTGTAAGCAGGATAAAGACTCCTGGGGCTTTACAGCTAAAACATACAAATGTAGCTTCTTCTTCAAGTGCTGGGGTTTATTTGGCTTGGTTCATTTGTTTTGGTATCTTTTTTTCATCAAATCAATACTTTTCTTTTACCATGTATTTCTCCAAAGTTCTTTCTCAATTCTTCTAAAGCCCCCTTCTAGCCAGAAAGGACTATTATCTTTAGTGAAAGCAGGATGGCCCACATCCTTACAATCACAGAATCATGGAATCGGTGAGGTTGGAAGGGACCTTTAAGATCATCAAGTCCAACCATTAACCTACCCTGACAAAAANGATAAAGGCCAGGATGCTGTTGGCCTTCTTGGCCACCTGGGCACACTGCTGGCTCATATTCAGCCGGCTGTGGTATCCTTGGTGGCATCTAGCACAATAACGGTTGACTTTAAATACCGTATCTCATTTTCAGCTTTGCAATCTAAGCATCCTCTTAGTGATACCTCCTTGTCCATTTTGGCGTTGCAGCCTAAAAACCTTGGAGAATACAGGCAGAAGTTTGCAACCCGAGGGACATAAATCTTTTCCGTCACTAAAAATCAATCGTTTAATTAAGTAAAAAAACAAACCCAGACAAAAAACCTGTTAGCAATGAGATTCTCTTAAACAACAAAAATGTGGTTTTTTCATTACTGGCATGATCTCTTCCCTTGTTCATAGCTTAAACATTACCTCTCACACTGCAGAATGATGAGAATTACACCATTTAATTTCTAGTGGACTACTCAGACCTGCATTGACTTTTCACGCTGCATTCTAAACAAAGCGATAAAATATTTATTGTTACACCAACCTGCATATGACAAAGTTTCCTGGATTCATTTTAGGCTTGTTTCTGTCAGGAAAATCTGAGATTTGGAACACCGACAAACTATTGTTTATGTATCCAGACATAGGGGAGTCTTCATTTTCAGAATAGGCATAGTAGTAAACTAAACGAGGAATCATATCTGACGTGAACGCAACAATAAAAGCCTGAAAAAGGAATTGGAAAAAGAAATTAAAGAAGTGGCACAGAAAACTTGTGAGCAGATTCATAAAGGGGTTTTGGTACTGTGACCCTGTGGCATAACCCAGGATCTTTCAACAGCAAGGGCGAGCGTGACTAGGGCACTTTGCCTCGGTAAAGGCGCTGACTGCAGCCTCTGCTGCGAGGACCAGCGCTCAGTGAACAAAATCTGGGAACAGTCCTTACAAGAGGCACCAAATCCCAAATATCGCCCCCCACCAAACTGTCTTCTCACTGTGATCACAGCACTCCTGAGTGAAAGAGGAGATGTGGGTTTGAATTCTTGGGAGAAAGGATGAATGCGAATCCCATGTGTGGTCACTTTATTTTCTCCAGCTGTATTTAGAGAGGAAACAGCGGCTAGCAGCGCTTTTTGCCAAGAAACCTGAGATACTGAAGACGCTCAGGTACCTTGCTAATTAGGCAATACCTCCAAGTGGGTTTGTTGCCTGAGACACATGCAGATCTGATATTATTCTACATTTAAAAGAGGCAACTCTTTTGCTCAGCAGTCTGCTTTTACTTTATACTTTACATGAAATACTAGCACAGCATTTCGTTTCCAGTTTATAACAAGTACTCTGAGCCACTGCCCCAGAGTGGCATCCAGAAGCAGTCGAACGAGCGGAATTCCCACAGAACCGGCCTCATAGCCATCCGGCTGACAGAATTAATGCACCTCTCCTGTCCCCTACAGTCCCCTCTGGGCAATCATCAGACTAAGCTTCAGACTGGCTTATGCCATTCTAAAATGCTGGAAAACACTGAGAAGGGAATGAAAGATTCAGGTCCAAGAAAACGTGGACTGGGAGCTGCATGTCGTCAACATACGGACAAGCTGAACCACCCAAATGGTTTGACCGTATCTCTGTAGGGTAACGTGTGATACAGTGAATACTCTTGATGAAGGAGAAAAAGCATCAGCTGATTTTTAAATCTGCAAATTCTGAGTACCTGGAAGAATCACAGTTGATGTAGCACAGTTAACGTACTTACATTAGTGACAACAGACAAGATGGCCATTCCGTTGAGGATTTCTTGCCAAACTCCTATGCTATGTGCTTTCGCAGCCACAGGTCTCCTGTACTGAGTGGTTAATTTCCAGGAGTCTACTCGTATCTCCAGGATGTTATTCATCAGAGCGAGAAGCGGCGCCAGGGGAAAGGAGGCCACAAAGAGAGTAATGAATCCAAACTGAATGACTACAAGGGAGAGAAGAAAAGTGTCAAAAGCTGCCCCTACAAAAGCACTCTCAGGGTGACAATGAGACAGTGAAACATGCAAGTTGCCACTTGAAAATGAATGGCTTTTACTTTTGTCACAAACTTGCCCCTACCTACGGTTTAGTCAAATTATTAATACAAAATCTGTATATAATAGTTCCACCTGGGAGTCCTAACATCAGTTTAAGAACTGCAGATAAAACACACGAGTGATGCCTTTAGTCATTACCAAAATAAAACGGCTCTTGGTACAGGATGTGAAGGTCCTCAGTGCGCAGCCTGTACTGCCACTGTATTTTAGAGACAGGAGACAGAACATCTTGTCTGGTTTAGGCAGTGGACAGAAATAAGTTCCCATACACTAGTCATCAGCTCTGCCATGATTTCAGCAACCAGTGCTTAATCTTAGAGCAGCAACAAAATCCCTACCAGCTTAGCAGCCCCAGGACAATGCTGGAGCGTCCAGGTTCAGAAGCAAGGACATCTACCAAGAGGCACGGCTGGCAACACTGATGGTTCTTAGCACGTGAGTTTCACAGGATCACAGTCCTGTATGAAATACCACGAAGTGTACGAAGTGACAACATTGCAGTTGCAAAGCTCTAGGTAATAATTATTTCTATACAAATAAAATACAAGGAACCACTTTTCAACAATTTTTGTCCTTCTAATAGATAAATACTAATATTTTTTTTGTGCGTCTTTTAGATTTTTTTGGCTTCAATTTCTAGTTTCTCAGGTTTTGCAAAGCAATTTCACAGGCTGACCCGTTCACATTACCTTTGAAGAATCTGATTCTGTTACCCCTGCTCCCTCTGCTGGTCTCCTGGAGCACCAATGAGCGCAAACCTAAAACTAACCGGATTCTCCCTGATGGAGTTGGTAGATGCCCTGCCTGCAGCACCCATCCTTACCGCATGTTTGGCAGGCAGCCCATACCTCGCTACCACTGACATCAGCTCGGAATATGCTTGGGAACAAGAACAGAACGGACACGGAGACAGCTGGCTGCACGGAGAAGAATGTTCCCCATTCAAATGAGGGAAACAAACAGTCTGCAGCGAAATTCCCTGCAGTCTAAGATGCAAAGGCAGCTTTTTTTTTTTAATTGGGCTGACCTATTTAATGATTTCCAGCAGTTAATCGTCTACTGTTTACCAGATGAAAGCGGTGGCATCAACTCATAACAACTAACCGAGAAGCTATTTTTTTTGAAAGCGTCAGTACAAGGTGTCTTGTCCTCAATTCTAAATGTGTATTTTTAAACTTACCCATTTCTAGATATTCATAGAACAGCCCTAAGGCTCCAAATGTCTGCAGATCATGGTCTTGCTCCCAGCGACTGTATAAATTTTCTGGATTATTTCTGGCTTTCCGGCGACCCCACCAGTTACAAATCCAGCTGTATATGCAGAAAAAAGTTAACAATGAGAGAAGCAGATCAAGTATCCCTTTCTCTAAGCAAGCTCCTTGCTGCACCATGCTTTTACAAGCATGGCTTTCACGAAAAGAGGCCAAAAGCCTCTATGAAATGAGTCTACTTGTCAGAATTTGTGCTTAATTTACAGAATTTTTCTTTGTTTCTTCATATGGCAATACTTGTTATCACTCCTTCCAAGAATTTCTTCTGTCTATAACATAGGCATCTCGGTGTAAGAGACAACTTACGGTACAATGGCCTCTTGGATATTTCCCCAGATCTGTTTGCCAGCCATGACTATGGTGAGCTGCGTCGTCAGTTCTATCAAACAGCCCGCAGGATCGCACTGGCAGAGACAAATTGCCCGTTAATGGACACGAATAATGGACATCACCTAGATAAACTATAGTCTACTACTGTATAAGTGAAAGAAAGGAGTTCCTAAAACTTGTCAGGACAATACCTAATTTTCACCTAGACTGCCAGCTAAGTCACCCTCTCCAGAAAGCTGTTACAGAAGGGTTTTCAATGCTCAATGTGGCTGCTAAAACACGCGCCAAAACATAATGGCCATTGAAAGACAGAGTAACTCAGAGCAGCTTCAGGCTGCCCACTGTGCAGGCACACAGAGACGGGGCAGCAGGGGCCGCAGGCAGCAGCCACCCCACAGCCAGGTGAACCTGTGGTGCTCGGTAGCCCCCAACACCGCCCCGACCCCGGCCCAGCGAGCACCTGCATTTTCTACCCGTATCCCTACAGCAGAGGTGTTTAAAGACCTGCCAGTATCTGGTCTTTGCTGTTTGCCAAGAACACTGGTTTTAAAGTTTCAACTCTTTATTAAGGCCTTCTTAAGAACAGAATCAGAGCCTTGTCTAGGTTGGAAGAGACCTTTAAGATCATCAGATCTAACCATTAATGTAACACTGCCAAAACCATCACTAAACCACATGTCTGAGCACTATGCCTACCCGGACTCGGGAGCCAAAGTATTAGGAGATACTCTATCCGTAAGTGCACTGCATTACTTCATTGTGTTCTGCATCAAGTTTTTCCTCCACTGTTGACTCCCAAGCAACGCTTCACATTAAATACTGTATTTCATCTCTATACAAACAGCATAGTTAGGAGTGAAATGAGGGAAAAAAGCAAAATCTTACAGGTGTGCCTCTTACCAACTGGTTTCTCTGAAAATGTACTGCCTCAAAAAGCTTATGAAGACACCCAAAAGCCATTTATACTATTTAGCTTTCTTCAACCTAGAGGATCTCTTTTTAAGACCTGTGTTGAGACCCACTGGTATTTCAGGAGAACTGGGGCCAAGAAAAGCTTTTTGATTTTTCACCCTTGTGACTGAGAGCCACAGATTTTCACGGCAGGTGTCTACTAGGTGTGACTAGCAACAGCAGGAAAAGTCCTTGGAAGCCCCTCCATCAGCCTCAGGATGGCCAGCTGAGGCCCAGCTTATTCCAGACCAAACCTGCAGCTGGCAATTTATGACTGCACAGGTTGGAGGGGATAAAGAGTTTAAATTAGTTTATTATTATTATTCAATCCATCTTAATCAAGAAAGTCCTACCTCCTCATTTCGCCAGCGATTAAACATGTATGTGTAGGCACCTGGGTAACCAACAAACTTCCCTTTGAAGAAGGCCACGTAGAAGCAGGATGAATAGTAGTTGACAAACTGGAACAGAAACATTTTCATAGTGAGCCTGTTCTCATACTCCATGTGAGTTCTGGGAATCTCTGTGAAACCAGAAAATAGTAATTTTATTTTTTTATTATCTTTAAAAGGATACAGATTTATAAATACTCATCACCCGCAGTGCCCTTACATCCCAAAGGAAATAAAAAAAAGAAAAAGAAAAAGAAAACCACCTACAAACAGTTCAGCAGATGGAGCTCTGGCTCTCAGACACCCTACCCTTAATTTACAATGCAATGTTCCGAGTAGGCAGGCAAGTGAAATTCATCCTTGAGACATTTACAAGCTTCAACTTCCCCTTCTTTGTACTGTCCACTACCGCTTGCCCACCCTTAAATCTTACATGAATTTTAGGAGATCCAAGATGAATCTCAAACATTAACTAGCAGTGTCTCCAGACTATGAAAATTCCACTGTCAGCAACGCACATGATAAGGAATACTTTTTTCTTTGTGGCAGAGACGTATGTTCCAGTATTGATTCTGTCAATATGCTGTATGCGTGTAACTTATGTTGGAATCAGCAGAAACCAGATGGGCCCTGTGCCTCTGAAAGATGAGACTTATAGTAGGCGGAAGAACAGGGAAGGATACAGGCACCTCGGTGGTACCGAACATCACCAAGCCTTTGCTTAAGATTTTGTTGCCTTCGTAATCATATTCTATGGCATGTTTACATTTTTAAAGGTAGCAGGAAACCCTAAGCACATTACTGGTAAAATGTACTGTTAAATGATAACATATAACTCATTCAAGCTGGGAGAAAGGGGAAGAAAATACACCACAAGCATTCAAGTTCCTCTGAATTGGTCAGGACCTGGCAGATGTGTTGAACTCCCTGGCCCTGTGGCAGTTATTTTATATTTGAGTCACCTAGTGTCTCCAAGCTTGGCGTAAGTTTGCATGACAGAAGATATTTACTGGGAATCTGATGTTACAGAGGAGGCAGTGCTCTGGTGAGGCCATCTGCCGAGGTTGCAGCTCATCACAGTATTTTTATTGTCAGAGAGCTCTTCACATGGCTACACCAGACACACAACGCTCCGAGCACCAGAGGGAGGTTATACCCGCACGGCTGAAAACAAAATCTGGCCTAACCTTTTGAAGGAATTCAAGAGTGACAAGAGTCAGAAGAGACATTCCCGACAACCACAGCCAACATATTTCATACGCTGGACCCAACCGTGTCTCTAAGCCCGGGTGAGCGGAGCTGCCCCGGCCGCCAGAGGAGGGCAGCAGGCCCCCAAAAGTAAACAGATTTATTTTCCCTCTGTAACCTAGAGCCACAGGTAGCGCTGAGACTTAAGAAATTAATCCTCCACACTTGCAAGCAGCAAAATAACGTTGCTGAGCCTTCACGTTTATGATTCATGCCCTTCAAGAAAGAAAGATTAAAAAATGATGATTTTCTGGTTTGGGATTTGGTTTGTTGGTTTTTTACTTTTTTTTTTTTTCCTTAGGGGCAATTTTACTTATTATTTGTTCTGTCTTTCTTTGGTCTAATTTGGCCAAGTGAGAAAAACAATACAGATCTCTGAGACAAGAGACGGTCCACGATAAATCAAAATAAACCTAATGCAACATCCCATTAAGTTTCTGCAACAAACATCTTTCAGTTCTTGATTCCACTTGTAAGACCTAAAAAAAGATCACCCAACTGCGTTTATGACAGCTGTACAAACTACAAATACATAATACTTTCAGCTCTCCCCTCTCCAGCTGAATATTCTGCAATTATTTCTTTCTATATAGCACCTGCAGGGCCTTGTACATCTAAATCATTACGGCAAACAAAGAAAAAGACCCCTGAAGGGCTCTAGGGAAGGATATTTCCAGCAAGCAAGAGTCAAACATGAAATCTGCTACAAAACCAATAGATCTTTCCGGGCCTGCCCGTTGGCTCCTCCAGCTCTGGAGTGACCCTACAGCAGGGAAAGCGACCAGTGGCTACAGCCACAATAACGCATCTTGGGCCCAACTTCTCAACCCGCTCAGTCTTTGCCTTCAGTCTCTATTAACCCCACATCTGTAAATCACAGCATCATAGAATGGGTTGGGTTCGAAGGGACCTTAAAGATCATCTAGTTACAGTCCCCTGCCCTGGGCAGGGACACCTCCCACCAGACTACAGCTAAGGGAAAAAGGGCCAAGAAAAAGAAACCCTGGAAAATCTACTGTCCTGTCCCATCCCCCAGCTTCCTACCTTTCCTCCCCCCAGAGTAAGAGACATGGTTATTTAGTCCATTTTCGTGTAAGATGGCTGTGAAAGCAGTGATCTATTTTTAAATATCTATCTTCAGGATTTCTAATTGAAACACTCCTAAATCAAGACAGGATTCAGATCTTGCTTTGGTGACTTTAATATAACACACGATAATTTTTAGTCCTGTTCAGAACTACAATTGTTTCTGTAGACTAATTTTAATATGAGCAAACATACTAAGAGACATCAGCTTATGATAACTATGGAAACGCGGGGAAAATGTTCAGTATGGCCATGGATATGACTAAGTCATTGCTGCAAGCTACAGACTGATGTCCTAGGGCTTGGACATGGCCTGAAGTGGGCCCGAGGTGAGAACAACTCCATAGAGCTCCTCTAGACGGGTTCTACCTTTCATGATTCCTTGCAAGTTTTGTCCCCAGGCACACTGCTTACCCATATCAGTAATCCAGATGGCTATCCTCTCGTATAAGAAATTCAGTATCATGATGATGACAAAATTCAGGCACGAGGCTGTGACTGAAGTTGCCAGCTGAGGGGTCAGTAATCCACTGATGGGCTCTAAAGACTGAGTGTTCTCCATCAGGCTGGCAAAGGCAGCATACACCGCAAGACGATAGACGATCACAGCTATCATGCTAGCTATGATCAGAGACACCTAAGGAGAGGACAGAGACGTCAAATATACTTATAGCTCAGTACAGCTGTATACAGGCAACTTTTGAAGTAAGATGTAAAACCGTCATGCATTATACTTTTAAAGTTTTATTCTTTAGGGGTGTGAGTTCAGCAGCACCGAAATGCAAAGTACACAAGCAAAATGCTTTATTATATTAGATACATTAAACCTAAGACAATTATTTTGTTAACGTAAGAAAAGCAGACAATGTAATGCCAATATTAAAAGAAAATACATAGTGCAGAAGGATACTGACTCATAGAAATGGAGATGGAAGGGAGAAAAATTACATTGTCCATCCTGAAATTCACTCTGCAGATATTTCTACAGAGAAATATGTAGATATTTCATTGTAGTGAACAGTATACAGTATCTTTTTTTTTTTCCTTTAATATAATTTTTTCCAGTATGGTCTGTTAACAGCTAGATAAAAATTATCCCTATACTAAAATGTCTAGTCAAATTACTAATTAATGACAGATTTCCAAGGATGACTTTTTTTAATCTGAATTGAAGCGCGTTTTGCAAGACAGCAGGAAATCAGCGGGGCAATAATAAAAGCATGTGTTAATGGCATAATTAAAACCAGACTGTGTTAATGTCATGGTTAGTGATGATCAGCAAGTCTTGAGATATGTTAGAATGTGGATTCCAAAAGGTGCTCACCCAGAACAACACTGTAGTTCCTGAGATGCAGAACCGCATAGCCTGGCTAGTTATAGGCAAATAAGGCTCCATCTCCTGAAACAGTCAAGCAAGCACAGCACAGTTCACAAATCCGTAATCTTATTCTAACATCAAGCAGCACACAGAGCTCTCATCAGCTGTGTGAAAGCGCCCACATCCGAGGAAAACCATTTAGAACCCCCCTCTCTAAAAGGGCAGATAAGACACAATTTTTAATGGGCTGGGGGGGGGCAAACCAGATCAGGACAGAAGAGGCCATACCAATGCTGAAAGTAAAGACAGTACTTGGACAGAATGGTTAAACCTTCGCAAAACTCAATCAGTAGCTGAAGGATAAAGACCACCTCCTTCATTAGATGAACAGGACAGAAGTATTACCGTATTGCTAGGTCCAGAACTGGACCGAATTTTAAGAAATTCTTTATGTCAAGATATCCGAAAATGGTCATTTACTTGGATGTACCATGTTTTTCCACACAGCCAGAGAGTGTTTTCCTCCACTCCTTCAATTTATATTTTTTTTTAATTGAAGAAATGGCTACATTCGTTAGTTGCCAATCTCTGCTGCAGCATCAGGCAGCTCCATCTTACCCAAGCGAGTATCCACATATAGCACATGAACAATTTCCCGTGTTCGTGTAAAGTTCTCTTTTTCGCAACCAATTCTAATTCCTAAAACATCAGATTATAGGTATTAAGAGAGGATCATTTAAGAACTAATGCCAGTGGACGAAGATGTAGTAAAAAATAATCTGAATTTGATAAATCTTGGGACAAGGCATGGTAATATGCTTATGTTCCTCTTGGACAAAGGGGCAGCAATTATTACAGGCGAGTACAATACTAAGTGTATTGAACCAGGAAATTCTCGTTTTGACAACAGAAGATATTGAACCTGTAAAATGTTGTCAAAAGGAGTTTGTTTTCTGTTGTGCACAAGGCCAGAACGTGCCCGACGCACTGGCATAACGCGGTGTAATTAGGCTGAACAGCACGGCCACAACTGAGCCCCGCGTTTCTCTCTGAGACAGCCAAGCAGTAGCAGCTCTTTTACAAGCGTTTCTTCTTGGTGGTGATAGTCTTCAGGCAATGAGTGTGCTCATACCAATGTGAGTTTGTTTGAAGTGCTGTTCTCTCCGGAGGGATACGCCGCCTCCACCTGCCTAAGTACACTTACTAAACTTAATTATCAATACTGCATTCTCGAGTCACAACAAGTGGTTTGATGATGATAACAGTTAAAGGCTCTGTTAACAGAACTATAAAAACCAGCTGAAGATAAGATACAAGCACAGATATCAGGTGGCTTTTATAGCACAATTTTATACCTATTGTGGATTAATAAAAAATACGCATATTCTATACTTAGAACAAATGTTTTGCACATTCTAGGCTATTTGACAAGTTTTCCACTTTAGAACAAAATGTAGGCAATAATGTGCGATGAGAGAGCCTAAGTTTGAACGGAATGCTTCACTATTTCTGTAAATTAAGATCCTGCTATAATCAGGAAACCCAGATTTTAGCTATGATCTAGCTAAATAGTTTAGCTTTGTGACCGAATGAGGTGTTAATTAAGGCCTCAAGATGGGCAATTTCTGTTTCAGTGCACCTAGAACTTTGAATCATGGCCAGGAATAATGAGGAAATAATTTTCTGAGTGAAGCAAAGCCAACCTTGGGACGCAAGAAACTCAGTGACCTGTATGCTTATTAGCTTACCAGTCTGCGGAATTAATTTATTTGAGATCCCCGTCCTTCTATGCGTTCAATATTGCACATTATCTAATGAAAGGAAATTACACCACAGCGTGGCTAATCTGCATGGTTTGCTATAACAGGTTATTGATAAGGATCACTGCTAAACCCTGCCACACAAAAGCTTTGAAAATCAACCAAGGCAATATATTGATGTGTCATAAAATAAAGGATGATACGGCCATTGAGTTTTTATGGTAATTGTAAATGCTTACTTAGAAAGCATGGAACAGTGCAGCATCTCTCTCTGAGATAAGAAAAATATATCACAGTCCGATTTCTACTCCTTAAATAAAGGCCAAATAAACCATCCTACCTACGAGCTCTGCATGAATTTAGAGAGAGAACAATCTTCTCCCCCAGGACAGTTAGACACACGCCCCTCGCCCATACCATTTTTGGCTGCCATCTGCTGCTGATTCACCTCACCAGACCACGGGGTTTGGTCCGTGCTGTCCACAACCGCCCCCCACGAGCGAGCCCCTTCATTCCCTCTCCTCACGCCATCACCCTCTGCTGCAGCCCCTTCCCTCAGGGCTCACGGGGGCCCTGAGCCGCCTGCGGGATTTCCCTTCAGCCGCAGCAGAACCGCTGTGCTCCAGCAGCTTTCGGTCACCGCGCAGCCGTGTAAGAAAGCGGCGGGTTTGAGGCTGAGCGTACGCAGGGATGCAAACTAGTGAAAACCAGGCAAGAGGCAGGCGTCTCTTTTCGATCACCTGAGTGAGCTCATCAAAAAGTGATTTACCTGAAGCTGTTTTCCCGAGCACACAGAAATCCGCACCTCGGCAGAGCTACGCTCAAAATCATAGGGCACTGTTACCAAAGACCTCTGCGTCACTTGTACAGCGTACAAGCTATAGGTGTAAGAACAGCAGCATTAATGCTCATGTGCAGAAGGGGAAGGAGAGACAGAAACACTGTCTCTCACAAGAAATAAGATTAGTGTATGTATTTCCTAACAATTAAGGAGACAAGCCCTGGAAGACAGGGCTTGTTATATATCTTTATATAGCAATGATGCTTTCCATGTTCTGGCTACGCTTCTATTTTTTTCACAGAAACTGTGCTATCTTAGTATACTCATGACTAGTGAAAATAAGTTATTTATATATAATTCTAGGAAGAGGAAGGATGACTTAAAAATATGTCAAATTGAGGTGGCAGATGTATTGCAATGCAACCATCCGATCCCTAAATTTGTCAAATAACTCCTACCTAAATTATATTTAAATGTAGGCGATTAACTTCTAGTAGGCATTTATGTACAGCATTTAACAGAGTTAAATAGAGTGGTTAATTGTACCTCAACTAGATTTCAGACACAGGGCTTCAGCAGCCTTCATCTCTCTAGCACTCCCCAGACACAGTGGCTGTCTATCAGAAGCAAACCCACAGCCAGTCCCACCTGTGCATCTTTAGGTCGAGACCACCCCTTCTCCTACTTTGTGGAGGGATGAGAAAGTGCTTTTAAAGATGTGATCTCAGAGGCTGCTACCTCGAAACGTGAAGCACACTGTAAAGATGGTGTTAACCAAGTGAAAGCTATAAACTTTGCCTTTGTGTTCCCAATTTAATGTTTCCAGTGGAAATTAAAATCAAGGGAGGATAATTAAAGTTATGCACAGACTCCAGAGGCAAACCCCCCACATTCTCATTTATTCTGTGTCAAAACCCTAGATAACAAAAGACATGTGCAGGAAGGGAGCCATGGTCCAAGAGATGGGGCACGTTTGCCACGTGCTGGGGCACGTGCTGACAGCCTGCAGTTACTGGTACTGTCAGACTGGAAAGGGGGACGGACACATTGCAGTGGCCCTGCCCCAGGGTAAAACACCCCCCCAGATTTACTGACGCTAACACAGCTATGCTGCTGTCGGCAGTTAAAGTGTTCACCTCTGACACCCCTCAATCTAAGAGCCCAAACCTCAGCACTCACCAACTGGACGCCTCCATCGAGAAAACAACGCGTTACCAAACTCTGCTTTGATATTTGACACAATTTATTGTGCTCAGTGAGGGTGCAGTTGGCACCACATTCCACATGTTTCCGTCAAACTCACTGCTCTGTGGAGATGCGATAGCTGAGGGCCTGCCCTGCGCCGATATAAATGCGGCATCGCTTATGTGTGTGTTACAAATCCAGACTTAGCCATGAGATACAGACCTGTTCCTGCAGCAGAACTCATGTGTTATCAAACTACCTTTCAGCACACAACTGGACCCGCATGCACCTCCACCCAGCGGGCTCGTTACCTGAGTTACGGGATTCTTCTTCTTTTGGGTACATTTTGCCTCGTACTCAGGCCTCAGCTGGAGTTGTTGCTGTTCCTCTTCAAAATCAACCAAATCCCACTCATATTTCAGTCTGGCTTGCCGTCTCTTCCAAAACTCCAAGAAAAGCGTAACTGCAATTTGGAAACGTTAAAATATAGTTAAGAGAGAAGTGAACAACTTAATGAACAAAGCGAAACTTGTTTCTCTGCTGGCTCCTATTCTGCGGTCTATTATTTACCCTCACAATGTCATCCATCTATTTTTATTGAGTCCCTATTAAAGTTCACAGCTAAGACCGTAATATGGATTAAGTAATTTATTAACTAATGGAATTCCAGAAGTGGATGGCAAGCAAGATGCCAAGACAGGACATGGGTATTTCCATGGTTATGGCAACCATGCTAAATTGCAGTTTAACTACTTTGCATATGCAAATAGCAATACAGAATTAACAAAGGAACGTGATAATGCAACTAATTGCTTGTGCATAAACCTGTAACATATGAACAACCAATGCAAATAAGCAGAACTGTTTTCAAGTCGTACGTTCAAAGATTTCTGTTGCTTTTTGATGACTATTTGATATCGCGGTCATTTTAAATACAGCGAATGTCTGATGTTTCTCATATGCTCAAGAGTGAGGCTGGCTTAAGAAATTTTTAAGGCACTAGAGGGAAAGTTTTCATATATAAAATAAACAACTATAAAAGTTATAATACTATATACCATTTTAAAAACCCTCTGTAAACAACTTTGAAATGTAAACATTTAGTAAGCCGATTGTTCTTATTTGAACTGGAGAGGCTTTATGTTTTACACAAACATAGGAAAGCTTATCTCCTGCAGTTCTGTAATCTTTTGCCGGTACTTCCTGAATGACTAATCCACGTCACTCAAACGCTAGTGCTTAAAACCAAGGAAAGTTTTTAGGAAAACAGCCACACAACATCAGCTTATTTGAGTTGGTTTTGAGAATTCTCTGTGAAAAAGTTAGTGGCTAGATCCTTCGATAACAAATGCTCAAACAGATTCACTGTTAGCACCCAGAGATCTTCGTGTGTTAATGAAATACCTAGACTCAAATTGAAGATTTAATTACGATCTTTCATACAAACAGTAAGAAGTGGGAGACAAGATATTTATGGAAATAAGAAACAATAATTACACTATCCTGAATCTATAAATCTACAAAGAACATGCATTCGAGACAACACGATCTTAAAGTCTGAACAAATAGCACTTGGTGTCAAACCACGCTTACAGACAGAGTCAGGAAATCCACCTAGTTCTGCATCATCAGAACATACTACAATGTAAGAATTTAACTGGAATAGAAGCCAACTAATTCTCATCCTAAAAGTGCTGCTAATAAAGTGGTAGTGCTGAACCACCATTCAGTGAAAGGCCACAAGAGCTCCCTACTCTCCCCTGGGGACACGGATAACTTGCAGCGCTAAGGAGAGAGAAGACTCTCACAAGGACTGCATAAAGTTGGACCGCTCTCTCTTAGGTTACTAAGGAACGAAACGTTAGCAGACACAGAATGCAATGCTTACGACATTTTAGATACCTCCTAGATTATTTTCCTTTTTATTTTGGTTAAGTCAAATCCCTCTGTAGCTTTAAATTATTTTTATTCTTTCATCACTTTTGCATCTGGGGTAGGATACTAAAGCAAAGACATTACTCTTCTTTTTCCCACCTCCAGTGTCCCTCAGCAGTTTGGCCAAGATCTCGTTATTGCTTGACATAATACTTATCAAGTGTACTCACCCCATATGCCCATGAAAATGGCAAAAAAGAGAGTTGCCACGTTGTCAAACAAATGGGAGTACTGCAACAGAACAGATAGGAACAGGTCAGTACCAAAACAGTTTTCGGCATGAACAAAAGTGACAAGTGGCTGGAGAACCAGATACAGACCTCTGAGGACTCACAGGTGGTGTTTAGTCTCCAGTAGTCACACTCTCGGTCACAAAGAGGGCACATGATGATCTCTCCTCCAATTGCAGGGTCACAGATTTCTTTGCTGAGGAGAAAATATTGTACAGTATCTGTTTTCACAGCACCTCAAAAGCTGCTAGATTTATTTAAGTCAATTTTATATAAGAGCTTCATTTGTTCAAAACTCAACATCGGCAGCTTCACAGAGAAGATGCCAACTCTTGTCACATTTACTGGTGTTAACCTGGGGTTGGTCAGGGCAAGCCACAGACTGCAGCAGCTGCTACAAGGAGGAGAACTAGGAATTCCCTTGGCGTGAGCTTTCTGATTGTACAGCAATCTTTTTTAACCCACACACCCAAATCTCTGAATACAGTAAATCTCAGCTTCCTTGAAGAAACAAATGTAACGCTTATTTAAAAAGAAGCAAACTCTGGCTTCAAGATCTGGGATTCCTCTGAGGGGAGAACACTGCTGATCTGTCCTGTACTCGGCTTTTGGTAGTTAGTGCAAGTGATAACCCTCACAAAAAGGTCAACAGACTACTCTGCAAGACAGATTAAAATAGAAAAGCTTAGGGCAACAATAAACACTCAAAGCAAACAATTTTGAGACACGTCAGTGGTATTCTTAGGACTTCATGTGTTGCAGGTACGCCAGTATAAAAAGCTATTGCCAAATGGCAATAAAATATCGCTTTTCACCTACAAATTGAGTCTTACTAATTAATAGTCACAAGTTCTGTATTAGCTGTCCAGCACCATTTCAGACAATAAAGGTAGCCCAAGAACAAATTTGTCTGTTCTGACAAGCTTTAAAAGATTGTTACCTCTTCTTTTTGCACGAACAAAATGTTCACGTTACTTAGCTTTTCCCATTATAAGCCCAGGAGATTTTTAACATTACACTCACCTGCTCATATTTTCATCCATTGTAAACAAGCCATAAAAAAAACAGATTAAGCCAACAACTGCTGCAAGGAATAACATCTCAGTGTAAAATCCTAGCCAGGCAAAATAGATTCCAATCTTCTCACCATAGTACTTCCTGAATACAAAAAAAATGCAATTAATAGGAGCACGAAGCAAAGTTTAAAACTGCAATAGAGAAAACTGGCAGAGTCCAAATGAAACACTTGGCAAAATTCTCTTTTAAGGGAAGAGTAAATGCATTGATATACACTGGAAAAAGGGGATTTGAAGCTAGCTGTGAGAAGGTATGCAAGATGAATGAGCAAAATATATGGCCTCTTTTGACCCTTTTTCTCCTCCTAGCAGAAGCTCCAGCTTTAACCTTCCCACAAGATAATGTAAATGAAGCTTGACTTTTTTTTATTTTCCAAGGAGTTATACAAGTGGCCCTGGGCACAACAGTTCCGATCATATGGCTAGAATGAATGGGCAGTTCACAGAAATACAACTGGTTGTGTTGCCAATGAGGCAACTGTAATCTGTGACTAAAGTAATGTTTTTGTTATGTCATATGAGCTGAATCAAAGAGATCTTGGGTAGGGTTAGTTCAAATTTGGGGTTAGTACTGATTTTATCAGTGCTTTTTCAAGTCTGTGTTGAAATTTCCGATCAGTATTTATATATCGTGGCAGATGCTGATTACAATATGCAAGATATTCTTCGTATTATGTTCTTCTACAGCTGAATTATCTGTAACGTACCTGACCCCAGGAGCACTGGGTCGATTGAAAGAGGCTTGATTTGAGAAACAGGCATTTTTCCAGTTGCTAGTAAAAAGTTGTGTCGTGTCCTCCAAGGACCTAGTGCCCAATGAAGTATCCAATTCTCACTGGATCTTAAAAGTAGTAAAAATTTCCCAGCGGGATCGAGCTGTATTGTAATAGGCTTACATTACAGTGAAACCCAAGTAAATGTAATAAAACCCAGGCAGTATTTTACCTGATGAGGTCCAAAGGCTGTTCTTTGTAGAACCGCAAGAAACGGGCCCACTCCATGTACAGCGTATATCTCTCATTGTCGCAGTTTGGATCATTTGCCTTTTTCCAGTACTGGCACTGTGAGCAAATCAGAGTAAAGGCAAAACACCTCATCGACAGACTCAGAGACTACATTGAAAGAAATGAACATTAATGATGATGATGGGTCCCTCTTAAGTTACGCTACTTAAACTACTTTGAAAATCAAACTTAGCACTCTACTTCACCACTTCATTTAAGCAGAACCCTTTTTAGATGCGTTTTAAGATAATACACATTTTCAGAAAACATTTACCAGTCTTAGACATTAAGTCAACCTGTACTGTAACCATATCATGTTACATTACACCAGTGCTGTGCTGGTACAACATACTCATTTCCACTGCAGGGAATGGTTTGTTCCTTTACACTGGTGTAGCATATGTAATTGTGGAATTTCAAGCTTCCCTAAAATAGAAAACCACCCTTTTACTCTCGCTTCATTAAAAATAATCATAGAATCACAGAGTGGTTCGGGTTGGAAGGGACCTTAAAAGATCATCTGCTTCCAACCCCCTGCCCTGGGCAGGGACACCTCCCACCAGCCCAGGTTGCTCAAAGCCCCAGCCCATAATGCTAATTTAAATCCTGTTATCTGTACTTCGGAATCAGATTCTCACTGTAAATTGCAAAGCCAAAAGCATTTCACCGCGAGTCGTAAACTAGGGGATATCAATTAAAGTTGTTCGGTGCCTCCAGCCACAGCACTGACGTACTCCGTGCTCTGGTTTCCTCAAGCTGTAATGCAAGGACACGCCAAATGAAATTCTGACACTAATTAATTTCAGTGGTGTTCATCACCATCATTTATCTACCAGTCAACTACTAAGAAAAGTTTGGAAATTCATCAGTTTCCTAGAAATTAAACAGCACAAAAGAACTGCATTTTCTGACAGCTCTTTTAAGTTTATTTTGTATTGTAGAACTCTGCTTTTAGAAATATTTGGTTATGTCAAATAGTTTGTGATCTTGGTTTTTATTTTTTCCCTGCACGTTTCTCAATCACAAAGAAAAGCATGAAAATTGGTTTCTAAATAGAAATCAAGACATTGAAACAAGGTGAAGTTTGCATTTTTAAAATATCTTAAAAGGTTAAGTAGTTATTTTTTTAGACACTCATTTGTGAGACTGTGCCATGCTTTTGGAATTTTTTCATATGATTTCTTAGTGTTTAAGGTTGGTTGTACTTGTATAGAAGGGATTCTTGTACAACTGCTTTTTATTCTCTGTGATTTTGCTACTTCCCAGCCTCGACTAGACCTCCACAGCCTAGGCTCTGATCAGCTAAACTTTCCCCCTGAAAATCTAAAGAATGTCCATTCACCCATTTCTTTTAATTTTCTAAGGGAGAAAACAATATTTGAAAACATTTACAAGTAGAAACATATATACTGTATTTAGAAATAACTTGTTGTAGAATTCACAGATATAAGTAAGCAATTTACGTTCACTAAAGCATTGTGGCCAATCTTAAATAACTATCAAAAACAAGGAGAGAATTTAAGATTTAAGCACCAAATTAGATACAACATTCACAAGGAAAAAAAAATAATAATAAAAAAATTCCATAAAATGGATTTATCCATTCTCTCTCTTGTTCTCTCCATGGGATTTCAGGGCTAAACCCATATATGTTGTATCAAAAATTGACCCCAGAGCAAAACTGAACACCAGTATTTACCATCCCGACCACATTCCCAGTATCTGCAGTTGCTCACCAAAGCTCACTGGGAGCTGGACAAGTGACCGCCCCTCACTGAACTGTTGGGCTCATGCAACTCACCTGACTTCAGTCCCAACACAGTATGGGCCCAAGAGTATGTACGTAACTACAGTACGTGTATGTACACACCCTATACACGCACACACTGCGGAGCGTGTGCACCTCCAGCAGGGATTCAATCCTTGTTATAATCTTTCTAGTGTATCACTGCATAATCGTTATCATAAACATAATAGGAATAAACTATGGAATAAATCTCAGCACATCATGTGACCGACACATATCCTAGAAACTCAGCTCCCGTATGCACACACGGGGTATTTCAGCACATAAAAGTCAAACAGCAGGGCCGGCACGTATGTCTTGTGTATTATACAAGAGAATCAATTGCTGGGACAAACAGGAGGGTTTGGGTGTGTCTTCATTTCTGCTGGAAACAGCAATGTCACAGCAGGTAAAAGAGTAAAAACACTGGGAGACGCTCGAGGGAGCAGAAAGCTACAATACTCACATCATGAAGAGGATATGCAGCTGAATAGGTGCCATTATTTAGCAGTCTCTTAATCCCAAATTTTTTCTTCCCTTCTTCTGTTCCATATGGGCAACGTGTGAGAATATAATTCACCTGAGATTCAAACACAAGGATTTCAGACCTTTCCTGCTGTAAGGCCATTTAACAGAAAACTTCAATGGTTGTGCACAGTGTATAATCTGCTGGAATAATACACAAAAGCTGAAAGCGCTTCCTCAGAAGGCTCTAATTTGTATGAGATGGTTGAGGGCACACTTGCCTTGTAGACACCGAGACGATCCATTCCAACAAATACTACTCCAGATTTGCAAAAAAACATGCACAGGCAGTTAGTTTCCTCGTATTTACCCACAGGTATCAGTTTATATACTCCTTCTTGCATGAATATCTTACAGGACCATGTAAATATAATTAGACAAATTCAGATACGTACTATTCTGTTTCTCATGGATGGCGAGAAGAAAGTGCTCTCATCATTAATGAGGTACAGCTCCTGCTTGTCCTTGCTGAACGGGGCCGTGAAATAATCCGGTTCAGGGTGCATCACCTTCTCGGGAAGCCTGAGCGGTGCAAGCATACAGTCCAGGGGGTTCTCCACCATTGAGGGAATGTCATTTTCCTTGATGGGAACTTTAATGTTCAGCACTTCCGCATATGTGATCAGAACCTCCCACGGGGCATGGATCTTCACAAAATAAATCTTGCCATCTTCAGATTCCTGTCCCAGGAAAGTTAAATCAGACATCAGACTAAACTGTGCTTTATTCTAAGATTCAGGAGAACAGTTGTAATACAAAATGTATTGCTTTTTATATATTTTTGAAAGCTTACAAGAAAAAAAAATGCAGGGTGGAAAAGGGGATTATTTATTTACAGCCTCATAGCTATGATAATGAATAATCTTATCACAGTATATGCTCTTCTAGTGTTTCTCTGCATACACTGGAGAAAACGGCATCCAGCAGGTATTTTTAACATGTTGCTCAATGAATGCCCATCTACGGTTCCAGAGTCTAAACTTCATCAAGAGTTATTTTGCCCCACTCAATCTCTGGCAAAAAAAAAAAAAAANAGAAAAAAAAAAAAAAAAAAAAAAAAAAGAGCATGCTGAGTGAAGAAGTCGGCATCCCACTTCTCCAGTTATTAAACAGAACGGTAACGCTAATCAAACACCCTCAGGTCGTTACACCTTCCACATCATAATTACAACGTCCAGTGGGCATATGCTAATCCATTCACTGATTTCCAAACATGTTACTGTTTGTGAGGTGGGATTAAGCCCAGCTGTGAACACACTTCCCGTTTACATGCGTTTCAACAAAGTCACAGCTATTTCGGCACCGCTTTCTTTTTGTTATGAAATCAAAAGCCATCACTTCCTGCTGAAACAAAATTATTTTGCTTCCACAATTCTTACGAATGTATCTGTGAAAATAACTCAAATAAACACATTAAGTTTGCTTCACCTAAATTAGTTACAACCCACTGAAAACTGCTAGAATGATTTATAATGTTGCTCAAAGAAACAACGTGGTACATGCGAATTAACAATTTGCAGATCGATTTATTTGGTCCTAATTTTTCTATTTGTTTTTTTACCTTCTTATCTTCCGTTTCTAGTTCCAAACCAGCCTTTTTCAGGTTTCTCTCAAATTCTTTTCTTCTTTCCTGAAGAGGAAGAAACACACTTTATTAACCGATGAAGTCAGCAACTGACTGATCCCTTGCACTCATCACCCAGTTCCGCTCCTCTGATCTGCCCCGATGACAACCCCTTAACGCTCTCTGACCTTTGCAAAAGAAAGCAGACCAGAAGAAAGCCCCGCTGACGCACACCAGGCCACTTCTGAGCGAAGGCCAGCCCAGTGACGGCAGCCCGTCAGGAACTGCATTAACTACCAACAGGAAACTTATTTCTTAGTTAGGAGTAGGCTCATAAACTGTCCAATCTTGTTAACCCGAGAAGGAAACAAAGTCATGCCTCTCCAGCATTTCTGACTCTTCGGGAGGGTGATGTGTGCTGTGTGTTATTGTTCAAGTTCAGCCAAATTTCTAAGAGAGCATTAAAACGAGAGGAAAAGAAAAATTCTGGAAGCACCTGGAAGGCTGATGGCTTACAGCGACGTCTATTTACCAGTTTAACAACCAGGCCCGATACAAATATTCCAAGTACTGACCACAGACAATTCAAACAGTATTCTTCACAAACAACAGAACTGTAAAACTAGATAAGCTTACACGTGATGATTTGTCAGTCTTATATACGCTTAGCTCGCATAAAGCCAGCGTGGACTCCAGGCAGAGACAAAGAGGCCAGCCTGGGGCACTGCACGATGGCTGCGCCACCTCTGGGAGCCTGCCACCCTTCCTGAATTCCGTATTTTGCCAGGTAAATCCTAGGTGGTGTCTTCAGGCAAGAACGTTTTCTTCTCCTCCTTCTCTGTAGAATTTTTGCTCCTATTTTAATAAATTAATTTCCTTCTAATGACATAAAATTTGCTGAAGAACTGCCAGAATAACCACAAGCTAAGATAAATACGGAGCCCTAGCCTCTTTAGAAAGCACTAGCTAGACTAGCAGCTTTCTTCGAGCTAAAACCTGCAATACTGTGCGATGTGTTCTCTACTGAAAGGTCTTAAATGACATCTTTCAGATATGCTTAAAAAATCCAAACCACCATAGCTTTCAGCCAGCTTCCTTTCCCTGTGTGCCTGGGAGAAACAGGCTGCTTTGCATTTCAGTCCGTATCCACTTATCTCAGTAGTTTATGCAAACTAAAGAACAGCTTTCATAGCCCTCAAATCTATGTTGAAATGTGTTGATATATTTTCCCCTGTTAGTGGCCTTGCATTTTTACCTCTCACATCTGATTTTGCCAAATCTTATTAGGTATTAAATTAGACACCGGCCTAGATAAACTTGCAAATGCGGTAATTCCTGGGTTGTGGCACATGCTGGGGGCAAATGCAGTTCCAGGCGTTATTTTTTAATTCAGCTATCCCCAAACCTGCCTACACACACCTGTGTAAACACCTGAGCGCTCCTGTTTGCTGACCTGCTGATCCAACAGAGAACAACGCGACGAAAAGGCGATTTATGACTACATTCGAAAGTGGTACATAAAAGCTGACATTCAAGGCTGGTATCCAAAGCTATGTGCTACTCTGGATTAGATTTTCTCCACAGAAAGCAGGCTGGTGGGCGTTCTTTCCCCAGCAAACGCCGGAGAAGAGCCAAGCGGCTCAGGTGGGAGGGTTCCCTGCCCCCAGGGACACCAGCCAGCTCCTCCTCAACGGGCAGAGCCCAAGGGTCTGCCCCCATCTCTCCCATCTTTCCTTACTGTACACTTAGCGCGATAAACTGCAGCGCTCTAAGAGAATTTAGGCTCTTTTCACCACCCTGCTCTCTTCCCATAACCCGCCTTCCCCGAAACCCCTGTGAATGTACTGTATTTTCCAGGCACTTGAAACAACCATCTTTAAAAGCAATCTGCTGCAAAAAAAAAAACCCCAAAAAAACCCCAAACAAATACTCCCCCTTTTCTTGTCAAATAATTGGATTTCTTCATGTCTCCATCAAAGGCTTAAAATAGACAAAATGAACCCTTGGACCGCTGCTGTTTTCTTTTAATACCTATTTGTAAGAAATTTAAGCTTACTGGCCCAAATCTAAAAATCTGGACCTGGTCCATGTATTTGTGACTCTGCTGCAGATGCCACGCTGCAGTCACAGCGGGAAGAGGGAAACAACATAATTAATCGCATTAGTGAAGACCAGTAATAGTGGGGTGATGCCCTTCCTCACATTTTGGTTAAGTACAGTTCTTAAGCCGCTCCAAAGCATCTGTAAGAGACTGAAACTACATTTTTTGAGGCCACTGTGGCCTGGAGGCATTCCTGTGCCCCCTGTTCTGGGTGACCCTGCTCTGGCAGGGGGCTGGACTAGATGATCTCCAGAGAGTCCCTTCCAGCCCTGTGATTCTGTGATTGATTCTACGTAGGGCAGAGACCAGCAGAGCATTCACCTCTCCCAACACCGCTGGGGATATCCCGCATCCTCCTACACTGTAACTTGCCCATCTGACATAGGCTTGGCTGTGACAAACCACCCCGATAAGATTAACAAAGCAAGATCCAAAGTCCAGCGGTACTGATATGCCCAACGCAGATGCAACGCTGCACGATAAGTTACCTAAGGACAATGGACAGCCAACTGTTATAAACCCTTTTTTTGATAACAAAGCTGTTGCCGCTAGTAACAGGAGGTGCTCTGCGTGTCCTCCAACGTGCAGGAGATGCCAAACACGTTCCTTGTGCACGTACCAGCCAGACTGCTGTGAAGATGCCCAGTTTGGCTCAAGCCCAGTTTTTAGGTGCTCCTGCAGAGCTGGGGACATGGTTTCTCCCAGCTGGCAGCCTAGCGGGGTGCAGCAGCAGCAATACACATCAGATTTTTTGCTGCCCCTGGCTCCATAACTTCGGGCTATCTGGTGGCTGGGAGAAAGCAGAAGTTTCTGTCTGATAAAATTTCTTTCTGCAGCTCCATGCCCCACTGGGGACAGGGGGACTTTGCTTCCACTAAAGATAGGAACATGTTACTTTGCACAGAGATCCCAGAGTCCAGATCAGAGAATCATGGAATTGTCTAGGTTGGAAGGGACCTTTAAGATCATCGAGTCCAACCATTAACCGAACACTGCAAAAAACACCACTAAACCGTGTCCCTCAGCATCACATCTACCCATCTTTTAAAGTTTTCCAGGGATGGTGATTCAACCACTTCCCTGGGCAGCCTGTGCCAATGTTTGACAACCCTGTGAAGATTTTTTTTCCAATATCCAATCTAAACCTCCCCTGGTGCAACTTGAGGCCGTTTCGTCTTGTTCTATCACTTGTTATTTGGGAGAAGAGACCGACCTCCACTTCGCTACCCCCTCCTTTCAGGCAGTTGTAGAGAGCGATGAGGTCTCCCCTCAGCCTCCTTGTCTCCAGGCTGAACACCCCCAGCTCCCTCAGCTGCTCCTCATGAGACTTGTGCTCTAGACTATTTTGTGAAGAAATACACTTATGGACAATAAAGATCATGTTGTGGTCATACACGAATAATTTGTTAGATATTTTTTAAAATTATATTTATTTTCCCATGCTCACATGCATTTCTCACATGGGTAAAGTATTTCCACTTGTCTGCTAGGGGCTTTGTGGAAAAATATAAAGTATTGTCACACAAAAATGTAATCCTAATTTTTGTTTACAGAGACTTTGTGGTTAGGATTCATTTATGTAGCTTAGAGAAGGCAAGTTCAAAACAGAGTTAAAGCTGGAAAATTTCTGGGGAACATCAAAGAAGTTAATGCATTTGTTCTGCATAAAGCTAAGGGAGAGGATGAACAGGCCGCCTCTTACATCTGTATCAGGGCTGTGTCGAAACACACAAAGTTGTTATTCATCCCTTTGTTATAAATGCAGAATAAAGCTGTTTCCTTGAGACAAGGAAACAAAACCCTTTGTCACAACTGTTATTCTCTTCCTGTGAACATTTCTATTCTTAGCTGTTCCATTTTGCTGTCTCATCGTACTACAGTAAAAGAAATACACAATTCTTTCCAGCAACGACTGTACAAAAGTACGTACAGTATGTCAGAGAAATTCCAAAGGCTGCCATGCCTCACTATTTAAATCTTGTTTCCACGAAGACAACAGCACAGTACCTCTACGCTAAGAAGTCTGCATTGATTTACAGGCTTATTCACTGTATGAAGGTCTATGCTGGACATAAATATAGGGCAAATTTAATTTTCTTAGCAGATTCCACAGGAACTATGTGGAAACTGATGCGCCATAACATTGATATCCTTATGCCTGTCCATCCTGCAACCACAAAGCCACAGACCAAACGCCTTCTTCCACGGGGCTGTAAACTCTTGTGGGATAACAGACATGCACAGAATTAAACCTCACCAAACCTGATGTTCTGCTCTTTTGCAAGAGAGAGATGTTTCTTCCTAACTAAGTGTATTTTTACCTCAAAGAGGAACTACAATATTAGCTACTAGCTCTTGGGTTTCTCCTCACGTGAATCCTTCGGTCAATAATGACACCCACGTACACGGCCTCTGGTCTGGCAAAGGTTCCTGTTACCCCTTTACGGCCCCTAAAGCAACGAGAAGGAAACTGCTGCACACAATATGAATGAGTGACTAGACTGAGCATCTGGCTCCTTTTCCATCTGTCTCCTTTTCCATCCCGCTTGAAACATTACCTAAATAGTCTCCATTTCTTCCCTCCTGTTATTTGAGTATGACTAATGGAAAAGTTTATTTTAAGAGTTGCTTTCACATATTTTGCATAGATACCTTTTTTCTCTCTACACCAATTGGTCTCCTCTTCCTTCTTTTTTTTTTTTAAATGCATTTTGCTTTATGCCAGAAGGAGGAATCTAGCAAGGATAACAGCCTGACGTAGAGTCAGTGTGGCTTTGAAGAAGTGTCTTTATATAAACCTATGGTACCATAGCTATAGCGTAACCCTGGTCTCCCAAGCAAACCTCCTGAATATGGCCAGCCCAGGAAAGTAGACTGGGAGGTGCCTAAGCTGGGAAAAGCTTACCGGAGATGATGACAGGGACAGGGATTCTTGCTTTTTTTAAGGTAACAAGAATACGATGCAGGGGCTGTGTTCTACACTGCATGATATTTGCGTACAGGCAACAAGTCCTTAATGAAAACAGCGTTTCCTTCTTAAAGGAGTGTAAGCAGTAAGCAATTTTTTGAACACCCTAATCTTGCAGCTTTTGTTCAAAAGAAATTATAATTTTTAATTATGAAACACTTTAATGTGACAAGATACAGATGAGAAGTGTTCTTCACAGATATTTAGTTTTGATCATTATTTTGTCATAAGCCGCAGTACAATTAGTTTTCTTCAGAAAGCGTTATCTTTCAAAACACTGTGATTATATGAGAAACAAGTCTTTTGGTCCCCTCTTTTTTTTTTTTAAGAACAAACTTTGGAGATACATATTGGAGAGACTAGTTTGTAAATGTAACCTCTGTGGGCTCAGAAAGAAGGTAGCGAATAAAGAGAAAACAAAATAATTAAAATCCCTGCAGTTATTATTTTCTAAAATATTACGCTTTATATAAAGTTTATTGTCTTGACTGCATCTCGTAGTACAGGATTCTTTAAATAGCTTGAATTTACGTATTAATCAAGTTAGACCTCAAGTGTCAGTGAGAGCAAGGCCCAAATAGGTGTAATTTCCTGATTCCGCCTGATCTACTGTCACCATTGAAGCACCTGGGTGTTGCTGGGGGATGCAGGGATGGTCACTGACCCACGTTATAGAGAAAGCCCATACTTTATGCTCTGTTACATACGAGGTCTCTTACCAAAGTCACTTTAAATATTCTAGAAGAATGAACACACATGTGTAGAGAGCAAGTGAAGGACAGGGAAAAGCTCAAAGAGAGATGCCGTCTTTGTTTTACTCACAGTATATAAGAAAGAGGTCTTAAAAGGAAAACTGCATGGATTCTTGGACCTAAAAATCTAATTCTGCTCTAACTGACGTCAAAGGACAGGGGGAAAAAAATAGTTGTTACACCTCATTTGGATAATGCTTTGGTTATTTAGAAGAGACCTCTTTCACTGAACAGCATTCACAGACGTTAATTTCACCAAAGCCACAGCTAGCTATAAGGCTGATTCATGAAGAAAGAAAAATCATTTGGATTACTTTGCATTGATTGTATAATATATTGACCAGCCTAAGTAAAGGAGAGTGATCAATTCAGTAAATAAAGCCCAAAAAATCTAATAAAATTGGGCCCTAATATGCAACAGTAAATTACACAGAAATTTCAGTACCTGGAATGGCTTTTTACACAGCTATAACATTTTTAGCTAAGTCCTATTCCAGCCGAGTGTAGTGATTTGAAAGGCTTAGTAACTGATATTCAGGTTATGATAGATAAGAATTAAGAGGATCTCAAAAAGACAAACTTACCAACTTTTTTTCCCATTCCTTATTAAGATCATCCACATAGGAGAGAACAAAATCAATTCTCCTGACACCGTCCCTGAAGAAAATAGAATCTTTGCTTTGATGTCTTTTATCAATCTGTGGAAGATATAGGCATATTATTAAAAGAAGCAAGTATTGCAGTTGCTCTAAAATATAACAGAAGACACAGAAGTTCCCCAAATTGCCTCAATTCTTCAGTTTCTTCACACTTGCAGATATACTTGTGCAAGGGCTATATCCAGTTAAAATAATTTCCAAATTAAATACGTAGATGCACGAACACCACATGTAAGTAACTGGTATATGAAGAATAAATATATGTTAGTGAGCACTACCTGTGAACAATGCTACCATTTATTCTTTCCGTCTTTACAGTGCGTCATAAATTATCAAGACAAGTGTTATTTGACAGCAGGAGGGTTTTTTCTGCAGTTAGTCAAACTGCCCTCCACAAAAGCCAGCTAGGGCACAGTTCATTGATTTGAAGCAGGTAGCAACAAGTAAATTCCATGCATTTTCTTTTATTTAACACGATTTACTAAACCAGCCGCCACAGAGAAATACGTCCCAGCAACAACTACATATGAAAATGCACACCAATGACACAGGGGTTACAATGCAAAACCGAGTATTTACTTTCTTGGGGGGAAAAAAACCTCCTAATAAAATGCATCAATGGAACAGGGTAATTAGTACTCTAATTGATCTATTAAAGGTCATATTTTCATTTATCAGCATGCCAGAATGTCGTAATAAAAACATTCACCTTTTTCACTGATTAGGCTACCGCAATTAATGTTAAGCAAATAAGGCCTAGTACTTCACTCTCCTAGGGAAGTTAACATAACACTAGGTAATATTATTTATTATCAGATCAATATTCAGCTCTTCCAAATTGGTTGACTAGAGGTTCATATAGCAAAGTGTTGTCTGTAGAAGCCAATACTCTGGGTCTGAATTTAAACTCCATGGTAAGGGAGGCTGGTGGTGGGTTTTTTAACCACACCCCCATCAGGAAAATTGTATTTATATAGGGCTGAATTGTAGGAACAAAAAAGAATCATTCAGGGGGATACGACTCTGTCTTCTCTCTCTTAAGCCATGCAAGGATGTGAAAAATATGCTGCACTTTCTCAAAGAACTTTGTAACTGTGAACCTTGCTCCCAGTTAACAACAGGCACCACACAGTGAAGCATGTTATTACTGCAGCCATCCAAGCCACTTGCAGTATCATTCATCACTGTTTTACCCTGAGACGTTGCTTCAGGAACAGATTATATCTCCTTCCACTCTGCTGGAATAACCAACAAGTAGTTAGCAAACCCGCTGTTCCTCTCCAAGACCCAAACCCACTGCTTCGAGCACATACCCCTCAACCAGATAGTGAGAAATTCATGCCCTTAAGAAAGCCAGGAAAAGCCTCCAACTATTAGAAAAAACACAAGCACCCACAAATATTATGACTATAATGTCTTTTTTATTAAAGGCAAAGCTGTGCTGGCATCCATTTTGATAATAAACTCGGGTGTTTTCAAGTAATGACTCCTAAATTGCTAATTCCCACAACTTGGCTACTTCGGCAGATTTTAAAAAAGAACAATAAAAAAGTTTCTTTGAACGTAATGCCAAGGTAACAGAACAAACACTGGCTCATGAACAGAGCACACGTTTCTGCTACGCTCATGTTAGCTTGGACCCACTGGGACATGAAAAGACAAATGGCAACCGCGTAATTCCAGAGCTGATAAAGTTACAAGCAATAATATCCACAGACTCCAGGACATGCGTTTATCTTCAGATAGGCTCAGATTTAATAGAAAAAATAATAATTTAAAATCCCTACTGTTCCATAGTGTTGCAAAATTTTACGTGTCTTCACTAGACACATTGGTAACTGCTGAAACCTGACAGGAGCCTACTTGGACCATCCATGCATTATGGAGAATCCCTGTACTTCTGAAGCTATCCGAGCCTTCGGGGAGCTACAAAACACTGTGTTGCAAATCAAAGTAGCACAAAAAATCTAGAAGATATTATTTCCTGAAAGTGCCGCAATCCTCTCCTCCCCTCTTTGGCAATTCTGTTGGGTCTTTTGTTGTTTTTCTTCTTGAGAAATATTGCCAGCAGATCTGTTAAAGCAGACTACTTTGTAAGGAGTGAGATCAGGACTGCTACCTCAGAAATGCTTTTGCTTCCAAACGCAGCACATAACCATGAAAGACTAAGAGGCTCGCAAAAATTATGGAATCCAATAGAAGAAATAGCATTGTCCTATTCTGTTTTGTGCTTACCGCTTTTTATTTTTTTTGTAAATATAATTGTGACTACAAGCAAATTGCAACTGTTTAGACATTAATTTGATCAGCGCATAGAACCACACCAACAACTACCTACATCAACAGTACTATAATTATTCAGCATTACAGTAAGGAAACCCCAAATTGCACTCTAACATCTTACAATGTGGGGAATCAGCTTAAAAACAGACACACACACACCCCCAACTACCAATTCAAGAGTACAGAGACTGTGGGAGCACAGACATTGTCTTAGTGAACTAACACAATCCATATACACAAAGGAAAAAACCCAGTAAATAAGATTTATTTCAAAAAAATCCTACTGCCAAAGGAGTGTTCCAAATTCTTTGGGTAGCAGAGTTATAATTAGATTATTCCATACAATTGAAGTAATACTTTATCGTTAGTGCCATCAAAATTTGCTCATTTTCTAAGATCTATTGGAATCCTGCTCGGTCATTAAAGGTCTGACTAGCAACTGAAGATGATGCAGTAGTCATCGTTGGATCTGCTTTGAGAAGGGGAATACTCATCACTTCTCTTTCCTTCTGTACACAGGATTATTCATCATGGATAGTGACAGGCCTACTTATTAAACCCATAAATTATTCCTGTCCATTTTGCTGCATTTGGATTTCACAAGAAGAACAAGATCAGTCTTGCATATTCATGCAATTCTGTGCAGAAATGCGTGCTCACAGGTTTAAAATACATAAAATGTTACTAATTTGCATTGGTTGCATCAATGAATCATAAAACATTACGGATTAGTACAGCTTATTTCTTAACATCTTATTTCTTTCTAGAACCGTATTCAAATTAATTGATCTTGGGCAACCTGCGGTTATTAAACGAAGTCGCACCTCATCAGAGCAGACACCGTATGACCTGTAGCTTCTGGAATACAAGTAACCAAATTAAAACTTCCCAGAGCAGCACAGGTAGCAAGCAGAAGAAGCTTTTGAGTAATTGAATTCCCAATGAGGAACTACAGAACAGATGGAGCCCCGAGATGTTTGGTGAAAACTCAAGAGGCACCAGCCACAAGTTGCAACAAGGGAAATTCCTACGGGATGTGAGGGTGTGGTTGAGCAGGAACAGGTAGAACAGGCTGAATAACCTCCATCCCTGGAGATCAGACAGCCTGACCAAACAAGGCCCTGACTGAGCAACCTGATCCAAGTCTGAAGTCTCTTGTTTTGAGTAGGAGGCTGGCTGAGGAGACCTCCAGAGGTCCCTTCCAATCCAAGCCACCATACGATTCCATGAAATGGTGTTACCGCAAGTGTTTAGCACTTACCGGTGCTTCCAAAAGTTGGATAAATCCACCAGCTACAAAGCAAGTTTATGAAAAACTACATGCTCAAACAGAAATACTACCTTCCTTTTTTCCTTTCCATTTTTAATAGTTTAATTATCTCTGTAAGAACTAAGTGATTTCATAGCCTGTGGACAGATCTTCTAACTGAACACTGTAACGGTCTATCATAAAGAGCTAAATTTTCTCTTCGTGTGGCTACATAAGTGTAAACTTAGTGGATTCATACAGAATTATATCAATATTCCTAGATATCCCATAACTGTTCTGTGTTCCACCAAACACCCCCCCAAGTACCTGGACTTGAAACCCGCACGTCAGCCGTGAACCAAAGCCCTGCAGTAGGAAACCCTGACTCAAACAGGAGGGGTTACGGGAAAGACCAAGGTGTCAGTACGGAAATAAACAAAGCACCGCTCAAGGTGAAGCAAGGCTGTGACACCCCACGTTCGGCTCTGCCCGGACTGGTTTGGGTAAGGCGTGTAAATGCTGGCTGGTGGTCGCAGGCTACGTTCAAACCCAGCAACACTCTCCCACACCGCTGAATACTTGAGGAGCAGGACTTGGCCACCGGCCTCCCGCAGGTGGCTCAGGGAGGCTCCTCCAGGGCCAAAGCAAATAAGCCAGTCACCGCGAACAGGAGAGGGGAAGGCGAGCTGCTGGATGTGGCATCAACTGCTAAAAACTAATGGAAAGTGCTTCAGAGAAACGACTTGGGATTGAAGCTGAAGAGACTGCGGTACATGTTTCCGTGGCCGTGCACAAGAGCTGACCTCGGGCAGGACAATCAGCTCACCCTCGGTGGTCTAGTGGTTACCACAGTACCTGAAAAGCAAAGATGTTTTGCAGATTATACCTGAATGATTTAACCCTGTATATTTCCCCAGGACTCAGCGGGATTTCTATTTCTGGTTATCTATCTAGGAGGAAATTTGTGTCCTTACAGGCCACCTAGCACAGCTCTCTCCTTGCAGGCAATGGAGCTCCCTCCAAATACACCTTGCTGCCACATATCCTTGCCCTCTCCACATCCATACTTCAAAGATGGAGGAACTTGGTTTGGAGCAACACTTTTCAGACTAATATTCAGTCAGAATTCAAGTTTCTCAGGCACTTCTGCATTCAAGAATGCAGAAGTGATAGGACAAGTGATAGGACAAGTGGTGGCAAGGGATAGGACCAGAGGAAACGGGTTCAAGTTATGCCAGGGCAGGTTTATATTGGATATCAGGAAACATTTTTACACTGAAAGGGTTATTAAGCATTGGAACAGGCTGCCCAGGGAAGGGGTGGATTCCCCATCCCTGGAGGTGTTTAAGAAAAGGGTAGATGAGTTACTGAGGGACATGGTTTAGAAGGGGTTTTTGTCAGGGTGGGTTAATGGTTGGACTTGATGATCTTAAAGGTCCCTTCCAACCTCAGCGATTCTGTGATTCTATGATTCAGAAATGCCCTTCCAGATTTAGTTCCCCGGAGCTCAAGGTTTCACAAGTGTCCAGCCTCACAGAGCTGTGACTGAGGTCAGACCTCAGTGGCCTTCACCTCCTGCTCTTTGTACCTCAGAGGTGGAAGATGGTGTAGAGCAGCAATTTCAGTAACAGAGCAGTAACCAACACTGACCTGAGATGGAGGAACCCCATACATGAGTGTCATTAAGAGTTACAGCACAGTGAAGGATCTCTGGCTACAAGTAATGGGTATTCTGAGAAGTTACGTCAGTAACATGTTCCCATCAGCACATGTAGGGGTTATATTATCATAATCCTACATTAGCAGACAAAAAACCTGCCTGAAATTACAAAATAAAATTGGTTTGCAACATTTTGCTTACTTACAAGATACAGTCTATAAACCAGATATTTATTTTATTTATTACATACCTTTGATAATCATACAGGCAAATTAGTTTTTATCACAGACAATGTAACAAACCAAAATAACTATATTACAAATCACAAAATTTACGAATTAACAATCCACTGCAGGAAAGTTTTGAGAACATAGAAATGGACAAAAATATAAAGGGTTTGAAAGCTGAATCAAAATACAAGAAAATCCTTCATAATTGAAAGGGTAGGAAAATTTCAATGGTTTAATAACAAAATTTTCACCCTCACTTAGATCCCCAGCTCTCACAGAATATTTATATAGCCCTCTTTTCACAGAATTAAACATTTTCACAGCTACAGGAGAAACACGCTGATTGAAGTGCTGCTGTGCTAAATATAACCGTTTGATAAAAATTATTTCCAAAAGCAAAAAGCTCCTGGAAATGCATTTGCACAACGTATGAAAATATACGGGCACTCTACTGAAAATCAAAAAGGCAAACCCCTGGTTTACGCGCAGTAAACTCAGTTCCTGTTATACCTGAGATCACCTTTGCGTGAAGTTCTCTTCAATACTCTTCCTTGGAGGAATACACGCAACTGAAGTGCTTTACCCACTTCAAAGAAGTGTATTAACAACACTCTTCACACCACACATCCCCATTTCCAGTTATGCTTCATGCAGGCTACAAAGCTGCCCACAAAACCATAACCTTTCAAAGAAACACAAAACCCCACGTATTTCTCGTAGCTAAAACTTGCAAGCTACTTTTTGCACCAATATCACACTTGCGTTTCGATTTTGAACCCCATGAAAACCTGAAAGCTTGAAAACATGCATTTCAAAGCAGTTTAAGACACCAAGATGTTTGCAGTAAAATTGAAATGCGCAGAAAATGCCTCTCGGGATAAAAGAACACATTAAACAAGAACAGAACACAGAAAAATAAAAAAATATGCTAAGAGAGCATACGTGTTAATGTAAGACACCAGAGCCCAATGTAAGCAAGCAGACAGTTTTAATATACCTCAGCATGTACTTCTTCAGGTATCTTAAATTAATTTTTGTAATTTTTTTTCTCCATAAAAGAACAATGGTTATTTTAAGTCTTCCGACATATTTGACAATTAATAGAATTCTTGTCTGAAATTGTGAATTTCAATAAGGGGATACTTTAGTCCTTTCCTTATTACTTACTATAATAAGAAAAAAAAAAGGCAACACGTTTCCAATGGTGTCAGTGTTTGTTTCTTGCTCTTTAAAACATTTAAAAAGTATCATGCTGACTGAGAGACCCCTCCAGATTATGATAAAAAGGAATCCCACGTTTGTTAATAACACCGTAGTCAGAATATTTCCTATATCCCATCAAACCAAAACAATGATAAAAAAAGCAAACTTTCCAGTTTACTCCATCAATACTTAACTTTTCAATTTTGTCTATTATCCTTTCGATTTGCTTGAATTTGTCATTTAAGCCATCACCAGGAATAAATTCAAAAACCACATTCATTTTTATAGGCTAGAAAAACAATTCTTTTTGGAAGGATGGCTTCCTTGAAACTGGAAAATTTTCTGGTGAGGGACTTTTTGGCATACGGTAATAGAAGACGCCACACAAATTCATGCAAGGAAGCATGAATATTGCTCACTGCTTACCACTTGATGTTCAGGGATGAGTAAAGTAGTCTCAGTGCTGTTTAGGCCCTGCCAGTGGCACCACGGGAAAAACATAATGTTGTTAGCGATGATGCAAAGGATGCTTTAAAATAAAAGGCTATTTCAGAAGAAACAGTGTAGCTTCTGCTTGTAAACTGCTGAAAAGCTATTCTGAGCGACAAGTGGATTTTCGGTCTAGCTAAGGTTTAAACAAACCTCTACTTCCTCAGACAAGCTGGGTCTCTAGCCTACACCACTGACTGTTACACAGCCCATATGGATTGTTGAATATTAGTAACGTTAATTAAAAGCTACACAGTATTCTTCAGTATTTCCATTATAAAAAAATTAAGCCTAAACAACTCGGCACAACTTTCTGTTTACAAGCTGACAAAGAACAACTTTTAACAGTATTTTTTTGTAATGTTAATGGCAAAGAGAGAAAATGTACATAGCATAGATGGCTGCCCTTGCATTCAGATCAAGCGCGACATCCCTTACTTAGCTATTATTTCAATACAAATTTAAATCACACCATGTGAACTGAAGGAAAACGAATGCGAGGAGACAAATCATTAATCTCATAGTGCAGACAAGGCGAATTGGTATCCGTAATTGCAGCAATTATGCTTAATGAGACTAGCGTGGGCTTCCCAGCTTCCAGTTCTGATTCATGCCTGGTGGGGCTCTACCCTGATATTAATTGTACAAGATCCAGGCGCTCATTGTTTTCCTGTATGTGGGCCCAGAGGGTGCTGCAATGTCCTCTGGCCTGACTCCGCACAGGGGTGACAGGGACATCAACAGCAAAGGACCCTGCAGAGCAGAGTCATCCTCCAAAGAGGTGTCCGTGGGCTTGGACAAACAAAGGATTTTGAGATTAGGCTTCAGTAGTCAATGAATAATGGTTTGCAACACCTAAGCTGTTTCTCAGTGTCTAATTCTGTTAGTCAAGTATTTCTCACACTGTGCCTTTGTTTTGCTACTGAAAACAAACCACAGACAGGTTAAAATAGTGGAACACGATAGGGTGAGCGCATTAGGAAAATATGACAGCTCTCTACGAAATTAAATTGACTTTCAACAGAAGCAGAATACTAACTTCATTTCATTATTGTATCATCATTTGTTGTTTTAGAGTTGTAATATTTCAAAAAGTCAATTTCCCGTAATCCAATTTTCAAAAGGTACTGTCTATGCTTTTTGAAACTAGAAATGAGTATTTTTCACTTTTATTACAATTTTACTTGAGAGAAACCACACAGGTCCACTCCTATAATTTTGTGAAACAAACATGCTATTTTTGTTCCTGTTTACATTGCAAGTAACACATACACACATCTTTACATTCTTTCTTAACGATGCCATCTCTGAGTATTTGCTCATCTAGATAAGATAAAAATGCTCTTTTCAGAATTCAGTCAAATAAACAGAGAAAGATCGATCCGGCTTTTGGCAAGGAACCCACGTGAGAAACAGTTCAAATATAAATAGCTGCACCGTGCTCTTACCCTAAGATAGTCTGAACTGGGTTTAGAAGTCTAATCCTCACGTCACGGCTGCTACTGGAAAAACCTGCACTATTTGTAGAGAGCTAAGGGATGAGACACTGAAGTGGAAAGTTTTCCCTCCAATTCGGCACTGAAATTATCTGCCATGTAAAGTACTGTACGAATTCGACATCAATGAAAGCGCCGCCTTGCTTTTCACTGCTGCCCGGCGGCTCCTGGCGTCTCCATTGCACAGCCCCCCCTCCAAGCTGGCCCCCTTCCATCCGCTCTCCGTCCTCTCCTCCTCCCACCCACAGCTCCCCACCTCCTCCACGACTAAATGTAAACACGGGGTTTAGCCACCCACTGACCCTCATATGCTGTCCACGCTGCTCCACTCCAAAATACAATTTTAATATGTTTAGTGAAACACTGAACTGTGGGACGAAGACGCAGAGCTGGCAGGACGCAGCTGCCAGAACCCCTTTGCACATTCCCATGCCTTTTGTGAAATGCTTTCCTGGTAAACCGGGGAACTTACTCTGCTCAGCACAACTGCCTGGAATTAATTAGCTCAAGTTGTGGGGGCTAAGTATTGTAAAACTGGTGTCAGTCAACATACCTTTTCCTGCACATTTAAAATGTAGTATCTCTTGTCCAGAGACACCACTTCTTCATTATATACCAAAGTCTACGTACAGCACAAAGGTGTGCTCCAATTTCGGTAACACGTGACTCCCAAAACAAGAACCAGGGCTTTCAGAAACACTCAAACAGTCCAACTTCATTGAGATGAAAACCAAGAATAGAGAAGGTCGGCAGCGGTGGCAGCAGCGTCGGGCTGATCCTTCATACTTTGGTATCCACTCTTGTAAATCTTTAATGTACTCTCTCTCTCTCCAAAATGTTCTTCCAAAGCCTTTTTGTATTTCCTTCTAGATTTTGAAACTGATTTCGTCTGTCTTCACAAAACCAATAATGGGATTTAATAATGGTATTTTACATGAAAAGTAAATTATGATAGTGTTTCTTCAGAAAAAAACCCAACAAATTCATTTTGAACACCTGCAGCACCTGCTGCTCTCAAAAAAAAAATATCTGTCATACCCCTAATTTTGGTAAAACGCATTGCTTTAGCACATTTGATGGCGCTCTGACAATTCACTTCTAACCTGGTTTAAGCACGGGCTGCTTGTTCTCAGATTTTCTCACGTTCAAGTTACAATATGGAAAAATCCTGATTAACAGGAGTTTTTAGTGAGCATTTCATCGGTGTGAAATTAGCAAGAAAGGTGAAAATTTCCTATATGTGTGCAAAGTTAATTCCCACCTTCTCACAGCTCAAATAGGGCACAATCCTGCAGCTTTACGGGAACAGTGCAACCACCTGCCTTTTATGAGGGTGAGAAACTCAGGGTCCACATAAATACAAAGCAAACATTTTAAGTGACTTTATACTATTTAATTGGAATAGCAGACAGACAAATAGTCTTCTGTATACACCTCTTACAGATATCAATAGACAAACTAATCAGTGATTCTATCTTCCATAAAACCTGTACTAATTTTACAACTATCGCCCTTGAAAGGCCTAAAATCGTACTATCAAGAAATTTAATAAAAATTTCATTTTTTAACCTTTCTCTCAATCTTGGATTATTTCTCTCACCTTCTTCCCTCTTAAGAATAGGAATGCTATTTTGTCAGTGGGTCTCCTCATTTACTTTGCTACTTGAACAACTAGTGATAATCACCAAACACAGCTGTACCGGGCTATCAAAATAGAATTGTGCCATTACAGATTTTTCTAGCTCTCTCTTTGCATCAATATAAAGCACAGAGGAAAAACAGATTCTCAGGTTTTATTTCATTCATTTTCCAATTTGCTTGAAAGGGCTTGCAGAGGCATTTGTGTATTTCTTGGAACAGGAACTCCACAGACTGATTCAGGTAGATTCTACACAGAGACTCAATTAGGCCAGTTGCCTGTCCCTAAGAGAAGTGACTGTCTGTGAATTACTGATTTAACGACGACATAATTTGAAACAGTCCCCACTGCTGCAGCCATTTGAAAAATATCCCTATCATATCCTGGTTTTTTTCCCTCTCCAGTCTGGTCTTTGCTGAAAACATGTCGTTGCCTCCCTGCATGACAAAGCATCTGGAAATGATGCATGGTAGAAGACTTGTAAAATGAAAAGCTGCTGAACTCCAAGTGATCCTGTTTCTTTTGTCTTTGTGGCAGATTAAAAAGAAAAAAAATAAGAAGACTCAACAAGAAGCAAATAAAAGAAAAAACCAGGATAAAAGTAGGGAAGAAGCAGGGGGTTCGAGCACAAATGCAAAGCCGTAAGGAAGGACCAAATGCACCACTGATGAGAGACGCAATTGCTTCTGAGTCCTGGATATCATCCAACTTTTGTATGTATGTTGGCAGGCTTCACTATAGGCTATTTTTCACCTTCATTTTTGTTTAACTTGCATCATCCTTTATGCACAAATCACATATTCCTTTACAGACTACAAAAGGAAAAAAAAATTGCCACTGAATTATGGGTAGGTAATGTTTTCTGCTCTCCATGTTTGCACCTAGATTTCTTTTTCTGCCTTCCTCTGTTGCTAAATCAACAATAAGGCTGTAGCTGCTTCTCCCTACTGCTGAGCAGAAACATACTGTTACTGTGTGTTACCTTTCTTCTCTTCTAAAAGAAAAGACAACCCAAGCATAATGAAATTGTGACCTGAATGTAAATTCATTTAACTATTTCCCAACAGTCTTTTTATGAATGAATTCCATTTCCATTTAAAAGTTACCTGACTTAAATTGTTTTAAGGCTTCCAAGTGTTCATATTTTCCAGTTGCAGCAACAAAGGTAAGTACATGGCTAAATAACAGGAAAATTACCAACCTATCACCAGAGTAAAATTATAAAATAGCGAAGTGTGCTGTCAAAAAATGAACAAAGCATTTTGACCTGAGCTCAAAGGGTCTTGGCGAAAAGAGGAGAAACCATAGATATTGTCTTTCACGCCGGGAGAGATGACCCCGCTCAATTCCTACGGGAGTGCGCCAAGGATGACAAAAGGCAGCCTAGTGAAGAACTGAGGGAAAAGAAATTCTTCCAGTTTGTAGAGAAGAAAACTGAAGTTGTGACAACGCGTAAAGATAAAGGATTAGCATTATATGAAAAAAAATCAGGGCTATCTTACTATTAGAATGAACTCATGGAAAAACTTTAAAGGAGAGACTTAACCTGAATATCTAGGACATTAATCACCAAGAACTAAGCCTGTCATGGCTGATAAGAGTGTGAAACTGGGCAAGAAGATTAAGAGTAACTCTGTAACTTAATGCCTGGCTAATGCACGGAAAGCAAAAATCAGATAAATGAAACTATATTGGGGTACATGGGGTAGGATAATGCAAAGCACAGAAAAATACTAACTTAAATGTAAGCACGCATCAGATAACTGGCTGATTTGGAGAAATAAAGTATCTAAGGCCAAACAAGCCGTCTCTTCTCAGAGGGAGAGAGGAAAATAACAAAAATCCCAGCGTCATCAAGTCAACTACAGACTCTTATTGCTAATACGAAAATACTTTGTGATATTTAAGAACAAATCATGAAGGAAAAAAAATATGTAAGAAACACGCATAAGTAGAAAACAAGAGAAAAGGCAACATGAAGTTATCAAGCAGAGATTTTTGAGAGGGTAACCAGATATATGTTTCATAAGGAAACTACCTCCCAAATAAGAAAGTGCTCAAACCCTCCTTTTCTACCTCATCGTGAATCTTCCATCCTTCAAACAGGGTTCATATCCCTTGTCTCTACAAAACCCATGTCTCTACATACTATACATGCGTTGCACCCTTTCTCCCATGCCTTTTCCTGTGTGCTAAGTCAGGAAATGAATTCTTTCAGGCTTTGGTGAAATAGGAGATCTCCATCTACTCAGAGATACTCAACAGGAACTCAGAATCTGCTTCAGACTCTGACACTTATCATGGTATTAGTCGTCGTAATTTGAGATCGTATCTGCCCAGGGTTCAGTGAAGTATTTGATAAGGCTCTTCATTGAAAATTTTCCAGGAGAAAAGAGATTACTACAACTCCTACAGTGGATTAAGTAGCAGGGTGAACGTACTAACTATTTTTAAGATGGAACCGATAGATTTATGAAAACTTTTAGGTGACACGGCTGCATACGCTAGCAAGACAAAGATCTGTGTAATCTAGGAAGCACGTCTGAGTTCTGCCTTCACAGGGCCATCTCCAAATTTGCCTTTTAGAGGTAGGTGAGGACATGTTTTACTCTGAACAAGTTCAGCAAAACAGCTACAGTTTTTCAACACTCAATTCAAAAGACATTGTTTCTGATGAGTTCTCTCTACTTCGACAGAGCAACTATTTCTCTTCCTATCTAAAACTCTTCCTGTTTTCCTCTAGGCATATAATAACCATAATGAAGAAAGCAGACAATAGAATTTAAAATAAAATACCAATTTCAAGAATGCATATATTCAATATCTTTTTAAAATCTGTTTAACTGAATAGTAACCACACACCGTTACCTACTTAAGATATTGTGTACTGTATGCATTAAACCATGAGGTACTGTGAAAAAATGAATAGCTGATGATACTTTTCGTTTTGCACATATTGAAAGGTAGAGGCATCCTTATAACTCAAATCTACATTCGCTTTCTCATAAATCTTACTGCAGTGTCAAAAAGTTCCTAGAGTAGAGGAACACAAGAGCGCTTAAATTCCCTAGCAAGCCAGCAATACAATACGCAGCAAAAACCAAAGTGTTGGGTTTGTGCAGAAGCATTATGTTTTTCCAATTGCCAAAATATTAAATGATCGTGTGATTCTCATTTCAAGGCTGACACTGGAAACACTATTAGGCCCATAGGGTGCTCTACTACTACTCTGCTGTAGCAATAACATGTAGAAATCTCTTAAAAGACTCAATGAGTAGCAATGAGCATTACTTTCATGGTTTTGCTCCTTCAGAACACTAGAGGACGAAATGTTCACATGGATAGAAAAGGAGGTATGAGATAATCTAAAAGAAATAGTTTTAAGACTAATTCTGTCTTTCACGGCAACTGTTCATCTTTCTTCCTACCACCAGTATGTTAATGCCGTCGGTACTGTACCTTACCTCAGAGCTGCTTGGGGCTTCTGATCCTGTGATTGAAATAGTTTCACATAAAGGTCCGTTGCATTCTTCCCCTAAGGAACATTGAAAGAAAGATTCACATAAATACATTCCTTATTTTAAAGTATGATTGTATCTGAAAATGAAGTGAACCTTGAAAGCATGGAACTATGAACAAGCAAAAGCAAAAGCTGGAAAACAATACTCAGTCTTCAAGAACAGTTATTTGAAGGGAAAGAACAGTGTGAGACAGAATATACTCAGCACTATCTAGCTGTAACCTTGTAGTCACAGAAATAGATTTTTAAATGTGACAAACAAAAATCTGTCAGCATCACATATTTGATGAGATAAAATTCCTCCTTGTCTGTGAAAGTCTCACATTTGTAGCTTTGCTGCCTCAGTTTTTAAAGTTCAATTCTCTCTGGAGCTGCTTGCTAGAAATCGAATTATTTTTTTTTTGTTGCTAAGGGATTAATGGTGCATAATCTCAAGATTACAGATGCCCACATAATGGAGATATGATGACAGGATCAAGAATAGTAATGTCAACTTAAATTACCAAGCTTCTTGTTTTTTAAAAAAATCCGCAAAAAAAACCCCACCTTCAATTTAACAACAGTATTGAACTCCAACACAACTTTCCTGCAAATACGGTCAGTCCACCAAGGACACTGTTACTTAAATGTTAACATTATGGGGAAAAATCACATTGGACATCTTTAGATCCCTAAATCATACTGAGATGTTTGCTGGGTTTGTGGCTCTGAACCTACTGTGTCAACAATTCCCTATGGAGAGTAATTCAGAGCCCATAAACTAGGCTCCTGCTCCAAGAAGTTTTTGTAAACAACCATCTCTCTGCTGATGAGACAGACAGACCAGTCTCCTAAATCAGGCATCTAAAGAACTCTACCACCAATGGAAAAAGCAGTTTTGAAAACAGCTCATCACAACCTAGAGCAGGCATCTAATAGTTGCCTCTTTCTTCCAAAAAAGAAAGGATTCATCATACTCCTTTCTCCATCAAACAGTAAGGAACTATTGAAAGCAAAGAGTAGAGGAAACACAATGCTCTCAAGCTGTGTCTAAGTTCAGTTACAGAAAATGGTCTCTGTAATTTCTAACTGTACATATGTTGTGATGAGAAACTGGGCCATAGTATATAATAGTATAGAACACAGAGTGAAGAAGTTTATGAATGCTAAGACATTCAAAGTTGTTGCATGCCATTTTGCTAAAGAAAACTATGCCTGCAAAATCTGTATTAATTGATGTAATTTGAAAACTTAAGCTTTATTCAGCACCTGTAGAAAGATGTTTGCGTATGCTGGTACAAGTTGAGAGGCCAGTGTTAAGCCATCTCTAAGAAGTTAGCATGGAAGTAAATAATTTGAGATCAATCTGCCTACCCAAATATATTACAAATGCTACAGGGACTACGCTGTAAGACAGACCTCCAAACACAGAAAAGGTTTACAGGAATAGCTTCACCACAGGACTGAATTCACTTCACCTCCCAACATAACACAAGTGTTCAACATGTACGAGAAACAAATGGCACATAATGGGAGAAGATTATAATGAGAACACAAAAGTCTCGACTCAAAAAACAGCTAAGACAGTATTCAGATTAACTTACTTGAGAAGCTGATTCTGCCAAGAACATTCCTAAACAGAGGGTCTACCTTCATGCAGGGCTGTGCAGGAGATCAGACCACTGCCCGACGGAGGAAAGGGATCCTCACCATCGCTGCCTGCTCTGCCTACAGCCCTGGGAAGCAGGTGGCTGCTGCAGCTTTGGCCAAAGGTAGCCAGCCCAGGAGCAGAAAGCCCAAACGTTTGATCAAACAACCCTCCATGGCAGGAGCAGCCTGGCGTCTCGTCCCTGGAGCAGTAACATTCAATTTGCCTATGCTGCTGAGAGGACTTGACCTGCTTCCACGGCCTACAGCAGCAGCCTCGGCGTTTGTTTTTCCTGGATTTCCTTTCTGTAGTTGTGAAAGTTTAACCTCAGGAACAAGCACTATTCAGATTTCTACATTTTAAATGAGCTCCCAGTATCATAGCTGAATACTCTGGCAACTTGTGGATGGAAATCCTCTTGGTACCTCTGCTCCAGGAGAGTAAAACTGAATAACCCTAGTGCAGCACACAAGACAGCAAAAAGAGAATGCAAAACATGTATTAACTGAGAAGTACAACATACTTAATACGTTCACTCCTTGAAAAACACATGAACAGGTTCCTAAGCAGTATAAGAAATCCATGTCCAAGTCATGGAGGAAGGTACAAAGGAGCTGCAACCCAGAACTGCAACAAGCACCAGGAACAAAGATGCACAATTAGTTCTCAACCAAGAGAGTTGCCCACAGAGAGCTAAAAATTGACTCATATATCACATTGCAAAAAGCTTGGCTCATATGGGATATCAATGACTCATACAAACTTAAGTTTGATTTCCAAGAGGCTCTCAGCAGGATAAAAACACAAGAAGGGACAGAGGACACACATAAGAGGGAGGACGCCGAGACACCGGTTAGTACAATACCTTCTGACCGCGACGGCGTGAACTTGGTGAGAATCGCAATGTCATCTTTAAAAGGAAAAAACACTTCAGTAAGACCCAGAAGTACAAATTAACCTATTTAATAATTCTCCTCTATCCTTTACAATACGGCCACTATATCCAATAAAAGAATAAGCCTTGGAAACCAGAGACTGAAACCTAGACAGAAAGCATGGAGCAGGTTCCTCTGGAAACACCAACATTCACCTTTCTGTCCAGGCACCTTATTCTGCAACACAAACCAGGATGCCACTTTCCCGTATCAGCAGCAGGGAGGACCATAATAGTTTCTGCTATCCAAGAAAACACCTTTAAAATTCTTCAAGAAATTACAACTTCGTATCTAACGATGGGAGTAAACCAATCATACTCTGATAAACCCACCATATTTAAGGGACTGGCCTTGTTCTTCAAAACTACATGCTCTGCTGTACGTAAAGAGATCTAGAAACGCCTGCACACCAAGAAGACCGAATGAGGACATCTATTAAATATAAGGGGCCCTTCAATACAAAATCCCTTTGTACAAATTGCAGTCGCTCCTTGCAATTTTTTTTGTTCAGAATTAATCCCAGAACCACACTGTGACAATCAGAACCCATTAAAATTGTTTCAAACACATATAATTCTAATATTTATCCAAATCAGTGGCCTTTCATAAGCACGCATGTGTACCAACTGAAAGAAACACCTCTTTCCCAATGTAACCTTATAGTTCTGCACACAGCTATTTGCAACTCCTTAAACATGTGTGTCTTGTGAGTTAGCACATTACTGGAAATAAGTGAGCTTCACTTGGCCTATAATTTTGCAATATTAGCATACGCTGTCCCAAATTACACCCTACCACAGGGCAACCTACTTACAAACTTTCAGTACGCCAGCCCTAAGAATTACAGACCCTTTCTATTTCAATTACAGATCCAGATGATCAGATGAACAGTAACTCAAAACAGCTCACAGAAATCAACATTCAGAACTGAAGACTGGAGAACGTAATCAAGCCTGATTTTGTCTCTTAAAATGTAAGTAGTTTACCCCACAAAAAAAAGGGTACTTTTATACACGCAATCTTATGATTTCTGTAACTAGCACGAAAAATGGCTCCTTGGTAATGATACAATTAGTCATTCTACAATAGTTTAACTTAGTTCACAGTGCCTGAGTCACTTTTTCTACACGGCAAAACTGACGTTTTATGAAAAAATAAAAGGAATTTAATTCCACATCTGGACCTATAGGTTAAAAGAACTGGTTGAATATGATTAGTATTTCAGGAATCAAAAAGTTGTCCTTCAAAACCTTCCGATTCATTCCACGATGAAAGACAAAAACCATTAGTGGTCTAGACACCAACATGCTCAGAGTTTGACAGAGACAGCGCTGTATCTGCAATGTAGAGAACTGGCACATGAGCTACTCAAGTGCAACTGGCCATCACGTATTCACAATCAGATAAATGGGTGGGAGACCCCAGGCACGGCCCACTGACCCTTTATATGACAGCATGACAGGAAGTGGAAAATTCTCTTTGACGACTACAATGGTAATACAGGCTTTATAAAATTAAAAGTTAAAGTCACCTGCATAAAAAAAAAAGCAGCTCAAAATAAATTTTGCTTATTTTGACAAGTGCTGTTTAAATCCATTTATAAAACCTCATAAAACTCGAATAAGCATATTCAGTGCTGTCACAAGGAAGGATGCCATTGTAATCCAAGGCCTCCCCTAGCCCCCTGTCTTCTGAGATTTGGGGCGAGGGAAGCAGCATGGCTTATGCCACAGGACTTGCGATGTATCCCTTGACATCAAAAATGAGCTGCACGTTTTCTGGGAGAAGCACAACCCATCACAGGTCATGTCCTGGTCCAGCTGTGCCTCGACCTGGCAAATAAAAGGTCCAGGACATGGGCCCAACCACAGGTCCACTCACTTGACTTCATTACTAATGCAATTCTTGGAACAGTTTTTAATTCTAGCGCTCCCAGAGCAGAAACACGCTCTGAAGGATACCACAGGGCAAGTTCTGGTCTTTGGAGAAGTCTGCCCTGCTTGGGGAAGAACGGAGTTTAGCTGTATGGACATGGCTGGACTGTGCTACTTGTCTTTGAAGGCCAATGAAAAATCCTTGGCTTTTCTAACTACTAGGACAGGCATAGCCTGAGATGCTTGAGCATCTTTAACAGTACCTAATCAGCAATTTCCCTAGAAGGTGATGATCTACGTCACTTCAGCATCCTTAGGTAAGCTGGGGGCTGCTGGCAGATGGGAAGGAGAAAAGCTTGGCCAATGACGCTGCACTCAAGGTACAGGGGGGCACAGAGCCGCTGGTGGGTAGATGCTGCAGCCTGGCACAGCTCGGAGCAACACTGCCCCAGAAAACAGCAAGAGAAGGCGCTGAAGTTTGCCTTTCTTTCATCACCCTGATTCATCTGCACCAAGTAGAGCTCTTGGTAGGTGTCTTTGTACCAGTAAAAATGTTAATATATATGTTAATATATTAGGGGCTTCTAAACCCAAGTGGGAGCTGAATAGACAGTTTTAGGGGTCAAAATTTTCATTTTGCTACTAAAACTAGAAAATCATCTGCGCTTGTGCACCTAAGACCTCTGACGGAGCTATTCCAAAGGCAAAGTCAGAGCCAGGATGCTCAGGCAGATGCTGAAAAACTGTTTATTGTTTAGCAGCAGTAAGACAGTATTACTGCTGGTACTACTACTTTCAATTTGTTTCCAAAATACTGCTTTTATTTATTTCCACAATTTTATAAGACTCAATAAGAGCATCCCTGTCAGTCAGCAAAACCAAGCAGGTGAAACCCACTCTCAGACCTGTCATACTGTCCTGCATGATGTCTGATGCCTTCAGCGTATTAGTTTACACATATACACATACCATTGTGATGGTCCAGGTAAAATGAAAACAAAACAAAACAAACTTACATGGCAGTTGTTATGAAGTAGCTACTTTGCACCACTACAAAGAAGCCTCCTAATATTCATAGATGCCTTGAAGTTACCATACAAATGAAGCCCTGCCATTATTCAATAACCTGGCCTGCCTGGCGTAAAAGAGAGAGAATTCTATTTACAATATTATTATTTATCACTAAATCAATGTGCTGTTTACAGCACAGTGTCCTTTGCTCACAAAAGATCACCATGGGATTCCTGCTGCCGTGGGATCTACTCCGGTAGATTTCCATCTTTGATAAAGAGTGTGATTCAGCCCTGAGTCACTATCAAAAATGCATTTTGGACAAAGACCTCTCTAGAGTAAGGTCACTCCTTCCAAGTAAGCTTCATAATGACTATTGTAAGCGCTTCCCTATCTAAGAAAAACATGGCTTTAAGATGACTTATTAACTAAATTTACGTGTATGTTGACCATATCCTCCCAGAGCTGGTTGACTGGGTTGCCTAGGAGAACTGAGGACCCACCTAGTACACTGGCTCTTGAGCAAGTAAAATAAGCGTTATTATTACTCTTCAGGCAATGCCAGGTGAAGTAACTGCACTGCTGAATGAAAGATTCCACCTCAAAATTACGCTTGAAGCGGTGGGTTATGCACACTCAGAGCTGCTCCTAAAAATTTAAACAATGAACACACTGAATTCTCAGTAAGTCCAAGAAAATTTGTTGGGAACATTTTGAAAGAACTTTATGATTCCCTTAAAAAAAAAAAAAAAAGAAAAGAAAAGATTGCATTCAAGTATAATCTGCTTCATGGACAGATTAGTTTTCAGAATATGTTTTATTATTAAACAAGCAATTCCAGAGAAAAGGTACTTATCAACACACAGAAATTAAAAGAAAAAAACAACAGTACTTAATATAGGCATAAATATATAGAAGAGAAATTTGTTCCTAACAGTAAGAAAATCTCACTTAGCATTTGGTAAAGACACAAAGTCCTCAGTTCTAATCTCTATTACAGTACAAAGGTATTTTAAGTCAGAACTGAGCTTTACCCACAGCTGCCTTCATTTTAAAGAACCATAAAACCTCCTGTTTGTTTAAAAGGCACTGGGTTAAAAAAAAAAAAAAAAAAAGACCAAAAAAAAAGTTGTGTAAATCTGTTTTTAGCAATAACCCACAACCAGAGTGTTGTAATACAGAACTTGAATGGTAGTTTAATGCGGTTAAGGCAATAACCATTACCGTATTGTATGTACCAGCATAGACAAGACTTAAAGCAAGCTGTGAAGTTGGCACTTACACCTTTCAGGTATCATCATTTTGCAAAATGACATATGTAAACTGATTAATAGGTTCAAACGCAATTACAAAAAGAAAGCTCAGACCAGTGATAGCTGGATAAAATCAGGTATTTTAAAATTGCATAGCATTTAAACGCATGTAAGTAAGGGGGAACAGGATGGCAAACAAATCTCAGAAGAGTAGGGTGGTGAAATACCGGACGGCAGAAGTCCCGACAGCTCGTGAAGCACTACGGCTGTGCTTGTTGGCACTTGGGACTATTTCTACGTGCAGGGCCAGATTTCATCAGCACTATCTGACTGCAGGGGCAGACAAACAGCTAGGGCAGCAGCCTCGCACACGTGGGAAAGCGCCAGGTGCTCTCACATCTCCTTCAAGGAAAGAGGAAGAAAGGGGAATGGTGGTATTGCTTTTCATCACAGCCCGGGGGAATTACAAGCCCTTCACAAAGCGTTAGGTATAGACTTGCTTTCCCAGTGTTCCCAGAGGCACACTTAAATCTCATAGAATAATTCACTAATGAGTTTCTCCAACTTCCACTGAAATCACCGATGTAACCCTGAAGCAACACAATCTCTGGTTTCTTTCAGCATTTGCAATACGTAAGTTTTCAACATTAGCGGAGGGCACACACAGCACATTCCCATCCTTGTGAGATCTTCTGTAGATACTGTAAGAGAAAAGCGATACGCAAACAGGGAACTAGTGATGGGGAAATAGTGAAAAAATAGTGGGAACTGGACTAGCATAAACTAGGAACACATATAGCTTGTACTTTTAAGAAAGTAAAAAGCAGCATATAAAAAAACTACACCTCGAATGTACTGTCCTCTGGCAATATTCCTCAGTTTCGTGCTACGCAGACATTTAATTTCAGATGGACAATTTCACCCACAATTTTTTCTTCCTTATGGCCCTCATGCTCTACTTTGCATACTATTTTGGTTATGCTTCCAATGAAATGCGTCATCAGGGATTTTGCTAGTGCGTTCATCAAACATTTAATTTTTTCATATTAAACAACGTAAAAAATATACTAGTATAGAAAGACTTTACAAACACATCCATCAATTTTTTTTCTGAAGTATGAGTTCGCAAGACGTTTTTGTCCAAATTACTTTAAAGACAATGGAATAACTCTGGAAGTCATATACTGATCCCAGAGAGAAACAGTTCCTACCAATCAAGGAAATGAGCTGGGCACTGGACCATGGCTCCCATCGTTTAGAGTTTTTTATGGAAGCACCAGTAAATTAACAGGACTGAAGTACGCAAAGGCATCCAACTTGCCCATGGCCTCAAAACCACGTCTGATTGTCATTACTCCTTAGCGTGGTATATTTCTAGCACACCATAAATTGTCCAAACATAGGCTCTCTGATTTCTTACCTGATAGTTAAGAAACCCCCTTTGAATAACAAACCATAGGGCCCTTGGTAATTTCGGGCTAGTTAGGAAAATTAAAGGCCAGCCGTCTGCATCACGAGCCCTACCCATGTGGCTTGCTGGGCTTCTGCTATCTTGCCAAAGGCCTCAAATTTCACATTTACCCTTGGAAGCCTGCTAGAGAAGACAAGAGGATCACTTGGGATTTCCAGTTATAAAACTGCACTCCACCCAAAGATAGTCTCACTTCCTAAAAAACAGCATTTGGAACTTCACCACCACTACCGCCCCTCACTGAGGGCCAGCGGAGAACGGTTCTGACTGTACCAAAAAGTCCCAGGCAAACCAAGAAGATGAAACAATGAGGTCCTTAAATTATACTGTTACCTGTAAATGAGGGATCCATGCGCACTGGAAAAAAAAGTCTGATTTGAAACAGTGGCCCGGAATAAAGGTCATCTAGTCCAACGCCCCTGCAATGAGCAGGGACATCTGCAACTAGATGAGCTCTCTCAGAGCCCCGTCCAACCTGACCTTGAATGTTTCCAGNTTTTTCATCCAGCAGTAGCTCCAATAGGAAAATTCCAGATTACAATTGTGCAAACAAAACCTAAGACAATTTCTCTCCTCATTTCTTGGGCACAACTAAAGCAGAAACCCTACATTAGCAGAAAGCAATGATGAAAACAGCGGCTAAACCCTACATTAGCAGAAACCAAGAATGAAAGCAGGCAAAAGAGAGAGACTGAAGGCAGGCCTGTAGTTTGTGAGAGTAAGTGCTGGTTCTGCCTTGACGTGGTGTGAAAAGAGTGATCCAAATTTACACGTGGATGCATTCTGAATACACAGAAATAGATTCAGAAGCCCTTACTGTATTACTGGAATATGAGTATTGTAGGTATGGAATTAAGGTGTTTTCTCAGCTGTTCTGGAGAACTACACTTACACATAGATTTTCACGTGACACCCCTGGACATATCACGAGATAGTTAAAGTAGATACTGTATTATGTTACATTAAGAGAGATAATTAGTGCTTACAACGCATGTCAGCACAGTTGCACAAGACATGCAGCTTCCAGCGTTGGTTCAGGCGTCCTGCCTTATTCTGCACCTTTTTATCATCAGCAGCAGCCAGCAAGCCTGCTAGCACGCCTTTTCTTGGCATGCATCGGAATAAAGCAATGAACACTGGAAGTTTAAGAGCTGTAGGTTCTTGCAGGAGGCTCTTCAAAGAAAAGACATATCTCCATCATGTAATGCAAGTCCCAACCTTGAATCAACTCCTCCCCCACGCTATATTTAATCTATAAATAATTCCTGACATATTATTCAGCTTTCTGCAGACAGCCAACACCTCAAAATCCTTCCATATATACACATTATAATTGCAAGAACCATCCCTAGCAATACAGCACTAGGGTCTTCCTTCCCCTTTATGCATTTATACATAGGTGCACACGAAAAGCTACTACCAAAAGTGATGAAATTGCTGTTAGATAATGAAGCACAACCTGGCAACCACGCTGCTCTTCAGTCCAACCCCCAGACAACAATAAAAAACTCATGTAAAAGTTCACTGTATTATTACCTTGCCACTTAACATCTGATACAGCAACTCTCGACGCATTTTTACATTACCTATACCTTCTTAATGACATACCTGTATTAGATGACTGTACTTCTTCTCTGTGTGTACATACAATTCATTCATCAGTTTACAGATATTAAATATGAAGACAGTGGTCTTTTTTAACAACGTATCTGCCAACAGTTCTCAGCATAATTTTAAAAGCCCATTTTCACTAGTGCCCTTATATCTTAGCCTAGTTTTTTCCTTGCATCATAGTAATCATTAATCATTTGTAGATAGATGCTGAAGTGCCCTTCTTGTTTATGATACAGTTATCTCCTTTCTGTAGAGACTCTTCCAAAGTGCAAATACTTGCATTTGAACACAGCTTCCAATTCTCAACACATGCTGCTAATGCACCTGTTAAATAAAAGCTTGAAAAGCAAAGTAACTTCTGTTTGCAAGTTGAGAAGAACTACTTACACAAACCTTCCAGAGTGTGACATTGCATTTACAGTGCAATTTCATTAACCAGCAAAGACTGGAAAGTTTCCAGCTGCAGTTATACCTTCAAAATTTTGAATCTTACTCAGATCCAAAGACAATTTTTTTCTTTAAAAAGGAAAAAAAAAAAAGCCAACCCCTGTGCAGTGGAAACCTGCCTTTCCATTAGTCCTGTAGTCCTTTATAGCCCTGTATAGTCCATTAGCACCTTGGAATGGGACACCGGGACACCCCACCAACTGGGCGGGACGCTAGAACCTGCCTGGGAGGGAAATCCTGAGAGAACATCCTCCTGCCTTACGCTGCAGTACGGTTTCAGCTCCTTCCTTAGCGTTTATTTAGCATTCCCAGCCCAGAACCTCTGCCCGCATCTGGAAACCTGCCCTTCCTCCAGGAACCTGTGTGAGTCAAGATCAGCTGCAGAGCATTTTCTCAGCAAAAAGGTGAAGCTGCGGATCCCTTATTAAATCGAGGTTAAACAGCATTCATCGGCACTGGGCGGGACAGCCGCTGTGTTCTTCACCCGAGGGAATTCAGCAGCACTGCCCAGCTCTCCGAAGCGTGGCCTAACCTTCCCACATAATTGCTACTGGGTTAACAAGGCATGCCAGAGGCTCTTAATCCCTCCTCGGGAGGTGCTCCGCTTTGCTACTCATCAGGCTGCAGAGAGAGGGTGTAACAGTGACTTTAACCTCATACACTGGGTCCTCATCTAAAAGAAAAGCGCTGTAAGTCTGAGTCTCCAGTCTCCAGTTCAAGGGCGTTTTTGTTTTTTTTTTTAAACTGACACAACCTCTGGATAAAATCCGTATTTAACAGCTGTGGCGGAATGGGCTTCATGTTTTAATTTTCTCATTAAAAGCACCAGAGCACGTATACCAAAATCATCATGTAAGGTGATATTATGCAAGTTGTTGGGATCGGATCCCAAAAGCTTTCCTACAACAAACTGGAGTTTTCCATTAAAAGGAGGTTTACCTTCCAATAACCAACCTGTATTTACACTGTGCCCCCGCAGTGACACATCGCAGCCAGGAAAGAAATTCCACTCAGGAACTGCACGTTGGTTGGGCTAAGAGAGTATTTTCTCCCCTACCTTTTATACGCTGAACTATGTTTAAATTTCTCAGAGCTTTTATTTCATTACCTAGGAATAATCTTTAAAAAAAAGCTTCCACGTTAAGAAACCCTCCACTTTAGCCCTGTGGGAACATGATATCCCATTCAACGTTTCCACAAATAGATCAAAAATTACTACATACATTTCTCCGGTAATTAAAGACAAACACAGTTTTGAACAGAGGCCTGTATTTTATGTTACTAATATGAATCATAATCATTGTGATTAAATAAGTGAAGTATCACTGTATTAAACGACAGCGGTATTTGGCCCTGAATGCTGAGGCAAGTCATGCCATCAGCCTTCCTGATGTTTTGCTGCCTTTCTCAGGGGGAAGATGAGCAAGATGACAACCAACCTAGGCAAGCATTTGAATTTACATCACTCATAGGTTTTGAAGAAGGAGCCATGCATATAAAGACAGTGTATTTCAAATCACAGCATGGAGCCAATTACGAGTTTCCAGAAGATCCAGAGTCTTGGGGATATAACCCACAACACAGCTACTGTAGCATTAACATTTCATGCTGGAAAAATAATGCTGAATGACAGCACAGTCATAAAGAAACATTCCTAACATACATTGGTCATCTCTGGTATCTACACTCTGATCTTGAGAGTTCACTTTTCTTAGTTTTCAGTATTTGAGGGAAACGCCACACATCTTCCAACAGAAAGCAAAATCACGCACATGAAAACGGAATTTATTACGTCATGCGGGTGTAATTCAACAGGAAGCCAGAAAGCTTCCTTCAAGGTAGAAGTTTTGGTGCACAGTCTCTGAACACAGACTCTGCAAACTAAACTTTCTGCTGGTGTGTTAAGTCGTTTTTCACCCCCAGAACCCGTTCCTCAGCATTCAAGTTTAATGAAATGCAGTAGTAAACCAGAATTAAATACACATCTTTAAGGAAAATAAGTTGCAGATGTTTTTTTCTCCTGCCTCGTTCCTACTGACTCATGCAGACCCTGCTTCTGCACGTCAGACATCTATAGCTCGCAGCCTCTTAAGGAGGCTCTTTTCCTTAAAAGCACAAAGCAGATGTTTAGATCTAAGAGTAGTCCCAGTGGCAATATATGCATACTGTTAACTTTTCTAATCCATAATTTGAGGAAGTCTCTTTTATTTTTTAAACTTTGAGAGATTTTTGGACAACAAATTAACATAAACTTCAAAAAGTCTACTCACTTTACCCCATATTCCATTTGTTTCTGTTTTAGAACAGCAGTTGATTAAAAAATTGAACTGGTGCAAGATTTTGTGTGGAAAGTTATGCACTGCTGTATGGTAAATCAATCCTACTAAATTATCCTCGTTCACTGAAACCCCTCAGATCTCCTTATATTTGAGGTTTATGGCTATAAAAAGCCCTCAACGTGCTCATGGGAAAACTGAACGCTGTGGAATTAAGTGCACAAACCTGGCTTCCAACATCAGTCCCTAAATGGTTATCGCCTATTTTGTAAATATTTTTTTTGTCCCAAGCTACTCCAGAAGAAGGGCCGCTGGTTAAGAGCAGCTCGGCCCTGAGCACTTTTCACTGCTCGCAGGCAGCGGGACAGGCAATGACTCAGGCCTCCCCACAAGCCTTAGGAAGGGAATTGCTGGCCAAGAGGCTGGGACACCCATCTGCTCGGGGTCTGGGCAAGCCTGCCAGCTCCAGCGGGAGCCCACAGAGAGGGCAAACCTTCGTCTGACACTCGCTGCGTACGCCTGCCTCGCCACAGGTGGTCACCGCTCCTTGCTGTCACTGTAAAGGGCTTCTTTTTGGCTAATTTTCATAGTCGTTAGCTGCTGTCGTAGCTCTCTGAAACAAGACTGTCAAATATTTTGTAAATCGAGATTTGACACTAGTGTTTAAAATGGCATCATGTATTTTTCTAAGAAAGACAGTGTGGTCAAGCTGTGAGGGAAAACACAAAACCCAAGCAGCCAACTCAGAACTCTCAGTGATTTCTTTCCTGCTTCAAGATCCTCACCTCTAGGATTGATGCTGAAAGTGTGATTTCCTTAAAGAAATTTTTCTAAGCCAGCATTTTTCTTCTGTTTTTTAAAGATCTACGAATCCTTCTGAAAACATCAACATACTATCTTACATCTGCCTGTGGATTCGCGTTGCCAGGTGAGGAACCGATAAACACCCACTAAGCGTTTTGCATCACATTATTTTATGAAACCACCCCATTACCACATTTATAAACAATGACGTTACGCACTGACACGACTGGGAAACTGTAACCTGGCTATTCCAAAAAAAA
>VXBO01004055.1:237525-284918 GCA_013400135.1 Rhinoptilus africanus
TTGAGAAAACTGGCGTGTTAATATAAACACGGTTTAATAATTAAAAAATGGCAATAACAAATTTAAAAAAACAAAACAAAAACAACAACAAAACCCCCAAGAAAACAATTGCTTACGGCCAACTGACCCATGCCCAGCCGGTCCCTGAGCCCCTGCCAACCTCCACCCCCACCAGTTTTATTTCTGGGCATGATGTCCTACGGCATGGCATGGGATATCCCACGATATCCCGCCTGTGTCCTATCCCAGGTTCTCGTGCACCCCCCGGCCTCCTCGCTGTCGGGGCGGTGTGAGGAGCAGAAAAGGGCCTGACTTAGCGTAGGGGCTGCTCAGCCATAACTCCAACATCAGTGCCTTACCAACGCTGTTTTTCATCAGAACCCCATAAAGCTACCATGAAAAAATGTAACTCTATCCCAGACAAAACCAGCACAGCCACTGCTGCTTCTGTACTGAGGATAAATTTGCTCTTACTTTTGACCCCGCAGGGATGTGAGAACAGCACCCAGTTTTCCCGCCTACAGGGCGAAATTAAGCTTGTGTCAGGCAATAAAGGATAATGGTGTTTGCCGTCCTGATTATAGGTTCAGAGCTAGCAGAAATGTTGTTTTGGCTAACGATCCTGAGTCCTTTATAGTAGTCCATCCTGAGTCCTTTATAGTTGTCGTGAGGGAGAAATAAATAAGAATATAGCCTGAGGAAAGGGAAATGAGGCATGAAAAGGCAGCAAAAGACACAGAAGTCTTTCATACCAGGTGTGGGAAAAGAAATGCCGTCTCGATCCATCGGTCTGGTCAAAGGTAGTCCAGGCTCCCTCAGGATCTCTGGAGCAGAGGGAATGTCTCAGGGCTGGAGCCTGGTGGTGGTGGGGAGGACAGGAGGCTCCAGTCGCCACTGCTGTCTGGAGCTGGCGCCGTTTCTGTGTCTCTAACAGCCCCGTCTCCTCATCGCTGCCTTCCGCAATCTGAGGTGATTTCCAACAGGCTTGTTTGCTCAGTACATGTATTTCACGTGGTTTTTGTCCGTTAATGTCGTTTCAGGCCTTCTTTCAGATTAACTTTTTGTATATCCAGTTTTTGCTGCCTAAGTGACCGTTTTATGCACCAAACTGATAAGGAGTTTTGTTACTTGGTCAACTGTAACGCAACAGCGGTTTCATGACAGGATTTCTTAATCATGATGTTAATCAAATAAAGTGGGCCAGTTAAGGTGCTGCGCTTGTGTTCAGATCTACGGTATTAGGCCTTTATTCCTTTTGTGCTGCAGTACTGCTCCAAGAAGTATATTTTTAGTCAGGAGCAAGACCAAAAAATGTGTCTGGTTGCTTTCCGAAGTTAGAAATGTTGAGTGTAGTTTTTAATCTCCCAGTGCAGGGTGGCGGGAACAAAGAGGCCGGGCACAGCGCACCAAACGATGCCTTTAAACAGCTTGTAACTGTGTACAACACACAAAGTTCAGTTTAAAACCTGTGTTTTCCAAGCCTTTAATTTCCTCACAGCATTATATATCTCGGATAAATGCTATTATGCCCATAGAAGATGCAATTAGAGCCAGTATTCAGCAGGAGCCAGGAACAGCAGGAATTGCAGCAGCCATCGCTGGGTTTTGCCTTCTAATTAGCCACTCACTCTTCCCAGCTCCACCCAGCACGTGCGGTGGGGAAGCCAACCATACCTGGAGCTGTGTAAGTACCACATCTAGGATGCCAAAGATGATTTTGCGCTCTCTGTAGTTGGACAGGCTCATGGCTTGTTGAGGCATTTGGGTAAATGGCACAGTGGCCCATGTCAGGGACGGGACAGAGGTCTGCTATCCCAGAAGGAGCTATCTATGGAAGGCCTTGTGCCCCTGGCAGGCGCCCAGGGGGCCCATGCAACACCCAGCCTTGAGGTTTCTTGTATATTCAGAGTTTAAGCAGCCATTGTTGGACTCGGTGGTTTCACGGTACGCCTAAACCATCCAGGACCACGCCACCTGCAACTGGCACAGACCTTTTTCCATCCCACCTTGCATTTTCACTACTTGTTGATCATAAGGTGATACAATGAGCCATGTCAAACTGTTACACTAACTGACCTTTGGCTTTTTCTGGGTTTTCGGTTCCATGATTGGCTGCAAGTGAAAGCTACTGTCAAAACAAAGGATGAAAATTGGAACCACACAATGGCAGGACCATTTTATTCCTGAAATATCAACATGATAACCAGGTATGCCATAGTTATTTCTGCCTTTGGTGGTCTGGAGTTCAAACACTGTTTCTAATAAATCAAAAAATAGTAAAAATATCTGGAAGGCTGTGAGTATAGGTAACAAGCACCACCAGAAATTACTAGCAGTGATCACACGTAGGATGTTCCGCACCAAAGCATAATCCTTAACTGTGTGTGCTGAAGGAGAGCACATAGTTTGTAGCCCTTATAAAGTCTTGCTTTCCACTGAGGGCCTTTTTCAAAAGCATGAAACTGATTTAATATTTTTAAAAAAGCATTATTTAAACACAGAAAATTGGTAGGACTGGAAGGCCAGTTTCCAAAGATACCTCTGCACCCATCGTTGTCTCAGGTAGGTACCCCAGGGCCTGTTCAAAAGTACTCACAATACACAACCTGAGATCCCAACTTTTGAAAGTCCTGTTCAAGGATTGTCTTTTGGCACCAAAACGTCTTTGAAAATATGAACCTGAGTCCTAGATCATGTGGAAAATGGAGTTTTTGTGTCTATCAGTTAGATGCTTTGAAAAATTTCATTCTGTATTACCTGTCTTCTGGGAAGGATTCTAATATATACAGCTTTTGCATTTACCACTTGGGGAGCTGCCTGTAAGTTGTTCAGATAACACATGCTTTCAGGATTCCCTACGCGGTGCACGTCGTATATTCCTGTTACAGTCTCAAAAGGTGCAGCAGCTCTCTGCTATTGAAGATACGTGTATTGCATACACTCCTTTTGTTTAAAAAAGTTTTGTATATACATTCAGAGTTTTCGTAAGTTTTGAAATCAGACTATAAGCACAAGTTAGAAATAGATACAGTAACAAAACACAAATTTGAAACCGATATAGGAACAACAGAGAAGCGGTATATCTCCTTCCCAGCCTCCTCAACCTTCTTTTTCTCTTCCAATGGCTGAACAACCGCACGGATTGTTGCTTTGCTGTGAGATTTCAGTGCATGGGGGCTGCTTCCCAGAAACAAATGTTGCTGCCTCCCTCATCTTCATGAGTGTGCTTGTGTCAGCCAGTTAAAGGCTGTTGAGGCTTTCTAGCTGGAGAGCTAACCAATTTCTTTCCCTGTCTTTGAATTAAGCCGTTAGAATATAAGTAATAGTGTCATTTGGAAAGAAATGAACCTTTTAGAGACTAGTGGGACCACATACCAAACAGACTTAGAAAGGTAAAGCGGGACTCAGATGGAAGTTAGGTGCCCAAATCCAACATTATGCTACCCAAAACTGCTGTTCAGTTATCACATAACCTTGGAATTTCCAAAGCGCAGTTTCTGTATCCCAGGCAAGAACAGCAGTTAAAGTTTCAACACATGCCTGGAGTGTGGGATGTCACAGGCCTCCAATTGCTGTGACTGGAGGGGGTTCAGCCTCTCCTGGCGTCAGGCTGCCCCACCAGCCCCCAGGCTGGGGTGCGTGTGGGGAGAGGGCGAGCAACGAAGCTGGGATGATGAGGAAGCACTGCGTGCTCTCCTGCAAAGGTTGCCACTATAAAGAAAAGAATATAACAGTCACTGACCAAAGAGAGCCCAAGGGAGATCGCAACTGTCTGGAGATTCAATCAGGGCTCCTGAAACTCTTTCTGCATTTTACTCAGAGGCTGTTTGACATCCGACTCTGCCCCTCCCCTTAGTTCCTGAAGCTAAACCCAGCTGCTTGAATACCACCCCAGGGTCAGGCACGGAGAAATAACAGCAGCGCTTGCTGCTGGGATGGGCATTTGTATATCGAGACAGCCGATTCTTTGTGCGTGCTGCCACACGGCAGTAAAGCCGTCAGGAAATTAAGAGAGAGTGTCATAAAGAGCTGTGGTGCAGGGCAGCAGAATGCAAACGCTTTCAAAGGAAGTAAACATTTTTACAGAGTATGCAAAAGTTCATCATTACTCACTGCATTTTTTTCCTACTCCATCACTTTTCAGTTAGTCAGCTGTTTGCCGAAAGCGGTGCAAGTAAGAATAGCGCATGTGATGTCTAAGCAAACAGATGACTTTACAGACTATAATCTACCTTTTCCTTGGCCGGAATTACTACAGATTTGCAACAGTAGAACTAAAACCAACTAGCTGGTTTGTATTCTCCCCAGGGCAAGGAAACTGCCTGGGTGCGGCCCCAGCTAAGCCCAGCCAAGTCTCTGCGGCGCGGGCTGCTGGAGGAGGAACGCCTGAGATGGGGACACTGGGGACGTGGGCTCTGCGTGAGCAACAGCGATTTTGAGGGAGCTACCAGAGATCAAGGTAATCTTAACAGAAGCCTGTATCCTGTTTCAGCCACAAGCAGATATTTTAGTTCTGTAATCTTGCAGTCACATTCCCACAACTGGATTTGCCTGGTTTATAGCCACCATCAAAGCCTTCTTAAAAAAATAATCCAAAGAAAACACAAAACAAGACGACAAGAAAAAATTACTTCGGTGTGTTTTGGGGAGTAGAAAGAATTAATCTCTTTCCTGCTGGTAGAGACATTCTTAAGGATACTTGAATATATACAAAATCTCTTCACTAACAGTGCCTGAGAAATGATTCTTCACTCTCATCATGTCTCCATGGATATAGTTCCATTGATTTTGCTAAACTGGTCCTAAAGAGCATGAGGGAAGATCGGTATTTAATTCTGATGGGTTGTGCACTGATAGGTACGCTCACATAAAAGATTATTGAATGCAGCAGGGTTGGGATAAAGCCACTTCATCAGTTCTGGCACTTAAGTGACAATGTTAAGATAAGGAGTTGCGTCATCTTAGTAAATTCCTGTGTGCTTCTAGTGAAATCATCCATTTTCTCTCCTGCCCTTTAACAGACAATTTAGTTTCTCAGGGTTTAGTGCCCTCTGGTGGTAATATGTTTCCTGTGAAACTAGATACATGGACGCCTCAAGCTTAATTTTGTTATTTTTGTTTGGTTGTTTTTTTTACCTATATCTGTTGATTCTCCCAGAGTGAAAAATGGATAAATAAAATAGAATTATATTATTTCTTTAAACATAGAGGATTTTGGAGTGAGTAAATGAGGCTAATGTGTGAAAGGCAGAGCACTGAAATGATGCAGGGAGCTCAGTAGCTCTAGCAAAAATATTAACACATTCGGTTCAGTTCAGTGTGGATTAACCAGATTAGACAGTAAAGCAGAACTAAATGAAAAAGGTACCATAGAAGTACAAGAGAACAAAAAAATTGCAGTTACATATGAGATACACACAGATAATATTGTGTGTCGTCACAAATAAATTTGTGATAACCACAAATTTTTGCCTACACCTTTTAATTACTTGTGCATCTCTCATATATGCACATTTTTAACTGTCCTTGGTACATCATTTATTACAAAGTGTGTAAAAACTAGATCAAGATGTTACCAGTTTTCTCAAAAATTCTAGAAAAATGTAAGCCCTTCGAGGTATTCAAGCACAAGTTATTTTGTGCAAGATATTCAAACACGACTTATTTAGCTGGCAGGCTGGTGAGAATAATAAAAATAATGGGTCAAGTGATTGTCTAATCCTATGGGCAGTATTGAATGAAGGTGGTGTTCTCTGCTGTTTATAAAATTCTTTATGAGGAATAGCAGTAGTTATATTGTGAGCTTTAAGAAAATGTTTCACATTTGCTGTTATATATTATTGTTAAATTCTGCATGTGTCGTAGACCTACACTTCGTTTTCAAAGTTTCCATTCACTGCAGCGCACATGCACGGCACCCCTAAAACCAACTTAAGCAGAGGAAGCATCTTTCCATCTTGGCTTCTGTGACATCAGAGGATGAAGGTAGATCATCTCTTCTCAGCCCTTCCCCTTGGGTAGGCTCTGCAGGCCAGCTCCAATGCCTTGGCTGAAGGTTTCCATCTTTCACAAGCTCGTGCAGCTTCCTCTTTTGCCCTTATTTGCTAGCAGTCTCATTCTCCTCCTTCAGAGAAGAAGATGCAAAGGCCTCATATTGTACAGATGTGATGGATTTTAGACCCAAATACAGCCGCATAATACTAGTAATCTTCAAATACCCTATTTCATATTTTTCTACTATTGAATTTCTAGATCAAAGAGCTCTCCATGTGTTCCAAATGAACGCTGGACATGTTTTGAAATCCGTATCTTTTAGGTAACGTAAAGTAAAGATTTAAGTAAATCTAGAAAGTAAAATTACATTTTTAGTAATGTGTTTCAACCCCTCACAGCCTATTTGTGTGAGAGGGATTCTCTTGTGAATACTCTTCTATGAAGCAGCATTGGTAGTTGCAGTTTGCTCACAAAAACTCTGGGTGGTCTTCAGTTTCTATTGTGCCAGTCAGGGTTTGAGAGTGCGACAATAGTCTACTACAAGCAAGGCTGTCTGCATTATGCTTAAAGCAAAAGCTCCTTAAAAGTATTAGTAGTCCAGTTCTCTGTCTCTTCCTTTAATTCAAAAAGAACTTTTCCCTAAAATATACCCCTGTTTCAGAAAAGGATTCCTGTAAGTTGTTGAAAAGACTTCAGTAATTTAAAAATTCCTCCAGAAGTCCAGCCTCAAAGCTCTGCCTTATTCCTTCTTTCTGATAGTGTTCAAAAGAGCCACGGCTGACGTAACCCAGGTGTTGCTGGGTGGTGCTTAGCTACTGATGATGGCAAATAGAAAAATCATACAAAGGTATCTTGCACGAGCAGAAAATGAGGGATGTAATCCTGATGCTGAGCGTGGTAAAATCAGATTAGTCAGCATTACGTTATTCGTGTGTAGGTGTAGGGCCACAGGTAGCATTTCTAAGCAGAAATGAGTGAAGACAGATGAGCCAGGAAAGAAAACAATATGCAGTTTTCCATGGAGACAGGGAAGATAGGAGAGAAGGAGAAAAAGTTAAAAAATAGCATTTATAGGAGCAAGCAAGACGAGGGTGTGTAAAGCTACCTGCCTTAGGGAAGGCAGCGTGATGGTCATAGGTAGCAAGGAAGGTGACTAAGGTGTTTCTGCAATAACCAACCCTCCCAAAGCACGCACAGGTTTTCCCAGATTCCTGGGGCTGTGCGCTGGCTGATACCGTCTGGCAGCTGAGCTGCGTGCTCCAGGGTGCTGCTGTCGGGAGATGTGGATGTCTGTGCTGGCCTGTGCTGGCCGCAATGGATGTAGTAACACTAATATATAGAAACACAGAATCACCTAGGTTGGAAGAGACCTTTAAGGTCATCAAATCCAATCATTAAGCTACAACTGCGAAAACCGCCACTAAACTATGTCGTTAAGCACCACACCTACCTGTCTTTTAAATACCTCTGGGGATGGTGATTCAACCACCTTCCTGGGCAGCCTGTGCCAATGTTTGATAACCCTTTCTGTAAAGAAATTTTGCCTAATATCCATCCTGATCCTCCCCTGGTGCAACTTGAGGCCGTTTCCTCTTGTTCTCGTTTGTTACTTGGGAGAAAAGACCAACCCTCACCTCACTGCAACCTCCTTTCAGATAGTTGTAATATATGCTGGAAGGGAGCCTTTCTCCTAAGAGGTAAATTAAATAGTGGATAACATCAGCCTTGATCCAGTAGTACTTGAAACAGTCTAGTTTTTAATTCTAACAAAAATGATGAGTGGGCTGGTAGCTCTTAGTTGTCACAGCCCCTCAGTTTCCTTCTCATTTTCATAGCTTTTCCATGCGACTGTGGGAGATACAGTGACTGTATGGTTTCCAGCCTTTCCCTAGTCTCTAGCCCTAGTCGATCCCTATCCCAGATCCTGTCTGAATAACGTAGCCCTTATCTCCCCACCCAGGGGAACCCTTGTGCACAGTTGTCAGGGCTGCCCCAGGTGGCCTGTCCATCCCAGCTGCCGCTCAGGCTGGGAATACAGATCAGTCGCGTGAGCTCTGTGAACACGATGAGTATCCAGGAGCAGCAGGAGATGTGAAATGCAAGGGCGTTCAAATGCCCAGCCACATCCAACAGAATCGGGAGGATCAGGCAAAAAGTAAAAGTGGCAAATTTAAGCAGAAATGGTGTATCTAAAAATCAGTGCTTTAGAAGTAAGATAAGAAGCATAATAGTAGGATGAAATCAATATGATCTAATAACTTATGTACATGTTCTAAACAGGGAAGAGCAAAGCCTGTGAGGATAAGAGTGAAAAAAAAATAAATAGAAGCAATAAATAAGAAAAATGTGATATCAAATTAAAACATTCATTGTCTAGGAAGTATATTTATAATTTCAGAGGAACAGATGAAAGCTCTCAAAATGCAAGGTGCTGCTTTGTTTCATCTGGTTTCAAAGAGGCCTAAAAGTGCCAAAAATATAATTTCTTTTTTCCTGTAGGACAACCAAAGTGTAATACAAATAAGTCAGTGCATAATTCTGCAATTCCTGGAGAGCAAATCTGCTATTTGAATACTTTTTTGGTGGCTGCATCTCAGAATATTAATCCTCCTTTCCTGTCAAACTGCTGAATTCATAAGAGGAACTATGCCATCTCTAATAAAAGTCAAGTCTCTTTTCTTGAGATCGTTGCTATGTCTATAACATAGTTCTTTTTATGAATTGTAAATTGTATTGTTTATCAGAAGAAAAACTAGTTTTGCCTTCTAACTATGCCCTTTTGGATATCTATTCAAGTGCATAATACATGAGGAAGTGTCTCATTTGTCATTTCTTGTTTCCCTCAATTTAAAAGTTCTACAGGTTCACACTTCAGTTCAAATGTGAAAGAGGCAAGAAGATACCATGGTAGTTACTTATCCAGTAATTACTAATTGGATCATTTCTGAAATCCTCAAGTCTTACTGTATTAATTGTGAAGATTTCTCCTGATGGTTGAATTCATTATGTCTCCTATTAATGAGCATACAATATATAGTTTGGGATGGTTCCCTTTGACTTAAATCTTCATGGAAGTCAGTCTGCTAAGATAGCTGGTATTGGCATCCCTGTCAAATACTTGAAATTATTGGGCTTATCATCAGACATAAAAGATGAACACAAAGACATTTGTTGATATGTATTGTAAAGGTGTGATCTGGTACATAAACTCTGGTACTGCAAATATATCAGTAGGTCTATTTTTCAAGAACTCCTGTTGTGTTTTTTTTTCAAGCTAGACCTTTAAGTCTTGAATAACCTTTCCTTTTCTTGGACAAAACTTGGTCCTCAATTTTCTCATGGTTTTCCAGCACGATCATACTCAGCTTCTCAGAAGCATAGTCCATGCTTCACAATTTTAAGTTGTGCATGAATCAAGAAATGAGGCCTGGGTTTTAAAACCAGTCAATTGCACAAGGACTCAGGGATCATATTTTCCTTCGTGCCCTTCCATGGATTGCTGAAGGAGCTGCAGCATCGGGATTTGCAAGTGTAGTGGTCTGACTCTGAATTGGCTCATTCCCTGCCCCATCAGTTCTAATGGGTGCATTGGAGAAGTGAGTGTGACTTCACGTAGGAGGGGTAACACCCGCTTTCCTGATCCATCCCTACATTAATTGATAAGTGATGCTAATTCATTTTCCAGTTCAAAGCACATCTGCATGTTTTGATAGAAGTCTTGAATGATATTACTACTATGAATATCAAGGTCATTTACTCTTTGATTTTCAAGCCGTCTTTGGAAATAGAAGCAAAGCCTTGTCCGATATCTGTAAGTACAACAGTTCTTAGTCCATTTTTGCCTCATGTTCTCCTAAAACTTGTCTGACTCAAGTTAACGGAGTAGGCATTAGTTAATCTCTCTGTTAAAATTACTGAGGAAAAGTTTCATAAAAATTGGCCTTTCAGTAATAGGTCTGTGGCTTCTGATGTGATTTAATTTTCCTGGGTCTGACATATTGAAAATTAAAATAGAATGACATATTTTAAAACTGTCAGTAATCGCTGCTCTTATCAATCATTAGCCAATGAGGCACCATTTGTATCAGCTAACTTTGCCTTGGCCTGCTGCAGCTTTTTCCTTCATTTCCTTTGTACTTTCACAAAGAAATGAAGTTATTAAGCTTCATCCCTCCATTTCTGTTCGTAAAATTGATATCCTCCCCGCACATTTCCTGTCATGCTCAAATGAAAGCTGAAACAGGCAGAGCATTACTCTTTACCTGGCATTTATGAGCATCCACTCCATTTTTAAATATTTGTCTGCTTATGGTTTAGTATCTCCATATCACAGCCCTTAAGAAGTGCTAATGGTCTAAGAGTCCATCGTTGTTTTTCTATCTGCATGCCCCAGAACTTAGGTTTAAAATATCTTCTTCTGCTGCTGCTGCTATAATGATTTTTAACCAGACGTCTGATAATCTTTGCTTTGGATATATTTTCAAGATCATGCTTTGCTGCTAGATTGGGGCTTGTATTCACTAATTCAGCACAATTGTATTGTTGTCAGGGTCAACAGCAGTTGCAGCACTTGCTTTAATTAACCTTTCTTAATGCTAATATTTTTAGTGGTGTTATCAGAAAGTGGAGAATTGATTATTAGTACTCTTTTACCATGGTACATCTTACTACATCATACAAGAGAGCTTCCTCCTCCAAAGACCAGCAACTTTTGTATAATACTTTCCTGAAGTATAGTCAGCATCTTATGCTGCTTCATGAGCCCTTCTTTTACGTTTTGAAAAACTTGTTTCACATGTCTCCCATAAGCTTTCACTAATTTTTTCTTGTTGGTGTCATTTGTTGGTTTTAGAGCTGGGACATGGACCAATGGGATTTTTTCTATTGCTTTTCCGTCACAAGAAACTGTAAACCACAGTTATGTTCCCCGCTGTGATTATGTAGTGCATCAAGTACAGTTACCATGACTGTGTACTGTATGAGAAGCTAGATTTGAAACTTTACCTGTGTGGATTCCTAACAATGACCCTCTCACCGCTGAGTTTGATCCGTATAAAAACCAGGCCCAGACAGCGATGGGATAAACGTTGGCATCACCTGCTCTGGGTTGTTTAGCCCGAAGAAGAGAAGGCTCTGGGGAGACCTTATTGTGGCCTTTCAGTTCTTAAAGGGGGCCTGCAGGAAAGATGGGGACAGACATTTTAGCAGCGTGTCTAGCAATAGGAAAAGAGGGAAGGTTTAGACTAGATGTGAGGAAGAAAGTGTTATGATGAAGGTTGTGAAACATTGGCCCAGGTTGCCCAGAGAGGTGGGAGGTGCCCCATCCCTGGAAACATTCAAGGTCAGGTTGGACGGGGCTCTGAGCGACCTGATCTAGTTGAAAATGTAGGGGGTTGGATTAGATGACTTTTAAAGGTCCCTTCCAACCCAAACCATTCTATAATTCTATGATTCTGGAACAGTTCCCCTTGTCACTACTCACCATTACTTTTAATCAAAACAGTCCAGTGATATCTAGCAACTCACATCTATCAACCCAAGTTTCAGTGATAAAATTGTTAACAACAGGAACACTGCTCCCTGTTTCTACACTGCAAATCTCAGAAGCTGCTTAGCTGGCAGGTAAGGTGTCTGTCAGGAAATAGGGTCCTGGGTGGGTTGTATGAAAAATGTGTCAGAGACTTTTCTTAGTTTTATTACACCTGTTGTGAACTTGGCCAAGTGATCTTGGCTTTATGCAACAAATAATTTCCAGTTATAGGTTTCAAGCTACTATCAATTTGCCAGTGAAATCAGTTGGTTCAGCAGGGTGTTGACGTATCTGAGCCAAATCCAAGCAAACAGCTTGGCTGGAGCCCCATTTTGCTTGTTTCAAAATGCAAAGTAACCAGCAGGAATCATGAGGAGGTAGGGGATTCACAATTGCCTTAGTTTTACAGTCCATAATAGCGTTGTATTTAGATCCTGCCAGAGTAACCTGACCTTAGCTTTGTTTTTCTCTCCTACCTAAGTTTGTACCTTGATCTCTCCCACCTTGTACCTATAGGTTATGTTAAAACCTGAACTATCTCAGGTATGATGTAATGGCTCCCAGCTATAAAAACCTAATCTCTTCTCCTGCTAATTCTGATTTTTCACTTTTGCGAATACAGAAGGCACCTCTTTGATGTGGTTTAGTCAGCCTTGTCCATTAGGAGCTTCACTTGCAGACCACCTGCTGTGTTGTGGCCATGACTAGAAGTAAGGCCTTTTTCTGACAGCAAGAGGCACATATAGGTATCTCCCAGTACAGACCCTGGCTGAGACTTAGACACCAAACTGGCAGGATGGTGGTTCTTACACGACAGCTATACTCAACAGCTAGGGATCGTTGAGCATATACATCTAACATACAGATTTAGATGTTGAGAGTGTAATTGAGAGAAGGAAAAGTAACAGGTAAGACAAAATACAGACAAGATTTTAGTCCAGAAGGTACTCTTTTTAATGGAGACTTTCTATTATTTTAAATTGTTTTTCTTAATATTTCAGAGTGAAAATGTTTTCTTCTCTGTATGTAAAAAACATAACCTGAGAAAAACAAATTCTCCCCTCTCTACTTTCTTTCACACTTCACAGCTCTTATTTTGTTCTTATCCTGCTACATTCTCACACTTCTACACAGTTAAAATTATATGTTATCTAAATAATAATTCCTGTAGGTTTACTGCTGTATTGTGTACAGTGGTTTATGTCAGTGATTTCCAAACTCTTTTTTATCACCGATTCCTCTGGCATGTAACTAAACTTTGTGTTCTCCACCTCTGTTCTCTCTTCTCATTATGATGGTGCTACCTAGCTCTCCTTACCCCCCTCCAGATCCCTTCCCTTTCCACTTGATTCTGATACCTCCTTTTTTCCACTCTTTCCCTTCTCAGCCTCCCATCTTACCCTCAGGTTCATTTATCATTCTCTTCACAGCCAGCTCAGAATCTCTCTTCTCTTCTTGGAGTTCCAGTGCTTTTCTCTTAAGAAGGAAATGAGGGTATGGCAACAGTACAGCATTTTTGTGGCTTCCATGGCTCCCCTTCTGCTTTTCCTGCACAGCCACGTATTCTCCCTTTCGCTTCCTAGCAAAACCAGATTTCCTGCTGTCTGAAGCAGAGATGGCTGGTTCAGGGGGTAGGTGCTGTCACAGTAGACTCCTGGTGTCCAGCAGCTACCCTTGGGGAGCAGCAGGTATTTTCTGTCACTTTGGAATGCATCCCTGTCTCTTTGTCTGCAAGTGGTTGACATTTAACATTTGAACATATAAAACATTTCAGCATCAGAATACTGTGGGCTGTTGCTGGTACTGTCGTCCTTTGTTTCCAGCGCAGTCCCTTTGGAAGTGTTACGCTATCATTCACGGTGAATAAATATTTATTATCTATTTGAATCTAATGACTGTGTAATTCTGTGGACCTAATCCTGAAATGTTTAGATTATCCCTTTTCAGACAAAATTTGCACTAAAGTTAATGGCTCGAGATTTTTTGTTACTATTATAATGCCATTGAAGAAGAGAAAAAGTTTGTCAAAAGCATTCATTTTTTAGATAGCAATGTATCTCTTTCTTAGATGAGGAGAATCAACCAGAAAACAAATATAATGGAGAAGATCTTAGGCATTGCAGGCACTACACAGTGAATGGAAATGCTTTTATATAAGGGTTTGATATGACAAGGTACAAATCATTTTCATTTCTTTTAAATTAGCATCTTATGTTCCCAGAGGCTTTGTCTTGGGTTTAAAGAGCACAAAGAAGAATACTGTCCCCAGAAAAAGCTATCCTATGTAATTTCTCTCTTCCTTACTTGCAATCAATCATTCTTTCAGTGAGGCTGATCTTACGTGCTGCTCCTTGGTTGCAGGGGACTTCTTGCCGTATGATACCCATGGCTGTAGTTCACCATAATATGATCATCCAATTTGCTAGGTTTAGTCATCTGTGGCTGAGTTCTTGAACACGTTATTTTGATTTGGTTTAATGTGAAGAAATGTGTTCTTCCTTTTCTTCATTGTTAAATGCTTTTCAAGGAGTATTCGTGCCTCGTCTGCCTTTCACAGCATAGAGCAGTGTGTAAGGAATGGATTTGCACTGCAGTACCTCACAGAGCTCCCTTGAATTGCTCCTCCTGTAAGTACACTAGTTAGGAAGATGTGCGGAGGTCTCATTTAGGGAACACCTGGCAAATTTTTTTGTGTCTATTTTAGCCACCATTTAGAGGTTCATAGTCACTGAGGTTTTTCTTCTCAGTCCTGGAACAGCAAACATATCGTCAAACTGAGAGTCCAACATTGATTTTCAAGAGCTAATGTTCATCATTTGCAGCTGATGTTTTTAGTAAGAAGTTCACTATTCTTGAGACTCTTTTTTTTCTAGAAAAAGGATTTCTCTCATTCCGCCCAAAGTAAGAGAAAATTAGCACAAGGTAATTGCGTAGGTCAATGACAGGGATATTAACCCAGCAACGGAGAAATGCCAGGTCATCAGAAATGGTGAGTTAGAGCTACTGCTTATGAATATCTCCTACCCCACAGAATCTCTTGTTGTTAGAACTGTTCTGTTCTATAGACTTGTTGATGACAGAGTCAAGGTTAAGGAAGCTGACTGTAATGCACCGGTTTGGGCATTCATCTGGCATATGGGAAAGCCAACTGTGTGTTCCAGCCCCACAGGCATAAAGCTTTCTGTTAGAAAGGCAGGAGTGAATTATGGATGACTCAAACACAGTACAGAAAATTACATTAGCATATGTTACACAGAGAGGGTTAAGTATAATTGCAGTAGCTGTCACAGAAAAGTATAGATGGGTAGAAAAACAGTGGGCCAAAGGCCTGCTGAGTAACCTCAGCGTGCTTGGAAAAACAGATTCCAGGCTTCCTTTGGTTTCTATAATCTGAATATTTGCCTGGCACACTTTTTTGCCAAAGCCCAGTATGGAGCACAGATGTGGGGTTAATGATCGATTCATATTAGGCCTCGGATGAACTCTAGGATTAGACAATTCAGATCCGATATGCCCCCAGATGCTCACAGACTGAATAAAAACCCTTTTCTTCCTTCACATGGTAATTTTTCAGGCTCTCAGTGGTTGCAGGGTGGAATTGTAGGGATGATGAACCAAGTTGCCACAACTCTACATTTGCTGGGGCACTAGGGTGTGGAAAATAAATACACGAGGCTAGTGAATTTTTGGAACCATGATAGAAAGGTATCTTAGTGCAGTTGTCAGTCTAGAATATGTATAGCTGCCACCCATCCAGCGGAGACTTCATCTGAAATTGAAATACCTCAGACTTCTTGAGACATTTTTTTAAGGATATATTTTAAGTTCTTTTAAAAGGTCTTCAGCTTTTAGCTTAACTTCAGATAAGCTGATTTCAACCATTTCTGAGTACATTATGTCCCCCCACTACCTATTGCTTCTTGGTGTAACAGGAATATTCACCAACCTTTTCTTTGTAAAGTGAAAGCCATTTTGACAGCACAATACAACTTTCGACTACTGACGTATGGGTTATGGCAATTAGCAAACAATGCTGGTGATGTAATCATGTAAACTTGAGGCACTCCTGCTTTTCTAAAAGTTCTTCTTATCAGCATATTAGAGGAAGCTGGTGTCTTTGTGCATGGTTCTATAAATACTCTGGTGTCTGGGTGAATTCATCAGACTTACAGTCTTTCCTGTCTCCACTTCTCTCTGTTTTTCTCATAATCCCTCAGAAATATTAGTTCTAGTCTTATCAGTGCTTAACCTTTTGTTTTGTTACTTGTTAGCTAGCCTTGTGTTTTGTATTTCAATACCAGGAATACCTCTTAAACTGCACGACTGCGTGACCCTCATTCCCCCTGTGTTTGTACTTGCCGGAGCGCTTCTATTGTTTCAGCATCCTCCTTATTCAAGAATGTTTCCTGGTTTCTTTATATTTATGCTGGAAGAAAGTTATTCAGAGATAGAAATCTTCCTCTCCTATCTTTCCTTCTCTCCCCACCTCACAGCCGCTGTAATACATTAACAGAGCGCTTCTGTGAGTGTAGAATGTAGAAATTGTAGGGTTCAGCCCTACAGTACAGCTCCAGTGCTTCCTCCCCACAGTAACCCAGCTCTATATAGTAAGATAGCTCTAAATAGGAATCTTGCTGAAATTTATTGCTTACTGGGGGAGCAAGAGCTGCCTGCACTGCAGGGCTCCAGGTTCTATCACAGCCCTAGTCAGACTCCTTTGTGTATATGGTTCATAGAGTTACTATTCATTCTATAAATTAATCTGCTATATTCTTTTAACAATGGGAACTAAATGCATCATGCCAAAATCAAATCAATGTCATCCGTATCAGTCACCAGGGGTCTCTTGATCTCTTTCTAGCAAGGATTTTGTTATTCAGACATTTCCCACAAGCTGTCAAATGGTCAAACTCAATACCAACTAATAAAGCAAGCACCCCTTAAAAATTTCCCTGGGGGATCTTTTTAAATTGAGCAGGGAGTAATAAATCTTGTAGTGTCAATAATGGTGAAAATGTTAATTTGGTTGGCTCGGCAACGTGCCCCCTCAAGTGAAATTTCAAATGCTGTTCGGGGAAGATGGCTGCTGCTACTGGAATTCACTCTGATGCTCTCTGCCCGCAGCGCCCGTCTCAAGTCTATGGCAAGGGCTGTCTGAGATGGGCTGCGCGACACAAGAGTGTTCTGGTGATCTGGTTGCTCTCTCAACCTTTTGAATCTCAGCTGTCCTGATTTTAGCGATGCCCTGAAATGCAAGTTAGATGACAGGGATGAATGTGCTGGTAAGACTTTCCCTGATGGCTGATACAGTGCCTAGCATGTGGCAGAAATCTGTCCGTCTGATAATCATAGCGTGAGTCTGATTTACTGCACCACACAAAGCTGGTTTAGCACTAGTATCAGCACCATCATTTTCTTTATTATACAAACTGGGAAGAAAAGGGGTTTTATGGTGTAAATTTAGTCTATTAAGGGCATTTCTGTGAATAAATTGTACTAGATGTTCTTTTCATCCTTTTTAGCACAGATTTTTTTCACAGATGTCATTTTTGGGCATTAGACAATTTTTTTTTTCCCTCCTGCTGTTGTGGAAGGAGAACTGCAAGTACTGACATTAAACATTTGGAGAAATTTGTTCTGTTCTTTTTATAACAAGTGAAAGCAGTCCTGACAGAACTCAAACCTTCCAATGACTTAAATTTCTATTTTATTGTGTTATTTCTTAGGTGCTTGATATCGTCCTAAGGAAAATAATTAATGGACTATTTCCAAAGTCCCAATGGCATACTCATTCCGTATAATCATGCTTTTATTTTTTCATATATTTAAAAAAAAATTATATCTGCAGTGGAAACAAAATGGCAGCATGACTTTTTAACAAAATTAAGCATGACTACTGAAATCTGTCTTTTCAATATAAATAGATGTGTGACATGAGATGACAAGTGCTAAAATTTTCTGATTGCAAGATGTTAATTTCTGGGCTTTGGTTGGGCACTGGAGCACCCTAGAGATAGTACAGTTAAGGACCCATGTGGCTGCTTTGAGATTCTTGTTCATATTTTTAAAAACTATTTTATTCATTCCATCCTGCTAAATTGAGGAAAGTTTCCTTTTCTTAGCTGCTTAATCCACTTTAGGGTTTATTTAAGCTCTTTGGGGGAGGTATAGGAAAACAGTTAATTTGCACAGTAGGCAGGCAAGGGGACCTTATTATTAAAGCCATCAGCTTTCTGTCCCTTGAGGGTGGCAGAGCCCTGGCCCAGGCTGCCCAAGGAGGGGGTGGAGTCTCCGTCTCTGGAGACATTCAAACCCGCCTGGAGGCGTTCCTGTGCCCCCTGCTCTGGGTGACTCTGCTCTGGCAGGGGGTGGGACTAGATGCTCTCCAGAGGGCCCTTCCAACCCTATGATTCAATGATTCTATGATTCTAATCAAGAACCAGACCTGCCCTCCGTGTTGCATGGGAGCCCAGATGTCCAGGCCACTGCACTTCCTTTCCTTTCCCTTTATAAATGCAGAAAAGAAGAAAAACCTGAGAGTTTGGAGGAATATGGAAGCAGGATGACCCAGAGGACACCAGACAAAGCTGTCAGGGCTGAGGACACCACCAGCCCTGCCTGCCCCTGCCCTGCTTGTCCATGGGCCCCACCAAGATGAGCCTGGCTGATGTCCCAACCTGGCCTTGGCCCATCCCCATGGAGGTGCCCGATGGCTGGGGCTGCCCTCCAGGTCATGTGGTGTCCCCATTGTGCACCCCGAGTGTAGCTGTGCAGATAAAGCAGGCATTACTTAAAATCCTCTCCTCATGAGCAGGAAACTCGAGCGAGAAAACGCTGTCCATCAGGATGAGCACGGGCAGAGTCTGGATGCTACCCCAGATCTCTCATAAATGGGTGAAGGTCGCTCTTCCTCACAGATTATCTGTCATGGTTAGCACGGGCATCTGTTGTTGTGCACATGGTGCCAGGCAAGCTGTTTTGGTGAGCGGCTCTGTGGAAATCACAGCGCATGCGCAAACATATGAAATTGTGCATATACAAAGTGAAAATACCTATATTTCAAAATACACATAGATAAAGTGTCGTGGTTTGAGGTAAAACAGAGCCAATTTTCGGTTCAGTAACTCTGCTTTTCAGTTAAGCCTCTTCTAACTCACTGAACTCTCTGAAACTAATGGCATATTTTTAAGACAGTAGTCCGCTCCCAGAGTGATAATACCTGATTATTTATAATTATGCCAAGGGATGGTATGCAGAGAGGCTCCTGCTTATACTTCGAGCTCTAACAACGGAGGCCAGCTAAATTTGTTATCTGCCCTGTTGGAGGATCAGAAGCAAAAAAGCGTAGAGGGGCCGCATCTGCGGGGAGGAGGGGACAGGAGAGGTGACCCCAAACTTACCAGGGGGGTCTTCCAGCCCACCTGCATCATGCTCGGTGTAAAAGCTGAGGGATCAAAGGGTCAACACTTTCTTCAAGGGCCGGTGTCTGAGGAAGACTCTGGCAGTTCGCTGATCCTACCATGTGTTCTGGCATCCAGTTCTGGAATCCGGTTCCTGCATGTCCCTGAGTCCAGTCTGGGACTNGCGTGAGGCTGAAGGTGACTTTTAAGACTAATTGTTGATACAGTGCACATAAGGCTCCCGCTTTGCAGGGTAAACCGAAACCCTTTTGTTTTCAAACATTCTGAAGGGCTGAGGTGGCTCAAGGATGATGAATAATTCTGATTCCAACGGAAACCCTCTAATCTCGCCACGTTTCTCAGGCTGAGAAGGGACGTGGTTAGAAAGAACGAACCAGGTTAGGAGCTCACCCGCTGCAAAGGAGCTCTGCAGCCATCTGGGAGTCCTGGTGGACAACAGGATGGGCATGAGCCAGCGATGGGCCCTGGTGGCCAAGAAGNTTGGAGGATCAGAAGCAAAAAAGCGTAGAGGGGCCGCATCTGCGGGGAGGAGGGGACAGGAGAGGTGACCCCAAACTTACCAGGGGGGTCTTCCAGCCCACCTGCATCATGCTCGGTGTAAAAGCTGAGGGATCAAAGGGTCAACACTTTCTTCAAGGGCCGGTGTCTGAGGAAGACTCTGGCAGTTCGCTGATCCTACCATGTGTTCTGGCATCCAGTTCTGGAATCCGGTTCCTGCATGTCCCTGAGTCCAGTCTGGGACTTTCCCAGATCGTCATCCTAGGAGTTTGGTACTGGATTGGTGTATGTTGTATATATTTCATGGGTTTCTTTTTTTATTATCTTTTCTTTTTGTTGTTTTATTATTAACATTTCACTTAAGTAGTTTAGTTTCTTTTGCACTCCTCAGTCCCTTTCTCTCTCCCTCCTCTCCCCGAAGGGAAATGCTTTCCCGTCTCCGGAGGGAGGGAGGTCAGAGAGCATCTCTCCTTCCTTTCAGTGGCCAAACCACGACACGGAGCTAAAACGTCTCGTACGGCGGGTAAACCTCACTGCGAGGGACTCCGGTTTGGGGCGGGCTTTTTTGGGTTCGGTTTCATCCTTTCCCCGCCCCGAGGCGGCGGCCGCCCCGCGCTGCGGCGGGGAGCGCGCCCGCGGTGGCTGCGCGGCTGTGTCGGGGCGGGGCCGGCAGGGGGCGCTCTCCGCCCGCGCCGCCGGGTCTCCTCCGCCACGGAGCGGGCGGCGATCGGGGGGGGGAGGGGGNGAAAAGGCTGAGGGACCTGGCTCTGTTTAGCCTGGAGAAAAGACGGCTGAGAGGGGATGTCATCAATGCTTATAAATATCTAACAGGCGGGTGTCAAGAGGATGAGGACAGACTCTTTCCAGTGGTGCCCAGCAACAGGACAAGGGGAATGGGCACAAGCTGGAACACAGGAAGTTCCACCTAAACCTGAGGAGGAACTTCTTTCCCGTGAGGGTGGCAGAGCCCTGGCCCAGGCTGCCCAGGGAGGTGGTGGAGTCTCCGTCTCTGGAGACATTCAAACCCACCTGGAGGCGTTCCTGTGCCCCCTGCTCTGGGTGACCCTGCTCTGGCAGGGGGTTGGACTAGATGCTCTCCAGAGGGCCCTTCCAACCCCTGCCATTCTGTGATTCTGTGAACACGGACCGTCATATACAAAGCAGGTTCTGTTTCCAGAAGAGGCCATGGCACATGTCAGAGCTGTGTGCGGTGCTGTTTGGTGGGCTTTATTTACATTTGCACCGGACAATAGAGCCTCCGTCATGAAGTGAGACTGCCTGCTGCTTGTCCTGGCATCATAAAATCCCACAGGAGAACAAGATGGTCTCTGCGGCAGAGAGCTCTCAAGTATCCGTGTGCCATTAGGCTGTGCCCCTGGGTAAGGACCAGCTGCTGGAGGGGAGGGTGTTGCAGGTACTGTCCTGGGTGCTTTGTCACTCCGCTTGTCTGTAAGTGGCACTGACAGTGTGTTGCCTTTGCACAATACTACTGCAAGGTGCTAAATTTTAGTTTACTTACTAGGAATGTACATCATTCAGAATGTACAAGCTCTTTTCCTGTTTTATTGAAGTTTTTCTTGGTGAGGGTCACAAAGCTTGAAACTTTAAACAACTTCTGTTTATGTAAAAATAAGTAAAACGTAGTAAGGTTTCGTTTTCAAATACTTAATGGCCATCTATAGGAGTGCAGCACTGGAGGAAAGTCCCTACATCATTGATTCCAGCTACCTGCTGTTGCAAGCAGGTTTATTTTATCATCTGTTTTACAAAATAGTACTGATTGCTGCATGCTGACAGTCAGCTTTTACACGTGCAGAAAGAGGGAAAAAAAATTTCTAGAGTGCTATTCTTGTCAAGAAAGCTCCATGTATAGCAGAGTGTTGGGTTTCTGCTCAATTTTTTGCTCTTTTTTTGCTACCTTTTACATGAAATCAACATTGGTTGGGATTGCTTTTCCTGACAAGCTTTGTAGTGCGATGCTCCATCTTTTGAGGGTACTCACAGAGATGTCACCAATAATAAAATATTAGAAAACCTTGTGAGAAAAAATGTCCTAATTTTCTGGTAGCATGATACTACGGAAGGCTTGCTATTTGTCTCCTTACCGTGAAATCATCAATTTGAGATCATCATCAATTTCTGTTCCCCCAACCTCCAGCCTTTCATCTGAATCACAAAAATTTTGCTGTGTACTTTCACCAAGTGATTTTCTGCAGCTGGAATTTAAAGTGACCCCCATGTCTCTCAGTGTAGACCACAGCAGAGAATCAGGGTTAGTTGTTCTTTTGCCCTTGTAGAAGCTAGATATACATGAGCCAGGAGAAAACAATAAAGGATAAATATTTACTTTTAGTTGGAGGAATCTTACATCTGTGCACAGACCCTTGTCCATACTTGATTATTTTTTTAGGCATTTTTTGCCCTCAATTTTAATCCTATCTGCTCATTTCCGAGATGTCAAAATATCTTTATGCTCATAGTTTTCTCTTGCTTTGGGTTCTGCAGCAGAGTTTTCTCAAAGTTTTGTTGTTTCATTTTTGAGAAATCCTGCTGTGCATTTCAAAGAGGTATTTCCAGTCTTCCTCAGGCTGTTTCATCAGCAGCTTGAAATATGGCAGCAGCAAAGATTACAGGCTCTGATCAGACAAAGCAAGCATGGCAAGCGCTGTCATGTCAGAAAGGGCACAAGCATCACTAAATTCCAATACTACAGCAGCTCATTGATTTAAAATATACTATTGACAACCTGTTTTTTTCACACTTGCTCTCAGGAGTATTCTTCAGTTACATTTATTTACAAGTTTAAGATCCCTTGCTGTGTATTTTTATGCCCGAGTACCTTAGTGCTCAGTTTGCAAACACTGTATCCTAAGTTCCTATCTTCCAAATTCGGGCATGAATGCTGGTATTAGTTTATCACAATGTCTGTGTTATATGAAATGGGAAAAGGTTACTGTCAACAGGTTAGATGAGCGCAGTTCTTTTAGACAAGGTATCTGATACTGTCCAGAAACAAACTGTGAATTCATAGAACCAAATCCTTTTCTATGAGTTGTTGCATTTATATTACTGTCTCAGGCAGATCCTTAGTGATCTGCTAGATCCTTAAATGTTGTGCTTTAGGGGTGTCTTTTTTTTTTTTTTGTAGCATGATAGGTTGTTGGAGGCTTGGCACAGATGGAAGTGCTGAAGTCTCTGACACGACCCTTTCAAGTTACAGACTTTAGAGGCAAAGGACCATCAATATAATTAGGCCCCTATTGTGCAAAGCGCAAAAACGAAGAAAAAGGGAAGTCTGCGCTCAAATAAGCAATCATCTGCTCCAAAAGTCAGCAGATTGCTGAATGTTAGAAAATGTCTGGGGAATTTTTTTTAAATATGTAGCTGATGGTAAATCCTCTTGAGAAATGAAGGCACTGACGATATTTCTGGATGCAAGGAAAAAGCAACATTGAAAGGCAAGTCCCCGACAGGCGGCTCCATGTTGAGGCTGAGGAAGCAGCGAGTTGGACCGTTTGTCACACGGCATGGCAAGGGAAGGAAACACGGGTTTGGGTGCTCCGCTTCCCTTACCTGGCAGAAGGGGAGTGGGGCTTCTGTGCTAAGATTTTGGCAGACTGTCTAGAATGGGTCTGTAGAAAGAAACTAAAATTTCCTTTCTTTTTCCCAGCTAGGAAGAGCTGCAAACACATGCATTGCCACCTTCTTCCTTTAACGGCAGTCCCTTTCCGTGGAAATAACTATTTAAAATATTTGCCCCCGTTCTAAGTATAAACATTTTTGTAATAAGAATTTGTATTTTCTGGTCTGGTTTTGGCGCTCTTTGAGAAGTCTACTACAAGCTGCCCACAGCTATGGAAGTGATCTTGCTCAAATTGCAATATGGAAAAAAATTACCCTTAACCAAATTCAAGATGAAATTATTTTAAATTCAGACATAAAAATAGAGTCTGTAGAATGTATACATAGCCTCTTTATTAGCTTGAATATCAGCAGAAAAATAGTTGCCATTTGCAATAATTCCATTCCTTAAAAGAAAAAGCCTAATTTACATTGCTTATGTGCATGAGAACTGGGGAATTATGGTGTTGAGTCACTGATATTTTTAGAAGAGTTAAGCTTGTCAGTGCCTACCTCACTTTCAAAAAGGGAATTTAGGTTCCTAATTCATCAGTGTGCTTATTAAAATTTTACTATAAACGGCTTTTCCAAGCATGCAGTGGCTTTGGAGTGCGAGTGTCTCTCCATTACACCCATATTTCTGAAAATCCTAGAGAAAAGTAAAGATGTCATTTAAGTGGACCACCTGCCTATCCTTTCCTTCAGGAATTTCAGCTGGATGGGTTTTGATTAGATTAGATTAGATTAGATTTTGGCTTTTAAAAACATTGCAGCATAATCTGCTAAGTATTACTCGGAAGCGTTTTGTACACTCAAACCTTAGCTGCTTGCCAAGGTATTTTCTAATGTAGATTTATGGCTGTCCTGAAATCTAATCTAGAAATATTCTGGACAAATATGTACTTTGTACTTCTAAAAAAGTATGCCCTATTAATAAGATAAAAGTTTTTCAGTCTTTTCAAAGTCAGAAAAAGGAGACAGTAAATCATGCTTTTAGATATGGCATCCGTTTGTCACTACTGTTCCCCATTATACTGAACTGGGAAAAATACTTTGTTCTGACAACCTGCAATTAGAGATTACAATTTGCTTCTTGTCTCAGGCAGTGGTGATTTACATGGCAAAAAAAAAAAAATATTGTTTTTATTATGTTTTGTTCTGTGCAATAACCTGACCCGTGCCCTTCTTCAAGCAAGACGGAACAGAGACATTGAGGGTAGATTCTCAAGGGGATTTCTGTTGCTGCTGTACTAACCTACTAATTCCTCACTTTTCATACCCAGAGGGCTAGACGAGTTCACAACCCAGAGATAAGTATATAAATTTTGTCACCCAATCCTTGGATCTAATATTTACCTAAAAAATGGATTTATGAAAGTCAGAGTGCAGAAATGGCGAACCAGCTAGGTGATGGGGAAAGGCCAGCAGAGGGGACGGCCCAGGTGTCGGTGCCTTTGGGGAGCTCCCTGTCTCTCCTGGCCCTCCCCAGCTTCTTTCTGCTTTTGAGAAACAACTAGTAATTTCCTCAAGGACTTTAATTCATTTTGTTTTAACCTGTATGAATTGCAAGAATTAATCTCAAACTAATGGCAAATATTTTTAATTTTTCTCTGCAAAGAAAAACTTCACAAGGGAAGATTGAGAACCACTTGTCTTGTGGTTTCCAGTGGGATACTGTCCTGTGGGAAGGGTTGATAGGTCCAAGACTTATAACATGATGAAGCTTTTTGATCTGGATTGTCCAGTATCTCAATAAATATTCTGATGACTTTATGGAGTGTTTCTCTCCTCTCTATCATTGCTTGAACATGCTCAGAACATACTGTTTAGGTTCTATAGGTGAGAAAGCAATGGGAATGTCTGTGTTATAAATCACAGTGGTTTTTAAGTGTGCAGTGTCCACGACTTGTACTGCAATATGGTGACAGGAAAATGGAAAGGGATTCCAACCTCAGGGTGGTCAGAAAAGCCCTTATCTGCCATTCACTGATGAAGTCTAAATGAAGCCCAATAGACATCACATGTTTTTCTGGTTGGGTATTGCAGTGAGAGAAGATGAAACAAAACATCAACACAAAAAATCTTCAATTATTCCAGACATGAAGAGAATAATTTTTTTTTTTTTCAGAAGCATCTTGCTAACTGCTACTGGAAACCTTGCTATTGCTAAAATTACTGAAACCTGATATTTTATTTAGTCAGTGAAATGACATAGTTAAGTAATTTGTTTCTTCTTACTGTGATTGTTTTACTCCCTGGTAGTTCATATTGCTAGTTTGGTGTTACTTAAGTCTGAACTATATCTGAATTACACCAGTTAAGGATTTGACTTGAAAACTTCAATTGAATTTACACATCTTAATCCTTTAAGTATAACTTAAACTCCATATCATTAACGTAAGAGGGAGAAACCACACTCCACGCCTGAGAACATTTTTTCATCCCTTACATACTTAGTAACAGATTTCAGTGTTGGTGAGTTCTCATTTTTTTGTAAATAAAGTGGAAAATATGGATCAAATTGGTACCCTACCCTCGTATTTTGGGGATCTGAGATCCAGGATCGAATTTGAGTGGTTACCTTTTTAAATAATGCCTTCTCTAATTTGGCATTTAAGAGAAAGGACTATCCATTGGCTATTGGTGTGTATCGCTGCAGTGGATGTGTTTTCTGTGCTGTCTGTGGTGATTGCTCTGAAATGCCATTAACAGCAAGAGATTACTCTGTAAAGTTTATGATGGTAGTCTTGCTGATACAAGCAGATACTTTCTATTACATTAATGTTCTATTTAAATAACAGATTGCCAGCCACAAACTTTATATATCTTATTCCCCATACAGGCGATATATGGGTCTCTGAGTATGGATTTGTAGATTCATTTAGCACCTAAAGACTTTTAACGAAAGATTTTTTTTCAGCATGTCTTTGTAAGGCTTGCGATGCAATGACTTTTCATAGTGCTTCATAGAAGAGGTATTTATAATTTTCAAGATAGTTATGGAAGTCAGATATTAGGGTTACTGAAGCATACTGCACTAGAGGGAGGGAAAAATTGAAAAAAGAAAGTGAATTAGGTCGGTAAACCTTGCATATAATCCAGTACAGCCTCGTGACATTTCATCCTGCTCTTTCTCCTGAAATATACGAGCTAAGCTGGTGAGCTGTTTCTGCTGGGAAGCTGAGATGCAGAACTAGTCAAATATCCTTCCAGCTACGCATCTCATCAAAACCTATTTGACAAAATACCTAATCAAGGCCACTGATTTTTTTCACAGTTTCAGAAGAATGGAAGTAAGTGTAAGGAGAAATCAGTTCTCCCACACATTAATGTTGAACAGGATGCAAAAAACGTTCGTGTTACTGCCTGTGTTGGGGTAACCAGTATGAAGACCTACTGGTTATGTTACAAATCTATGCTTCGTTCCTGCTTTAATAACCATAATGGAGGTGGTGGTCATGAGGAAATTTATCCGAGCAGAGCAGTCAAGAAGAAGGGAGGCAACGTGAGGGATTTGCATCTGACTTTGGGAATCTAAACCGAAACAGACAGACAACTGTTAAACAGAAAACTAATGGCTTGCTCTTCAAATGCAGACTGTAGTTAGGGTAGTTTGGAATATTAGACCAGACTGTGAGCCTAAATAAGTTTAACTGGAAAAACTGGTGGTAATGATTTGCTAGCATTTTATTAAAAAACTCTTCAAAGATAGGGTTTTAATATAATTAATGTATTAGATCACATTTGTTGGTAGCAGATGGAAAGCAGCCTGTTTCTCCATCAATTTCACTTGTGTGCTGGGGAACTGGGAGAATGCAGTACAGGAGTGAAATATTGTTTAGGGAATATACAAGTTGAAATGATCTCAGTATTATCAAACTGCCAGAACTAAAATTGGAAAGAACTGACAAGTATTAGTGGGATGCAATATTTAAATGATTATTAATCATTATGTTTCAGGGTATATTCATCCTGAGCTTAAGCCAGGATTTTCTTATCGCACCTGCTATTCAGAATTTTTAGTTAGAATTTCTTGTACCTCTTCTATCTTGTTCCGTGCCAGGTAACTCATACAGACCACCATCAAGGACAGGGCATAAACCTACATGAACTATTGGTTTGGTTCAGTGCATAATATATTTTTCCTCTCTGGCAGCAAATGCTTCCAGAGCATACGGAGTGAAATGGCAAAAAAGACAAGTGGAAAAAGATTTCTGTAGTGAGTAGCAGTTCTGTGAGATAAATTTATCATGGAAAATTCTTGTGTCTCTTTTTGCAGACCATGAGACAGCAGGTAGGTATTATTAAGATGAAATGTTTAATAGCTTCTTCCTCTATTAAGATCCTTCGTCACCATCTACAGTAGGTGACAGTGCCTAATGACTATTGTTCCCAGCAGAATTTTGAACCAAGAATGTACTTAAGGTATTAACTAGTGAACCCAAGCTTCAGATTGTACTTGCTTTGCTGGACTACACTTACTTCATAAGAAACCTGAAAAGTTGTACTGCTCATGACATTTTTGCTATATATTTTTCCTTTTTCATTTCTTGCTCTTTTTTTGTGAGCTTAAATCTGCCATGAACTCATGCTTTTCCTTCTGGGTGTCAGGATCGGAATGCTGGCTCTTTGACTGCTGTTGGCTTTCAGAGTAGCTGCAACTGATTATACTTCAGTGTGTTTCTTTTCCCTCTTCTGCCAGAGTTCAGATTTACTCAGCCTTGACCAGATACCACGCTAAAGTAACAATGAATTCATAACTTGAGTTTGACGGGCTTCACATTCAAGCTCCAGTAATTAGATAATCCTGTGATTAAATCTCAAAAGGGATTCCACCTAGTTAAGTGCCTTATGAACTGTAAAGACTGCACAAAATCCAGTAGATGTCATTTTCCTTTAGAAGGAAGATAGTCTCACCCTACTGTTATGTTCACCTTTCTTTCCTGTCGTAGAGTTGAGGCCCACATTGCCCCATTTTCTTGCCTAGTTTAGGTGTCTGCGGTTCATGGGGTACACACGTGGGCAGTGCTCTCCAGCCATCCTGTTGAATCTGGATGGTTGTACAGAAATGAACTCGAGATTCACTGGGCCAGTAAGATAACAGGAGTATGACCACAGCTTCATGGGCAGGGCAGTACAGGATAGATGGATAGCTTGAGTTCTGCTCCAGGGATTCATATTTTATTCAATGCTGTTTCATCCTCTCCCCTTTCAATTGTGTTTTAAAAGGAAAAGAATAGTCCCTGCTTAGCTATTTCAAAGACAGGTCACAGACCCCTTCTTTCAGGAAAGGGCTAAAAGCTGTGGATCTGCAGCAGATAAAAGCATTTTCCTGCAAAAACGTGAAGCACAGAGTAGGTCAGGGTCACATTTCAAATGCATCCTTGTGCTTAGTGTTTCCTAAAACAGCTGCTTTCAGAAAGTGCCTCCTCCCCAACCTTCCCCCATGGCATTGAATAAATTCTTGAAATACCTTTCTCAGGACCCTGAGAAGGCTCAAGGAAAGATCATTGACTTTACCTTTCCCCTTTTCCTCTTGTCTTTCTCCCTGGCAACCATGTGAAAAGTTTACACTAGTTACTGAGGGCTAATCGTTCTGGAGGAAGAAGGCACGAGGAGGACCCAAGGCTCCAGTGTGTCCTGTTGTTTTGGCAGCAGCTCTGGGAGGATGGTCAGTCTCTCCTGCTCCTCTTCAGCCCACCTGGCTATTCACTGGCTACACCACCACCACCGGCAGATCTCTGCTTACCCACTGAGGTAGGGTAGCAATGAAACTGGACCGTGAGAAAACAGTTTACACAAGAAAAAGGCAATTTTCCAAAAAATCCCTTTGTGAATGGGGTTAGAAGGCCTGAGGTTAGAGGAGGGAGGCCATACAAATCCTCTTTAGAGTTTAGCAGGAGTTAGGCTTTCTTGATCTCCAGGTAGGAAATAAGAGTCCCAGATAAGAGCGGGTGTGCAAGACCTCTTTTGCTGGAGCTTGGGCATGCAAAAATTTTTATGCAGGATAGAAATAAATAGTCTGGATGGTTGTGCTAGAGGAGGGCTGGTGAAATGGAAGATGAGGTGAATGGCTAGAGCAAGCCTCAGAAGGGAAGTGTGTGAATTTGTGAGAGAGTGGACAGAGAAAACAAGAAGCTGGAGACCAGAAGGGCTGAGTTACCTTGAGAACAACCATAATGTTAGTGTCTAGCTTTAGTACCACACATTTTAAGCTCACTTTGAGGTACTTCAGCCTCTTTGTGCACTGCCTGTGGAGCAATGGCACCTCAGACAGGTATCTGGAGACCTTTCAGAGAGCTGGACTCGTGGAAGCACAGGTTAGACTGTGGAGCGCCTCACTTGCAAGTGCCTACTCTCCTTGTTAGCCTTGGCTTTGATGCCATGGAAGAGGTAAAAAACGGTCCAGGTAAACTAGAAAAAACTAGTACTGCTTTAGTAGAACATATTTTCATTGTTGGTGTGCCATCTGGTGCTGGTTGATGTTCAACTACTGGTTACTTTCTTCAGGTTTTTGCTTTCCCTAACACTCTTCAGGCACTGCCCGGTGCACGTCCTTCAGCCTTACAAAACCCAGTCACAGTACTTTGTACTTGCGTTATGTGGTGGAGAGCAATTTTTTACTACATTTTTTTCCAAACCAACCCTCCCAAAATTAGATATTCTGCCATCTAGCAGAGAGGATGAGGATAACACATCCTCTTCAACCTGATAGCTGACCTGCATCTTGTAAGTAAGCAAAGAATATCCATTTGATTGACTTTGTTGATGTGTTGATGGTCTCTGTCTGCACTGCAAAGCAGTATTAGCAGTACGAGAAAATGAGTTGTAATAGTTCAACTGGCATTCATGTGTGACTGTGTAGGTCATCAGGATATTCAAATGAGAGCTGAATGACTTGAAGTGTGATAAATAAGAAAAGGTTATTTTGTTGAGCAAATTCTAACTTCACTGTGCTTTGAGTTAGACTTTAAATAGTTACGGTAGGATAAGGTGCATGGTAACAGTCAGTGAAGGGCAAAGTGCAGATTTCTTCTAGTTGACTTTGTATCCCAAAATATTTGCATTATTGCATGAAACAATGCAAGGGGATGTGATGGCCTTGCAGCATTTTATGATACTACCAAAGATATTTTCTTATTCTTATATATGCAGGACCTCTGACAGAAGTGTAAATATATAAATTCAAATATTGATAGAGATATCAGTGTGGTGATAATGAAAGTAGCTGTTGGGAGTCCACTGTTTTTGAAAACAATCTCTGTTTTTGAAAGCTGGCAGAATATTCTGTTGACGACAAGTGCATCCTGTCTGTCCTGTTGCATAGGGCTGGAGAACTGTACAGTGATATAATTTATCTTGTTGTATCATTGGAGAAGGGTGTTGGAACATGCTGCATCTGCTTGTGTGAGCTGTGCTGCTTCTTCACTTTTGCTCCCTGGTAGGCTTTTCCTCTCATCTTGGAGGTAAGGAAAGAGGAAGGACGGTGGGAAAGGAAGATGGATATTTCTAACTGCTTAGTATCAGTGCATGGTGAAAGAAACATACAATATAGAGATTTTTTGTCTGAATATATGTATTTGTAAGATTTGAAGAACAGTTGACTCTCTTGTATCCCAGTTTCCATACAGGCATAGTTTCAAACTTGGCTTGATGAACATAGCTTCATGGGTGTAAATGAAAATACGCGAAATAAAATAATGTAAAATACATGGTCCTATTATAGTGTGTGGGTAATGACCTGAATAAGAGAACATAATCTCTGGAATTTGCTGTGCCTGGTTTATTATTTTCTTTCATGTCAGGTGTTTTAAGTTTTGAGCCAGATTTTCCTTTTAGGGTGCTGTAATTCAAGTATTCAGTAAAGTATCATGCACTGAATCCCTTTCAGTTTTAGTTTTGCATTTTTATTCCGTTGCTTTCCTTCTATTTATAATTTCTTTTTTATCAGAAAAGCAAATGCTTGACCTCTTTTCTTACCCTAAGTGCTGACCATTTTTGATACTAAAATTGTAAAAGGTGGGGGCGGATTTTATGATACTTCATGAATATTTGGCCTGAAACTCGGATAACAAGGGTAAGATCAAAATCCAGTTTTAACATATTTCCAGTATATTTTCAGCATGTTCTTGATCCTGTCATCTGATATTGCAGTTGTCTCCAATGAGCAGAAGCACATCACATCATGGTTTAAATAATATATTGCCTGATCCTCTTCTTAATTTCTTTTCTGTACATGGACAGGGCCTCTGAACTGCTTAATTCTAGTTCAGGCTTTTGAAGGCATTATAGGACTTGTAGTACCACTGTACCTCAGGTAACGTAATCTTATCTGACTCGTGGAACTGAGAGAGAAAAGGATCCCTTAGGTCATCTGTGTTTTCTCACAGTGAATACAGTATTTTCTTCTTAGTTTGAAGAGGTTTTTTCTTTCGGGTATTACAATTGCCAAACAAAAATGCCTCTAAGCCTTCCTTTCTGAGGTTATTATGTAAATCCATGCAATTTACAATCATGATTTTTTCTCATATTGGGCCTACATTTTTTTTCCCATTTCATCTACATACCTTTATTATGCCAAGTTTTACTCTTTCTTTTGAGTAAATATAAATCCACCCATATAGCAACAATGATTTCCCTGTTTGCCCTTCCCTTACTCTTTTCCTGAATCTGATGAAATGTCAACATTTTGGGGCACTGTTTCCTGGATTTTGGTCAGCCCCAGTGCAGATTTCATCCTGATAACTCCCTTGGCCCCTTTTAGGACTCACTGCTCAATTCAAGCCAGACAGACGCTTGTTTTACGCAGTTGTTTTTTATACTTTTGAAACTGAGTCCAGACCAGGTCTTAATTAGCAATGACATATTCCCTGAACTCTTGGTTGGTAAGCAGCAGATAAACAACTCTTGGTTGGTAAGCAGAAGATAAACAGCAGTTGCAGCATTCTTGGCTAGGAATCATGCCCTCAATGCCTATGCTTGATACGCAGACATAGTCCCTAAGCTGTTTATGCTCATGTCCATCTGCTGAGATGGCAAAGTGCCTTCTCACAAGTTGTTTGGACACTTGCCTTGAGGGCAGAGGTGCCAGGCAATGATCAGCAGCCTGCATGACAATGCAAGCGTCATTTCTTCTAAAAGAGCAGCTCCTTTAAGCAATTACTGTATTACAGGCTGCTACCATGGGCCTCTTAGAGCATGATTACACCTGTTGAAAATTATGTGCCAAGAAAAGAATACATGAACCATGCTGGAGAGCAGTCCAATCAGTGCGGCGTCATTTTTGGCTGCCAAGGAGACAGGTTGCATTGCCGCAGGGGTACAAAAACTCATCAGTAGTTCTCAGGGTGTCAAAAAAAGATCTCAGCAGGCCAAAACTGCCTGGAGGCATATCTGAAACAGACAGTACAATGGCCCCAAGTACCAACTGAAGCAAAATAACAGTAATAGAACCTATGTGAGAGCTTTCCTTACAGAATCAGTAATTAAATCAAGAAAAAACAGGATAGTCTTGTGCTACCCTCTTCAAAGAAAAATAGAAGACCCTGACCTTGTTCTTCCAGCTGAATAAACACTTGTGATATGGGCTATGAAGGCAAAGATACAGTAGGAAAAGGAGATAAAATTCATTTTTGGTAGGCATAATTAGGTAACCCTACAGAGTGGTGGGACTCAGTATAGCAGTACTAAACTACTTTGCTAGCAGAAAAATCAAAGGACAAGGAGGAAACTCTGAAAATTGTTCTGTGCAAGTGCAATAGAGGGGTACGCACTGCGCAAGCCTGGTGGAAGGTGAATCCATTTTCAGTCTCTGTTTTGTCCCAGGAGTCCTGAACTTCCTCTCCCTTTAGGGTACAGTACCTGCCTGACAGGAGGAGCAGTTCTGTCAGCTGGGGTTACTAAACTCACTCCTCTTTTGTCTTGAGATGTTTTGAGATCACCACAAGCCACTTGTTTTGGGAAGGGGTCCAGAAGCAGCTTGTGACACATTCTGCCAGCCTCATGCCATCCAAAGGTCACATCTTTCAAAAACGGGCTAGGATTTTTTTGACCAAAACTATTTTTGGGGAAATGAAGTTTCAACAACTTTTATAAGCATTGTTCCAGTTAGCTCATGTCAAAAATGGAAAGCTGTTATAAAAAATATTTTAGTGGCTTTTAAATTCAAAATTACTGTTTTGTTTAACTAAATGATGAGAATATTTTTCATTATTTTTAAACTGCATTGCAAAACATTTTCAATTGAACAGATTTTGGCCTGGCTAGCAATTTTTAGAATTTTAATTGTCTGGAAAGTTCATGAAATATTAATCTGAGAAAGACTTGAAACAACATTTCATCTTTATTTTTCTTATACAGCAGAGAACTAAAAATCAGTTGTGTCTGCACTGCTCAGCATTAGCCTCAAGGTAATTTTAAATCTCCTTTGAGTTGCTGGAGTGGACAAAAGGACTTGTGAAAGCCTCTGTGTGTTTCCAAGGAAGTACAATGAGCTGAAAGGCTGTTACCAGTCTGCTCTGGTTTATATGCAGCTGTCACATTTTGTGTCAGGTCTCATTGCGATCAGTGGGAATTCTGCCATTAGCTTCATTAGGACCAAGATTTGCCCTAAGCCCCAGCTGATATTTGTGTACACCACTGGAGTTACTCTGTTTTCCGCCAGCTGATCATTTTGAGTTCCAGATTAAGAGATTTTGGCAAAGACTGGTGAACAAAGGCTGTTGATTCCTTATTATGGGAAAGTTTTGAGGTTGAGATAGGCAATAGTACGGCTTTGGATCTGTGCTGTACTGCTGAGTTCAGAAACTATTTTCTCGTGTGCTGACTCATGATGAATGCCAGAACCTTGGATCTTTGACACCTGCAGTTAACATCATAAATGGCAAAAAAGCCCCTGTGAATGTGTAGATAATGTAATTTAAACAAAGATTGGACTTTGTGTGAACCTTTCCCTCTAATTGGAAAGAAATACAAAATGACCTCCATAACAAAAGAATATTGAACACCATGTAAATAACCCATTTCATTTCTTCCGCGTGCTGTCCAAAAGACTCTGGATTGGTATTTCAACATCATGTCATGTTTTCATCGACTGCAGAACTAGCTTATGTATTCATCAGGAAGAAACTTAGTCTGGAATTGTTCCAGATGGAAAGTAGAATTTACCTCACTCACTACACAGTTTTACAGTGTGTTAATCTAAAATTGTTATGAGTAAAACAATGTGAATAATTACAGCTCTACAGCGAAATGCTATCTAGCTTTATTTTACCCTTGGATCTACATGTGTCAGTCTCACTGATAGCAATATGATTTCTGTACATAGACCTAGGGATAAGGTTTGGTTAATGATGTTTTCTTCTTACACAATAGATATATTCCTGCAGGTTTTTTGGCTGCCCATGTCTTATGGTTGTGCAGCTGACACAGAAGCTATGTGCTGATCTCTGTGCCAGCCTCTCAGGAATGATGTCGGTACACGAGGAGTCATTGCTCATATGACTAGCACCAGTATTATTCTGTTCCTCTTGGGTAGTTGAAAGCAGAAGGAGATTATTGTAGTCTGAAAAACCTGAATCTGATCCAAAAGATAACCTTGGAGAAGGAGAAAACACTTTAGGTTTTTCATTCTACAATTTTATGTGTTAAAACCCAGTGCAACTTTCATTGAAGGCAACAAGACCAATTGTACTGCTTACGGTGGGGAGAATATCGGGCTTTGGCCTTTCTGCTGAGATCAACCAAAGGTATAATTTAAGGGTGACTGTGGCAATGTGAAGTACTTATGATCTACTAAAATTTCAGAAAAACATAAAAAGTATAACAGCAGCCATTGTCAGATCCATCCAGGGCAGGGACTTCTCTCTGACAGTAGCCAACAGTGGGTGTCCAGGGGAGAGTGTAAAGACAGGGGAGATGGTGATACTTCACAGGATTTTCTCCAGTGTTAAAGGAGAAACTCAGACTCAGTGACACAGAACACAGAGAGTCAAAAGAGTAACTATTTTCAGTCTCTCATCTCCTAGTTTGAGTTTGAAATAGCAGAACCCATGATAGCTCCATATTCCATTAGCAGCTAGTTCAAAGCCTGAGTCGGGGTAAAATTATGTGCAAGGCATGTATCACACTCCACGTCGTGTGAAAAGACTGCGCTGAAATGCTTTAAGATTTAGGAGGAAATTGGATGCAGATTAAAAGGCCTTTTAAAACAACAAACAGAAACATTCCCTGGGTGCCTGCAATCCTTTTCAAATACACCTGACAATGAATTCCTCCTAAGTTCATATTTGTGTTTGTTTTGCACAGAATCAGAATTTCATACAGTAATGAAATGCTGCAGTCCAGCATTTTACCCTGAAAAGAATATTTGCCATTAAAAAGACTATTCATAAAATTTTCACTTCCTCATGTTTTTAAGGATCCCTTGCTAATTAATAACCTCCATTAGTAGACGATTTAGTTCTTTTAAAATTAAAGCTAATATCAAGACTTCTGTTGTTTGCTAGCTTCTCTGCATTTTACTTTTCACCAGTAGGACTCAGAATGGGACAGACATAATTTTCTCATGAGTCACAGAGCCTTTTAGCTGTAAAAGCTGAAAGCAAAGAATGTGAGAAACTGATGGCTTCTCAGTGGAAGTACGAAAAATGGGGAGGAGGGAGGAATGTAAAGGATGATGTTTCAGCATTGATGATACTAATCACTCAGTCCCTACTTCCCTACTGAGCTGAGCAGTTGGATTGAGCAAGTGCAGATCACCCCAAAAATGGCACGGGGAGAAGCCAACAAACCCCCCCTTTTTTTTTTTTTTTTTTTTTTGTCTGTAGGATGCAGGTGGAATTTAGATGCCCAGGGCTAGGAGGCATTTTCCAGTACCACTAAAGCCCTAGAGACACCTACTTTCTGACGTGTAGCATTCTTGAGGTTTTTTGAATGTAAACACTAACATGTTTGTAGAAATCAAAGGGAGAGGTGGATGAGATGCCTGGAACACCTGCCTTGCTCTGCTGTGATCCAAAGGGAAGGTGCAAAGGTTCCTGAATTCTGTCTAAGTGGCATGCATAGTGTCCTTCAGGTATAAGGCATGCTTTAAGGCTGACATACAATTTACTACTTTCTGTCAGATCGGCGACTGTATGCTTCACCTGAACTTGAAGCTTGCTCACAGTGTGGTTTCTGTTTTCTCTAGCTGGTGACTGGGCAATTTAAAATACACAGACAACTGTGGGAACAAAATGCAAGCCTTTTGATTTTCTTCCTAGCCGACTGACCTGTCTTCTAGTCTATATTTGTTTTGGTCCTCTGAAGCTTGAATTTATGGCCTCACAGTAGTTTATCTTCTACAGAAAGGATCAAGTATGCTTTTTTCCTTCTTACTGCATTAGCCAGTGATTATGTACTCTGCATGGCAGTAAGATATTGACAGAAATCCCTCCTGTTGAAGTGGTAAGTGTGCTCAGGTTTCTTGTCTCCTGGATAAATGCTTTATGTTGTTATTCAGTAACTGAGGTCCAGCATCAGTTGTGTTTTTTCATGAAGCAGACTGTATGAAAATTGTAACTTTAGGATTTGAATTACTTCAAAGGGTTTGAATTACTGATTCAGTCAGTGACTTAGAGTATGTCTACGTGACCAACTTAACGCAGGAGTCTGTTTTTAAAGCAAATCCACCAATAGTCTCTCCCTTTACCACATTTTAATGGCCAGCCCAGCCCAAACCACAACACCACGCTATGTTTTGTATCATGGGGTAATCTCTGAATACACATATTTGTTCCCCTTCCAGTGAAAATAAAGTAGTAGATATATTCAGGAATTGCACCTCACGTACTGTAGTCATTAATGGGTATTCAGGTTTAGAGTTCTTCTGAAATAAAACTCTTGGAACTTGGATAGTGTGGATGACAGTTCTCCAGCAAGAATTGTTTTGCTCTACAGGTATGTTCCTGTTGTGTTGCACAACTTGTAAATGCAGACATAGCCATATAGAGCTTTGACCCTCTTCTCCTTTATCTCTATTGAAGAAACCTGGGGAGGAGGAAGGAAAGAATATAAAAGATAGCAGAAAAAAAGATGGAAATAGGAAATGGCACTTAAGAGGACAAAAAAGTGCTGCTGACTGGGGTAGGAAAAGACATGGCTATATGGCCATCTCACGGAACATGGAGAAGAGAGACAAACAGAAAGAGAAATAGGAAAATTATTCCTTCTTTCCATTAAATGGATTTTAAGACCTGTAAAAAAATGCATGGCTAAATATAATGTTTTCAGTCCATTTCAAAAGGGAAAGTGGTTAAAGCTGGCAAAAAAGGTTTCCTAAATCAGCATTCACGGATGTGATTAGGGAACAGGAAATATTCAGCTCTCAAGGACTTTGATTATGAGAAAACCTGAATGCATTCTGGGGTAGGAACTATCCTCCTGGTGAACCTTACAAGCAATATCTTGGAGTCAGCTGCAGTTGTTGCAAAAGCAGGCTAGAGAGTTAGCACTGAGTGTGAGTAAGTAAGTAAATAAATAAATAGTCAGATAACACCCCCCCCCAACTATGTACCCTGCTATTCTAATAAAACAAAAATATTCTAACTGAGCCAAGTTTATTAGTAATTATGGATTTATGGCTCTTTTCACTTTATTAAGGTAAATAAGTAAAGGCAGAATTTTTCAAAAACACCCCTCTTAAAAGTCATTAGAGAATTTCGTTTTCAGTATTCAGAAGGAATGAAAAAAGCAGTGGGATTATTGAGAAAGAAATCTGTGAGAGATTTGTGCTCTTTGTGCAAGGATGCTTCCAGAAAGGGAGCTTTACCAGGCAATTACTGAGGAATCTGGTGAGACAGGTAAGCAACTTGGGCTACTTAAGGTGATAGCATTATAGAACATTTTCCTAGTTGGTATTGTTACTCTACTGGCTATAGATAAGCTAAGTAGAAATATTCCATAATGCTGTTTGTTGTAGGTGCTGATAAAGTCAGCATATATATAGCTGGTGCTAATATCTGAAGTGTGTTTTTTGGCTGAAGCTCAAGGATCAATTTTCTGTCCCGTTTGGAGGGCTGTGTGATTTTACATGAGATCCTGTAAGTGAGGCCAGAATATTTGATTGCTCTGACAGGAAGGAAGAGCAATATATATTTATACCGCCTTTGTTTTCTTAAAGCAATCTTGAAAACATTGGGTTTTTTTTATTTGGGAATAGAAATTTTGGGTTCTGGTAAAAATATTAGAGTAGGTTATCTAGCTATGCGTTTCTTCATCTTTGCAACCTTGGTATACTTGGTTTTGTCATGTTTCTCTTATCCCATGTGTCTGCACACTTCCTTCCCAGACTCATAGACATTTTTTGTGAGATACAACCGAATGGGATACTTGTGCTATCAGAAAAGGAAATTATTCCCACTTCTGAACAAACAGTATGCTGGTGTAAAGGAAGAAGAGGTGATGATAACTGATATATCCAAAGGAAGGGCACTATGTTACTCAAGTATATGCAGCAATAAAAACCTGCTGGGTGACACTGTTTGGTAAGCCTTGTTATCTCCTTAAAAAGTAAACGCAGGTGATATACTGGATACACACAGTGTGGCTACGCTTGTAAAAATGAAAAAAATAATCAGCAACAATTAAGTTGGAGTAGCAGCCATTAACACAGCATCTTCATAAGGCAAGCTAATGAAATAGTTAAATTCTAATAAATATTGCATGCCAGAGCACAAAATATAATCCCAATTGTCTAGTCTCTGAAAAGACCAAGAACGATGATATTATTAAAGAACATCTGTCAGAGGCTTAACAAGTCTGGATCCTTTTTAGTTACTCATTAAAGCTCCATAAAATCTTAGAGAGTTTAAGAAGAAAAAACAACCTAATCCTGTGCAAATTAAAGCAGAGGATGCCAGTATGATGAAATTCATACCCTTTAATGCAGCAGTTACTGGTAGAATAATAAAAAGTCACCACTTTGGGTGGAGTAGTTCAGCTTCAGGCAAATCTTGCTTAACAATTGTAGTAGGAAACTGTTGTTATGGGGGTTCTTCTGGACTACAGGTGTTCCTCACTCACTGTCAGACTTGCTAAGCTTAACACAGCTGTGCCTGCCCAAACTGTCCACATTGTAGAACTCAATCTGTTAGTCTTTATCTGCAGCTTCCAATTTCAGCTCTAATCAGAATTGAAACTGCACCATCCGTGGTATTTAGACTGAATTAGGACATGGCTTTCTCTGACTTTTGAGAGGGACAGAAAACATCCTGAACTGCAGATGCTTTTTATCTAGAGAATGTTGTAGATGTTTGAATTGTAATTTTGTGTGAGAGCAGATTAACATAGATAACAAGGTGATTTCTGCACTTCATCAATATTGGGCAAAAGGGAAGAAATGGAACGTGTTCTCTAGCTGTAAAAGTATAGACTGATACCCAGTGAATTAAAAGTTCTGCTGGTTTGGACTGCGAAATGAATTGTCCTCGTAAGTAGTTCTGGGCGAGTGACAGTTGACAATAGTAATAAATTCTCTCTTTTATCACGCACAAACCTGAAGAGAAATAATTTATTCTTAACAGAATTGTACAGGGAAGGAATTTTCTGAACTTTGGCTTATACTTCGAGAAATCCCCTGGTTTTCATCCCACTAAGCAATAACTGTGAGTCAATGGTCTTGTCTCTGCATTTTGTACTCATTCAAAATAAGAATTTGGAGGCCAATAAATAATATCCATTTTTCATTTGCTTCAGATTAATTTGGAAAATATTAGAGCACAAAAATCTAAACCCTCCATAGATGAGGCATTTGATAAAGCATGAAGGGTGGACCTTTTTTTTTTCTTTTTTTTTTATTATTTCCCTCTGTACCCTGCAATTGTGATGCTGCATGCTTAAAGAGCAGGGAGGCACTGCCAGAGGCAGCATGGGACTTGGGCAGGCATGACTTGTGGGAAGGTAACAGCGAGGCAGAGTTGTGATTCTGCTGGGCAGGATTTTGTCCCGAAGTTTGGTCCGAATAGCACTGTCAGTATTTGGTTTCAAATCTCCAATTCCATTCTTTCTTACAAGGAAATATCCATCACTCAAAAAACAGACTGTGTTTGTAAGACAGTTGATAAAAAATGACACTGAAAACAGTTAAGTCTTTGTAGAGCCACACCAGGCACAATAATGAGATTCCACTGTATGAGAGATGAAATGCTTTTCCATTCTTTTCTCTTCTGCTGACTGGATATGTATCATGAAGGAAACCCTGCAGTTGGAGGAGTTGCCTTCCCAAAGAGAAGTGTGAAACTGGAAAGGTGATCCCTTCCATTTTAAAGAAGCAGTTATTGTTCAAAGGGAAGTCTAGAGGTGCTCAGTGTTGGTCTGTTCTACCCACCACTAGTCCTTTTCTCTGTGCTGGGGAAGCTCAATGTTCTTACCGATCCTGTCCAGTTACAGATTTTGAGTATCTCTCGTGTCAATACCGTGAATCCCAGTTTGCTCCTAGTCCAAATTGCCCAAATTGTCTCTTGTTCCCAGAAGAATCAGTGCTCTGAGATGGAAGTGGAATATTTTGGGGATGGTTCATTTTAAGGTCTACCTTCCTGAAAGTTGTAGACACAAGAGGGGATCAATATTGGCACTTTCTACCCTCTGCCGTCCTTCAGTGCTCTCCCCCAGCAGTGTATCTCTCTATGCTTTTCTGTTGTCAGAGCATTTTACACTCACCTGCATATCTACTTCATGAAAGCACAACCCTGGATTGCTGTAACACAGTCCTTACTATTTTATTCTTTTAAGGATCAGAGGTAGAGAATCACAATATCCTACTCTTACCTAGTAAGCAGGCATCCCGTGGGATACTGTGTTTTGACACTTGCAGTCTCCATAATTAATTTTACAGGTAGCCCACGATTGCTCATTCACTCATTCTGTTATGTTCGTAGGGGTATTTCTGTGTTCGTTAATGCAGACATATAAATCTAGGGGATTTGCACACTGAGGGCATCTTCCCCAGCGTTTGATGCGAAAGAGTTACTGTTACTGTCTACAGACACTACAGAAACTTAAACCATAGTGCCTTCTTTTGGAAGCCTCTCATATCTTTTTACATGAGAAAATCAAATTGCTTCTGTATTCAGAGTGATGACAGCAGGAACTACCAATGGATAAGGGCTGTTTATTCAATAGATGATGCTTTCCTTCTCTCTTTCTTACCTTTCTGAGATGAACATTGGATAAAAGAGTTTCTTAGGGGGCAAGTGGGTCTATCTATAGGTAAAAGACAATCTCCTCAGCCTGAGTTCCTAGTGCTATGATGCACCATAACAATGTATTTTAAATCTCTGAAACAATAATGTAATCGATCATTCAACCATACAAAGAATTGCTTCTTGTCTCAGCATGTGAAAAAATATCTATTCTGTCTGAAAGCCTTCTAACTCGATATAATTTCCACTTGGCCCAAATCAAAAATGGAAAAAGACCTTGTAGAAAGCGTTCTGCCAGCAGCCTGACTGTTTGTGATATGAAAGGTCCAGACTGAGCAGGTCTCCTGGCAAATGGAAATTTGGCACGGAAAGTGTGCGTCTCGGTATGACTGTAGGTCATATAAAAGTTTATAACAGTCACATGGTTCTAGCAGGATGCTCAAGTTAACAAATTGAGTCCTTCAGACTTACCTATACTGGGTATATTCTGCAAGCTAATACGGGTTGCATGCAAAGAGAGAACTTGCAATGCTGAAGAGAGATGCAGACCATTGAGTGATGAGGTTACTGCTATGTTAATGGTTATCAAAATCACTAGACACTAACACAAAATCAGAGGAAATAAAACGTTTTATATCCTCCTGCATTCAGAAAGCCTAATGCTAACTGGGTAAAAGTCCCATGGCATTTACTGCAGCACTAGGGATGTTAGGGCTACCCTCTGGGACAGCTCAGTCCTATTCATGTATTCTTGCCTTTATCTTTTCTGAATATTGACTTCTCAATTTTCTTTATTGTGCAGTTGTCAATAAGTGTTTATTTACCGTGTACAACTGCTTATTAAACACCAGGTAGTCATCCTGGTGATGGGTGAAAATATCTTTTAATCCCTTAGTAAACTTATGCCATATAAGATTTGACTGTTTAATGAAATGATTTCAGAACACGGGCTTGAAGATTTTCCAGAACAAATTTGATTATAATCCTTATCATCCTCTGCCTCCCTTTTAATTGCTGCATTTTGCTGTAATCTCTTGGAAATCTGAGGAAGATCTGTGTGTAACAGGTTCACTCTTGATTTTCCTGCTCAGTACTTGTGCTCCCATGTTATAAAATGTATATATTTATATGTACATATAAAACAAACTGGTTTTTTCTCATCTTCCTTTCTGATTCTTTGCCTCACATCAGCCTCAGCTGAGTTCTAGGAATAATATATATTAGGCAGTTGTTGTAGTTGAATCAGCAGGCAGAGTGTATCTAGGTTTAGAGGTGTGTTGGAACAGTGAATTTATATTTCTTTGTTGACAGAGTGGCAAATTAAAAGCTGTGGAGAAAATGAAATTTAGAACGTATAGCAACGTTAATGTAGGTTCAGTTTGAAAAACTAAGCTATCTGAATGTTCTTTCGAGTGCCATAATTAATAGCAGCTTACATTTATATAGCACTTTTCTTCCTGAAGCACTTTCATGCGTACCCGCGATACATGCAGGAATTATTAGCCATCTTTGGAATGAAGAGGTGGTTGAGGGCCTTCCTGGAGCGCAGAGAAGAGGACATATTTTCATTCCGTAATTTCAGCCCTAATAAAAAAGGCTGTGATATTTTTGACTTAGAGAGTGCTTTTGAAAACCTGGTGTTAAATAGAGGCTCAAATCAGAAGGTTTTTGTTAATGTTGTTTATTTTCTTATTTTATATTTAGATAAATCAGCAGGGGGGAATCTCATCCAAATCTAAATACACAATACAGACTTTATTCTGCAGAGAACAAAGGGCTGGATCAATATTGTGATAAATGGGTAGAGTTATGTTTCCATAAAGACTTAACTAGTTCTTAGCCCACAAGGTCAGAGAGAATGGACATGTGCTAACTGTATATCTTTCTGTGTGTTTTGGCTAAAGAGACAAACAAACCTAACAGGAAAAAGAAGTTTACTAGGCCAAAAATTCATACCAAGTGTGAAGTATGCACAGGTGTTGTATTGCTGGAAACCTTTACTCGCACTTAGGACCTAACAGTTAAGGTTTGGGAGCCTTAACAACATAGGACTAAAGGGACAACTGCGTTATTGAGCCTCATTGTCTCTACAGTGGATAAGATGCTGCATCAAGAGCAGCGTGGCCAGCAGGTCGAGGGAGGTGATTCTCCCCTTCTACTCTGCTCTGGTGAGAGCCCACCTGGAGTACTGCATCCAGTTCTGGAGCCCCTACTACAAGAAAGATATGGACGTGCTGGAGCGTGTCCAGAGAAGGGCCACAAGGATGCTCAGAGGGCTGGAGCACCTCTCCTATGAAGACAGACTGAGAGAGCTGGGGTTGTTCAGTTTCGAGAAAAGAAGGCTCTGAGGAGACCTTATTATTGCCTACCAGTATTTTCAGGGGGCCTACAAGAAAGCTGGTGAGGGACTTTTTAGGATGTCAGGTAATGGTAGGACTAGGGGGAATGGATTGAAACTAGAGATGGGTTGTTTCAGATTGGACATTAGGAAGAAGTTCTTCACCATGAGGGTGGTGAGACACTGGAACAGGTTGCTCAGAGAGGTGGTGGAAGCCCCATCCCTGGAAGTTTTTAAGGCCAGGCTGGATGGGGCTCTGAGCAACCTGATCTAGTGGGAGGTGTCCCTGCCCAGGGCAGGCGGTTGGAACTAGATGATCTTTAAGGTCCCTTCCAACCCTGACAATTCTATAATTCTATGATTCTAAGTTATTAAGTCTAGAAAGGTTTAGTTTCTCCTCCAGTCTTCCTTGTATACAAGAAAGAAAAAATATACTTGCCATTGCCTTAAACCAGTTCAATTTTCAGCAGGAAAGTGTAAACCTGAAAATAAGGCACAGCAAGAGAGGAGGAGAAGGAAAAAGCGACATTTTATCTCCCTTGCTAGGGTTTAGCAATGACGTGGAACATACTGGGTAAAATACTCTGACTCTGTTGATGGCACCAGTGTTTATTCAGTGCTAGTTTCAATGAAAGCCTGTAAGGCTCTGTTTGCTTTTGGAAGAGTTCCTGGCATTTACCAAGACTGCAAGGATGTTGTACAAAACCCTCAACGAAAGAGCATTCTGGCAGCACTGTTGCATATCCCACCTCTTTCAGAAAGAATCATAAACCATGGTCCCAAAAAAAGGTATTTTGTGACTTTTCAGACTCTTTATATGCTCTCAGATAAACATTTGCACAAGGAACTATGAACAAAACCATTAGATATATCAAAACAGTCGATAATCTCAAGAATGCAGAAAGCTCTATGGGTTGTTAGAAGGTGACAACATAGTCTTGCATATCTACCCTATTTCTTTTTTCTTACATGGTAGCAGGAAAACCATAAAGGAACACAGACAATTTCTAGGAGAATGATGAAAGAGAACAATAGCTTTTAATTTTATTGTGGCAAAAATCCTTGCGTTGACCTTGTCATCGCTGCTGTTTTAGGCTGCTATTCTTTGACTTATGCCTTCTCAGTGCTGATAATGTAACTTATGAACTTCCAGTTCTCCCTAACCTTCTGCTAGAAAAATTTTCATGAAGAAGTTTCAGGATTATTAATCCATTTTTCACTTGTAAGCTTTGTGTTGATAATTGTTGTAGTCTTTCTGAGGTAGTCTTTGGCAGCATGCTTAAAGTTTGGCAGTCTTTTTTAAAAAACAAGAATCTGAAAAGCAAATGAGTTTGTTCTTCAGGCATTTTTTATTCCTCTTTCTCCTGGGTGTTGTTTAATTACATTATTCATCTCAGTACAAGTCTTAACAGTAGATCTCTGGTCTTTTAGGAGTAAACAACAACCAAGAGGCAAGCGTCTTATGCGTGCACAGATCAATGTATGTGTTAATCTGTAGCTAGCTATTTTGTCATTTGTGAGCAGATATACCTGCAAGTATAGTCATAATGAAGATCAAGTGAGAGGAGTTTTCCTGTGCTGGAGGAATCATAGCATATAGAAAATATACTAAGATTGATCCTTTAAATTGCCATAAATTCCATTACATTTCAGGGAAGATAATGATGACATGAAATTGGGTTAGATGCAGCACTGGAAGAGATAGCAATCTTATCACTGGAGCCTGAATGGTTTTATTTGAACCCATTTATCATTCTCATTAAAATCACTGTAATGAGAAAGAAGCTCTGTTCTGTTTATAATCTTTCTTGTCAGACTCTAGCATTCAGCATGTGAGAAAGAAAGCAGCAAAGCACAATACCACATCTGTTTTCCCTGTTGCTTGCTTACTGAAAGAAAGAAGGGAAGAGTGATGGTGCGCCACAGTGAATGTACGTTCTAGATCTGCGTGCAGCATGGTTCAACCATCCAAAGTGGGTGACTTTAGCACCGAGGAGATGAAATGGTGGGACATAGATTGATAACTGACGAAATAAAGGGATAAATATATGACCATATGGAGTTGCAATCTTTCTTCCCTCTCATTACTTTTTCCAAGAGTGCCATGCTGGTGTGGAAAATGCAAAGTAGAGAGAGCACTGGGGGATGAAGTCTCTCCTTTACAGAAAAAGACTACAGAACCTGTGGAGGGAATGTAAAGTTTCAAATTTTGTCCACTTGGGGACAAGCCAATTACACAGCATCGTCTGAGTAGCTTGCTTTCCTATTCAAGTAAGTTCAACTTCAACATAGCTGAATACAATATTATGCATCTAGGAACAGTGAATGTAGGTCAAGATGCTAGACTGAGGGACTGTGTTCAAGGCAGTATTGCCTTTGGAAATATTGTCTCTGACTTTCAGGTCATACTGGGTAATCAAACAGCCATGAACTCCCTGTGCAAAGCTCTAGCTACGAGAACATATGTTGGGAGGGTTTATGAAGAAAGAACTTTCCTTTGGGAATTAGGAAATTATATTACCTATGTGTATGGCATTTTGGGCTCTTATGTCCAGTTCTGTTGTTCAAAAGGATGCCAAAGTTGCTTTGGTGAAACCTAAAAAAAGCAGTCTATCAAAGAGAACTTTAAAAGGTGTCTCGATCACTTCTGTGTTATTACATGGGGAAAGACTTTGGCTGATTGCAAGTGCAGCATAATCTACTGGCTGGAAGTCAGACAAAACTCAGGTAGAAATTTTGCTCACATTTGAAAATGAGTTTATAAACTTAAAAAAGCTATTATAGGACCTTATTCAAAGATCGGTGATTTTTCTAGTGTTTTGCAATCTTCAGTGAATCAGTGATCATTTTGAAAATATACATTTCTTCCTTATCTAGAAATTAGCATAACTGACAGTTATATGTCATGCATTATGCAAGAACTTAGATTATTTGAGTTCTAGTAGGTGGTCCCTCTTGTCTTCAAAATGTCTGTCATTAAATTTACTGTATCTTCAAGCACCAATTTTAGGCTCAAGATGGTATAATATCGTCATATAAAATCAGTGCTTGTACTGACATTAAGACTGGTGTGAAATCTTTGTGCATGAAATGGACACCTACCTATTTAAAGAGCAATGAAAATCTAGCAGTGCCTTTTCACATGAGGACACTGAATAGCTAGCTGATTGTGTGTCTAAGAACTCTTGAATAAAAGTTTTCCTGTTAAGTGCTCTGAGCACTTGGGGAAATTGGCACAAAATGTCGTGTGTCTTATAAAGACAAATAGACTGGAACATAAGATCATACTATTTTAGGCCACAGAGTAGTAATAGCAGTAGGAACATGACTCCGAGTCATTCAGTCATCCCAGATAAAAACTTTAAGGCAGTTGCATGTTTGCTGAATATGACTTTGTCCAGGTTCAGACTTTCCAGTTGCTGAGAAATCTGTTTTTGCTGGAGAATAGCTCAGAAGTCAATATATGCCCTTCTATGTGCCTTGAGTTACCTAGTGCCTTCTGAGGACATGCATTTCAATGTCAATGCAATGTTTGTTGCTCTGCTTTGGAAGAGATCTGCAAGAAATGATTACCTGGATGATTTCATCTAAATACAATGCAAATATCTATTTTAAATACTCTGAAGAAGTGTAATAGAAAATATTTTACCTTGCACGTTTATAATTTTATTCTGTCAAGAAATGTTCATGTGTGTGCATATAAGTGAAGGAGAAATTTTGCTGGTACCATGGCAACAATCTCTCCTTATTTTATAGAGTGAAATCTTGTACCTTTTTTCATTGTAATAGAGTAATTTTGTCTTTTTTTTTTT
>VXBO01004055.1:295505-321845 GCA_013400135.1 Rhinoptilus africanus
AGGAATAACACAGCACATTTGAGTTCATTTTATAGAATATGCCAGACTCTATTGACTTGATTTAAGAAGACTGGTAACAAGTAGCTAAGGTTCTGACATCCGAGCTCTCTGAATATTCACTTGGCAGTAGGTGCTTATTTTTATTTTATTTTCCTTGTTTTGCACAAACCAGACTTTTATTTATTATGTATACTGGAGAGTTTCTGTAAAATTTTGAAGTTTCTATTTGTTGGTATACTACAAATTCAATTACTAGTTGCAAATAATAGTACAAATTCCTACATACTTTTTTATCCCTGAAGTTGGTCTGTTCTAGCAGTTATATATTCTGACCCCCAAAAGATCTTATGACTCTTTTGATCTTTATAGTTCCGAATGTGTAGCTTACAAGGAACAACGTTCTTGTGATCCACTGCCTTCACACTTCTGTACTGGACAGGTCTGTACAGATACGACTAGAAGCAATTGAGGCCAGCCTCCAGAGTCACGTTGCAGGTCAGCCTCCACAGACAAGCTTCACCAATCTGTCTCTTTACCTTATCTCGTGTTGTATATTTAGCCCACCCATAAGCAGAAAATGTTCAGTTATTAACAGTCTGTATTTTTAGCTCTGCAATATTTGGAAACATGTCTTTCATCAAATACATATGAAATTATTTAAAAAATAAGAAAAAATCTGCAACACTGGTAGCATAGATTCAGTTGGTATGATGTTGGGCCATTTGCAAGCAGTTTCATTCCAGGCATGTGAAAAATAAAAATGGCCATTGGCTTGACTAACTTGTGCCTCGACAAAGCCCAGGCAGGAGATATAACTGCTCAGGACTTGCGTTCTTACTATTTGCATCCTCACAGTCCTGGTGACAATTGCCTGGATTTGATCTCTAGTGTTGGCCCAGTGGGAAAGGGAAAGACTTTAATAGATACATGGAAAGACCTGAATTAGGTTTTGTTTTCTTTAAATGCATACATCAGCAAGCATCATAATTTCCGTAATAAGGCCAAGAATTTTTAAGCAAATTCTAACAGTTTTTCTTATCTTTATCCACATCAATTTTTGCATGCGAATATAATTTGCGGAAGCACAGACTTGACAATATTCCAACACAACTGTAGAACAGGGGAACCTACAAGCAAGTATCAGTTAACAATGCAAATAGTATGCCAGGACTTTCTGATTCTTTCAGAAATGAATCATGCTTTTATACTAGATGCTATGTGAGGGTTTGAAAACCACTCTGATTTATTTCAAAAGCTACAGAGAAGTGGTGGATTCCCCGTCATTGGACAGTTTTAAGATTCAGCTGAACAGGGTGCTGGGCCATATTGTCTAGACTGTAGTGTTGCCAAGAAAGGTTGGACCAGATGATCCTTGATGTCCCTTCCAACCTGGTATGCTATGGTTCCGCGATTTACCCTTGGAGCAGCAATGCTCCTCTCAAAGCCTTCTTTGTGTAAGTTTCCTTGTAGTTTAGACTGTAGGCATACTTCATATATCGACATATATGCTTCCAGAAGGTCCACCAGAGATACTTTTCATGTTTTGTGTTTTTGTAGGATGCTGTGATGATATTTTTACAGGGAAGTAGGTCAAAGACAATTGTAAAATCAGGCTACCCGCTAGGTGGCAAAGAGAGACAGTGATTTGGAATGTATTTCTGCACAAGGGAAAAAGAGAGTGAAAAGCAGCCAGCTACAGAACCAAGTTTACAAAAATATATTGTGTTTTACTGCCTTAGCCTTTTGGAGTGAGACTGAGTTTTAATAAGTGTGATTCTGAAAGACTGGAAGGATCAGATTGATTAAGGCAATATAGACCAGGGAAGAAAGCTACCTGTATGTAAGGAAAATGATCTAATTTCAGTTTGTCCATTTTAGAAACCTTCTTGAAAGGTGTTTACTTCTTCAACTAATTTCTTACAAAGTGTAATATTCAGCATAGAGGACTATGACGCTGTGGTCTGCTCAGCTGAATTGCTGAAGGCTTAAGCTTTTTAAAAAAGTATTTTTAATGAAGAAATTTCACTAGCCACACAACAGAATATCGGAAATATGGGCTATCTCTACTGCAGTTATTAGAGTTATCACAGAAATCCGTTGCTGCAGGTAATGCAATATATATTCCATGAATTTAGAGCCCACACCTGAAAGGTACTTCCTTGACCTTACAAGGTCATACTCCAAGAATGTGAAGTGGGAGCTTTCTTAATGAAAACAATTCAAGATTTTGGGGGCTTTTTTTTATTATTAGTTTTTAGTGTTTTTCTATACCAACTCAAGGCTCAGCTGAGGTTTCCATGGGTTTGGATGTAAGGTGATTGTGACATGATAGTTATTATAGAACAGCGGCTATATTGCCAGTCAGCATTCTTTCCATTTCATTGTTGCACTGTCCAAATAAATTATTTTCGGGTTTACTTGTAACTTTCCCTTGTAATGAAAAAAAAGTAAGCTTCATTTGTGGAATGTAAACACAGCACTACTATTGATATTATTGTTTGCAAAATTCAGCTTGTGTTTTGGGTATTCTTCCTCTTTGTAAGGTAATAGTGAAGCTTAAGAAACTTTATTATAGGAAAGGGGAAAAAACCTTATAGTTAGTTTCTCTGTACTTTCTCTTATGAAATTCTTTTTGCATATTCTGAAGAGCTCTAATATCTCAATGAATTATAATAGGAACTTGAAATTTGGAAGAGCCAAATAATCCTGGCATGCAGCTAGTCTTTTGTTCTTAAAAAAACCCACTCTACTTCTCAGGACAAATTTTGAGGTAGTAAAAACAAGTTTTTCACCTCATATATTTAAGAATATTATGTTTATGTTTATAAACTTATTACATAGAGAATGGCAGTGGAGCATGGTGGGAACAGATCATGGAGAAAAAGAAAACTAGTCTTAAAAGAAGATATTTTGAGTTAAAAGAGATCATGAAGTTTGGTTTATTTCTTTTATGGTGAGGCACAGGAACAGATAGCACTTCTCACTATCTATTGAGGGAAATTCTATGCTAGGAAGTTTAGAAAACTGTGTTTGATGAGGAACTTGGAAGCAGAAAGATGAAAGTACTTTTTCTAGGAAAAATGTTGAGAGTTCAAGTGTAAGGAAGATAGTAACAAGAAAGGCAGAGGGGGAAAAAAGGACTATGGAGATAAAGAATATGGAGGATGGCAGTAAGACATGAAAGCTGAGACGTTTAAGTCAGTAGGTCTATGTATATCTTTTCAGATGAATATGAGGAGTTTGGTACTGATATGGGAAGTGTCAGAAAACCTTGAAGACATTCAGACAAGTCAAGGTGAAAAGATGATTCGATGGAAGAGCTGCAATTTGAACAAAATAAGGAAAAAAGTAGCAAAGGCAAGAGACTTCAGCATTTTACACACAAGACGATGTAGCTTGATTATAGAATGTGTGCATAGCAGAAGAGGAGGACACTCCTTTTAGAACTGTCGAGGAAAAAAATTGTTTATTTGATAGAAGCAGTGCCTGTGTGGGATATAAAATTCAAGGACAAAATTTCACTGTGCCTGAAGAAGAAATTGCTTGCTGAAAAACTCTCCCATATATTATGCAGAATTAACACAATAGCTTTAATCCTGTTGTGACAAAGAAAAGATGGTTTATTATAGAGAGGATTGTTTTGGAAAGGCAGCCTCAATTTTCTTGCTAGATAAGAGAGAAAATGTTCTCTTGGCTTCCCGCTGCTCTCTGAGCATCCAACGTAAGTGAACTAATCAAAGAGAAACCCTAAAATAACAAGAATAAAGCTTGTGTGAAAACTCATTCTTCTGTATAAAATATAAGAAGTTGTTCTTTTTTGAGGAATAACTATGGAACAGTATTAAAAATGTGTATCATCCAACTGGATTCATGAATTTCAGATTCAATAGATTTTTTTTTCCATAATGGTACCTTGAAGAAAAAAATCATGTTTGAATTTGACTTTACATTTCACTGAAATTAATTTAATTTAACTGTGTTTTAAAGTAGATAGGCAAAGATAGCTTTTCCAGATTGCGTAAGGGTACTCAAGAAAACTAAGCATGCCAGTGTTTGTGAGCTTAAGCGAATAATTACAGGAAGACATCTGATCATACTTTCTACCTCCGATTTAGTCACGTCACATGAGTAGAATTGTAACTTACAGGGCCTCTTAAAAGCTACTAGAGTGATCTAAAACTTTTATCTGAAAATGTTCAGTTGACAGAGTCCAATGATATAGCTCCAGGTAAGATACAGTGTTACAGACAAGCTGATAAGCGGTAAAAAATATTGAATAAGACATTTTTGAAAAACAGTAAAATAATAAAGAATCCCCCAAAAGCATTGTTTCTAGGTAATGTCTGTGTGTCACTTAAACGTCTATACTTGGCTTCTGGTACAGCTGTGGCGGTAAAAGTCCCATTGATCTCTATGGTACAAATTCTAAATACTGTTACCATATTTATATTTAAAAATAGTGATGACATGCTTTCCCTTAGAAGACTAACTACATACAATGTACGTCTTAAAACCTAATCTCCATCAAATGAGTTTTAAAACAGCTAGCAAAAGATCTTTCTGGATTGTTAATACTGATTTTTCTATACATATTGGAAAAACACAGACATTTCAAGGATTAGAATCGAGCTGGTACCATGTTAATTTTGGTTTTTTAAGTTAAAGGACAGCCATCTCACAAAGTGATCTCTGGAAAAATAGTGGATACCTTGATAGAGGTGTCAAATTATAAAGACTTAAAGGACAGATATATAATTAAAGCACAAAATTTGATAAGAAAAAGCTTTTTAGTCAGGCAGAAAAGTCCAGGAAAAACAAAGGGCTAAAACTCAAGAGACAGAATGTTGAGAAATTTATTCTGTGTGTATTTTAAATGGTGAGGATAATTAAAAGTGGGAGCAGGTTACAAAGAGTTCTGATGTATTTTTTAATCACTGGGAAATAGTAAAATCAAGACTGGTTATATATCTGAAAGAAAATATCTTGTTCAAACTTGACTGTTGGACTGTGAAGCTGAAATTAGTGCATGAAAATCAGCTAGTGCTAAACAGGAGGTTAGAGTACATAATTAAAATGGGATTTTCTAGACTTAAAAGGCTGTAATGTGTGAAAGCGAAGCATTGCAATACCTGTGAACTCAGTGAATCAATCCCCTTTATACTCTTATAAATATATATATAGTAAGCAACAGTTCTGGCTTCAGCCTCACATTAATTTATTTTCATGGCAATTCTTATCTGTTGGAGTAATTCAAACAGTGAAAGTTAGTGTTCGAAGTAGCCTGGTGAACTTTGACTTTTTATGTTAAATTTGCAGTGGGAATACAACTTTTTTTTTTTTTTAATAGTTGGTACTAAACCAGTGATTTTGTAGAGAGCTGAGCTAAATTCCATTCTGTCAAAAATCACAATTTCAGATTTGTACTGCAGAGCTGTTATTTGTAATGGTGCAAGAAGTGCAATGAGCACAGGCTGACTTTCAGATCTTGGGGATTCTGTGTGCTAGAGATGACATTTAGGAAAACCATTTGTTTTGCAAGCCTATCGGATTTGATGTGGAGTCACTGGGGGGAGAACAAAACACAGAGCCCTGTGAAGTAATTTCTGACACAGTGCTTTTCTTACTTGAAACACATTTGAAAGCTAAAACTTTGCTTTGTTGTGCTGTTGAAGTACTACTGCCGTTCAAGGAGGCTAAGCTGTTACTGTCAGAGCAATAGCCAAAGGCAAAGAGTTGCCAGTGTCTCAAGCACGTGCTTAGATACCCTTCTGTCCTGGCAGTGCTGAGCAGCTCATGCATTCCTCATCCCTGAGCCTTGTTGGGTTTCCCAAGCCAGGCATTTCAGTGCCTACCTCAGCCGTAGAAAACACTTGATGAAATCTATTGGAAAAGCTCTGACAGAAGCATGCCCGGAAGGCGGAGGGGTGAGAGCATTCCTGCTGCATGTGGGAGACCCAGTTTGATTCCCCTTTGCTGAAGTGGGTTGTAGCCCCTAACTCCATGCACCAAGAGAGCCCCTGCCCCTTGCAGCACAGGTTGTGTCTCAGTCTCAGGTGACTGTTCATGTCTGTTACTGGCTTGTGAGTCTCTCTTTCTTTACTTAGGGGCTAACTCACCAATTGCCCTTCCTGGATTTAAGAAAAAGAAAGCAAGCTCACCTGAATACACATCCCTAAGTTCTAAAGTTAATGTATGCCCTGCACAGCATGCATTAACAGCACGTACAGGGCTGCAGTTGTTATTTTCTGGTCATCCTTGCCCAGCTGCTGAGGTGTGTTGTGCCCTGAGTGTGCATTGTCACACTTCGCGCAAGCCCCTAATTTTGAAGTCCTCGCTGTTTCCATGCATGCTGTAAGAGGGACTAAATACTTAGCTCCGGATTCCAGTTAGTGTAATGTCAATCCCAGCACGTGAGTCCTGGTGTGAACCTCGTCCTTCAGCTTGTGTATGTTTTCATCTGATCATCCATTAAAAGCAGTGACCTGGAATAAACATCACAAGATACACATTATAACCCAGCAGACCATAACAGTTGCATATAAAACATTATAGTATATCATGAAAACATTTACAACTAATTAGTTTAAAGCAATCGACTACCATAATTATCATCTACTAAATAATTAGTATTAATTACTTAGAGGATTAATTAGTTTGCTTCTGAAGTACTTTGAAGATGCAAAGCAAAGAATAACTGCCATGTATCGTGACCTATGTTCTCTTACAACTGAGTCTACCATATTGTCTAAAATGTGTCGTCTTGTTTATGCAAAATTGTATTTCATTAGGCCAGTATGTGGCAGCATTATTGACTGGGTCTAAAAGGATTTTGTTGCTATGAAACCCATTCAGAAAAGTGGCTCCTTTCTCCACTCTAAATGAGTGATCGCAGCTCTCCTGTGGGGAGATCTGAGACTCGGAGGAGAATGCAATTAAGATTCATCGTGTGTAGGGAGTGAAATTCATCCCCGTGCATTGATTTGTAGTATATTTTTATATGCATATTAGCATTAAGAATCTAATTGCTACATACTGAGGGCAAAATTCACCCGTGGAAGAATTAACTATAACCAGTTCAAAGGTGCTGTTCAAGAATCCCTGTAGCACTTGGGCCCCACAAAGCCCCACATTAAAGTTCCTGAATTTCTAAAGTACCAGATGACAAGATCTCTTAATGATCTTAGTGGGAACAGTAGCTGCTTTTCAAAGCCCCTGAATCCAGAGCCCTTTGAGGCATGAGGGACATGGACAGCTTTGCATAGGCTCTGGGTTTATCTAGTATGAAACAGAAATTTGGGTATGTGAGATACCCATTGGCTTGTCAGTGCTTCTTGGCAGGTATGCAAGACAGCACAGAACTAAAATAACTGCTTAATTGTGATTTTCTTTTGCATTCCATGTATATAAGAAAGCAGAATAATGGGCAATGCTGAATGTTAGACATCTGCAAAGGTTTGTATGTTGACTTCTAGAAGCAGTAGTTTTCTGAAAATTGAAAATTATCTCACTTGTCCCTTCCATAAATGGCCAAAAAAAAAAAAAAGTAATTAAATCCCATTGTACATGATGGCAAATTTACTGCATTAATATTAAAGGATGATTAATGGAGCTATAAATCTCTAAAACCAAGGAATGATAAGGAAGATCCCATGATAAATCTGTAACTTCAGCAGCATTGACAGACAGCATTATAACTGGATATTGCAACAGTCTTGATCAGTTTATTGTCAAGAGACAGAGCCCAACTGCAGCATATTCTTAGATATGAAGGGTCAGCAAGTGACCTCCAGCTCTTTTAAATATTTTTAGAGCAATTATGCTAATGCTTCTTCTTAAGCACCAAAACCCTTTATGACAGTTACATTTATCCTTTCTAAAAGTATGTCAAAGTGCACCTTTTGTATATTAACTACAAAGTGATGAGCTATTCATCAGGAACTTAAACCTCAGTGAAGATGTTTAATCACCTGAATATGATGTTGGCATTAAAATGCTACAATCCTTAAATATTCCCTATTTCCTTCAATTTTTTTTGTGCCAAGGTTTAAAAGCACAAAAGAATGTGTACTGCACATGGATGGCAGGAAATACTAAGGCCCAGTGTTAACATAGCATGTTTCTAACATCACTGAATTATATATCAGTTGCAACTGTATTTTTTTTTTCCCAAGCGAAAGCATACTGTGAATTCACAGGGAGTTCTGATTTTATTTGTGGACTTTTTAAAACTCTGAGGAATTCATTAAAAAATGTTTGTAACCCTTTGAAGTCCCACGTGTTCTACCATACATAATTACTAAGACACAAATTTGTTCTTTGCTTTTTCCTAGTTTCAAGAAAGGCTGGTTATTTAATCTGGAAGTTTACAGAGACCATAGGCTTAGATGATGGATCACATAACATAGCTGTCAAAAAATGAATGCTGAATATCTGACAGAGAGAGTATGTGAGCTGTTCATGGTATAAATTCTATGTAGCGAAACCATGTACTGTGTACTTTGAAAGTAATTAATACATTAGAATCGCTCTAAGTGATAAGAAGACTTACCCTAAAACACAAGTCACAACTGAAAGCCCTTACGCATTCATTATACATTCTCTTGTGCCTGTTCTTGGAGCATTTCCACCATTTTCTTTCAAATGATAGACACTTGTCAAGTTCTAAGGTCTCTGTTCCAATAGCAACAGCATCTACATTATTAGGCTCTCTCTAATTAACATGTTTGTTGGCAATTTCTATAGTGAGATCCATAACTGAATGGGACTGAAGATGAATACGTTCCGTCCTTTTCAGAATAGCTGTTTCTGGCCAAGGCTGATTTGCTGTAGCAGGAAGGAAAACTGGTCCAGGTTCTGCCTCTGGTGTGACAATCCTTTGAGTAAAATAAATAATCTGTCTTCAAGGCCATCAGTTTGGTTTCATCAGTAAGCATTTCCTTTGCTTTTATAACAGGTAATAAAGAAGGAAACTATTTCTCGTATTAGCAAATTCCATGCTATCTGAAGCATTGCAGGTTCTTCAATGAGAGTGATAACAAAGAACCTGGCAGACAATGGGTTTCAGAGACTGCTTGCTGCTTCTGCTGTGGAGGTAAAGATATTGTATATCATATCTTTGAGTCACATAACTGCTGAATGTAGATCAGCATTACTACCTCATTCATCAGCTTGATGTCTTTAATTGTGGAGCTGGAAGATTAATTAACAATGTCTGGAAAATGGCCCAATTTTCAGGAGAAGCATTTCTATTAAATGATCAATGCACTAATGAAAAAGTGATTGTATGTAACCCCTGAATCTTACTTTGATCCAAGAAAAAAAGCAAAGACTATAGCTGTGAATAACAACTGTTTGTATTCCTCTAGGTTCCTGGATCCATTAAGATTATTATGGTAATTAAGTGTTACATCATTGTAGCTGACATCAAGTTCATTCATACTAGTTTTTGTTGATGAAACAAAAAAAAGGACAGTATATTAAATACCGAACTATGTTAAGAGCTGGACAGCATTATTAGGTTTCTTGCCTAAAGTCTTACAAACCTAGTTGTTTTGTTCTTAATTACTTAACTGTTATTGAAATGTCTCTTTTCCTTTTGTGAATTCCCAGTAGGAACATGACAAACTCTGAAGATGGATCAACAGCAAGACATACTTTCTTTTGACAATAAGTTGCAGTGACTTGGTCCTTCTGTCTGATTCTGTCCGTAGCTGCAACTCCAGAAAGTATGTTTTACTGTGATTAAAGCTTATAAAAGTAACAATCAAGTCCACATATGCCAGATGAGACTAGGAAAATATTTTCCTTATTTTTTCTTATTTATTTTAGAAAGTGGAACAGATAGCAGGCTTCACCTGAAAACCTCTTTCATATCACTGATGTTTCTTTAGTCATCCAAGCCTACATTGTTGTTCCTCTTTCATTTCAGCCAGTCTGAAATCCCAAAACTTTTCCAATACATAAATAAGCAGAGGGAGGAAGGAAGGAAGGGAGAGTAAAGTTGTATGAGTAAAAAGCCATGAAATCAATTACAATAAAAGATTGGACAACTTCCATTGGCTGTGAAGTTTTTTGATGATCTGTTTTCATAAACTGAAATGTTCTGAACTTTCTACAAGTAGACTGGAAACCTTTTTCTGTTAGCAAGACCATTAGTGACTATAGAGACACAGTCAGAGTTTACCCAAGAATAAAGGGTATATCTCTGCAATTGAGTCAGTCAGCTTCCATCTTATCATTGGATAACAGGGTTTCTCTGGGCTTGGATTGCTCTAACCTTGCAGGGAATCATATAAGAGCTGTATGGAGAACTCACAGAGGCTTGACCTTATGAATCTTGATCTCTTACAGGAGCACAGCCCACAGAGCTACCACCATCAGCACTTGCTTCTTCTCACAAAAAGGAAGGTGTTCGAATGCAAACGCCAGGCTTCGCTATGTAATAGTTGTTTTGAACAGCATAAGATCATGCTGAGAAGTGTTTTCTATGAATCTGAGTCAGGAGAGACCTTTTCTCCCTTTTCTTATGGAATTCTATTTCTACACAGCATGATGTTGTCCTGAATATTTTACTACTGTTGGGAAAAAAAATCCCAACAGAATCGGCTGTACATCTACTGCCTTTTGAGAACTGGTTGCAGTAATTGTGTCCCAGTGGATAGTCCTGTCCAAAATGAAACACAGGAAGTTCCATCTGAACATCAAGAAATGCCTTTTTACTGTGAGAGTGACCAAGCACTGGTGTAGATTGCCCGGGGAGGTTGTGGAGTGTCCATCCTTGGCAATATTCAAAAGCCATCTGGACACGGTCCTGAGCAACTGGCTGTAGGTGGGCTTACTCGAGTGGGCAGAGGGTACCAGATGACCTCTGGAGGTTCCTTCCCACTTAGCCTTTCTGCGGTGCCTTCAAAAAACTTTGCACCTTACATGGATGTTTCTATAGCAGCAAAAGGTTTTATTTATTTAATTTGAAGCTTCTTAGTGATCCTTGCTTAACAGAGTAGCCGTTAAGTATATTAAGCATATTGTTTCAGAAAGTATGGAGTATAAAGACACAGCAGCAGAAGAGCTGTAGCTGTTTATGACACAATCCTTCCAATTGTCTGCTGGGTGTCTTCATTAGATGGTAGTATGGTGTGACATCTTGCCCTTGGCACGTTAGTAAAGCAATATTTTAACACACATTCTTCACTTTTAAGCCTTCCACTGATACGAAGGTTCCTGACAATAGCTTGAAAGTTACTTCTTAGTGATTTCAGAACCACTTTCATCACATACTGAACAAATGGCTCCAGAAAGATCACACTTGTGTTGTCGCCTTCAAGTTGTTGTTTGAAATGGATGGGGAGGATATTATTGGTGAGGATAACATGATCCTAGTGGGCAGTAGAAAGGACAACATCTGTCTTTTTTCACCTGCTGCTTGCAAATGCTGTAAGCACAAAGGCTTTTTGGTGTTTTTCATTACGTCCCTGAAGCATACAGAAAAAGGAGTTCCAACAAGTTTTAACTTCCAGCCTAGGTAACCATATTAAATGCCTTGCTTACTCAAGTTGACTCAAAATTTTTCCACTTTTTGGGCACCAGAAAAGGGGCTTTATAGATGTTTGCAAGGGATCCATAATGGATGATCAACAGTGCTGAATACTTGTTCAAAGCCTTTTAGTGTCATTGTTGGGATAGAAGTCATACAAGTCACATTGAGGTTTTGACTGGGGAATTCTAGATTCAGCTCTGAGTGAAACTGTTTTTCAGATGTTACTGTAAGCATGTTTGGATCTTAAAACTAGACTGCTTGTAAGATAGGAAGAGAAAAGCACAAAAAGTATTGGAAATCTGAATTACTTTCTATTTTGTGTTGACATTCTTCTTGATCATTCTTTGCTTTAGACACTAAATACATATATAATTTTCCCAGTGTCATCTCTGTTTTCTTGTCCTCATTTGGCCCTTGAAGGCTGCTGGATTGGAGAAAGCTCAAGTTGTCTTATTCTAATTGCAGAACATGTGGAAAGCAAATCAGTTTGAACTGGTAGTTAGCTAACAGCATGGGCTCAAGCCTACATTTACCTTTCGGTATAGACATACCTTGTGCTTCCACCTCACTAACGCTGCTGCGGTCATATCAGACATACTAAATGATTGTGGAAAAAAGAATTAGAGACTTGTTCCCTGCTCTATGATGTTCATTTAGGCAAAAAAAAAAATAGTGTGTAACACATTCTGTCAGTCAACATGCAACAGTACAAAGAACACAATGACAGGCATTTCAGATTATGTGCTGAAACCCATCAGTATTTTCTTGAGTACTTTTTTTTTTTAGTTTTAGATTAGTTGTCTTATATTTCAGTGCAATGGACCTCATTTTGCACTTTGCTTTTTGCTTAATTTTTAACTTTTAAAAATTTTTTTTTTCTAAAGTAGTTCAGGATTTTATAGATCAATTGTCTGGTCCAATCAATTCTTATCACATTTTCTCACATCTCTCTGTCAACACTTAGCCGTGTTTTGTTCACAAATTTCTCTCAATTCCTCTTTACAATTCAGTCCTCTTAGCTGTATATATTCTTGTTATGCTAACATTCTCCAGTTCCATACTGTTTTTCATGTATTGAGACAGAGCACTGGAATGGGGCACTCCAAACGATATTGTCTTTAACTTGTTAAAAATGTTATTTGGCTCAGTAGTGCCTTCCGTGTCCAGAGTCTTCCTCTCTCAAAATTCTCCCATCGCGACACAGAGTCCTTTAGCCAGATACATTTGTTACATTCTCCAAATTCTGAAATCTTACAGCTCCCATTTAATTTTTTTTTCAAGTATTTTCCCAATATGGATTCTAGGCATCCTGAGTTAACAGCTAACACTGGCTTCATTGCATAAGCTCGTTGCGCACATGTGGCTTGCAGTGTGTTCCTGATAACTGTTGTATTTTGTCTCATTTTCCTATGCACATTCTACCTATCTTGACTTTTTCAGACTGTGAATTTTTATTTTGACTTGTTCAACAGAAATTTCTAGGGATTTTTTACTTTACCTGGTATGTGTAGAGATTAATAATTATTATCATGTAAAGCCACTTTCTGTGTGCCCCCCAAAATATTTTGTTTTATTTGTAGTTGTCTGTTAACTATATTCTTATGCTTATATATAAAATCACTAAAATGATGTTCCAGGTAGTGCAAGAACAGTTACTTTTTTGCTGTAACTGGAAAGAGGGTTCTCTGACAGGATTTAAGAGAATGAATCTTTCATGATTCCTAAACGTAAAATAATAGTAACAGAGTATAAGTATATTTATAAAATTACCAAAAGCTTTTTATAGAAGTTTCTAATAATTTTGTGAATGTTTAGGGATTTTCCTTCATCTAATGATGCGAACAATGTCTCCATGAGTTATCATCTGCATTGGGAGAAATTTTAGCTGGTGACAGTCCTGTCTAGTCAAATGAATGAAATAATGAGGTCCTCCTCATACATGTTCTTCTAGAAATGAGTCAGATATCTGGCCTTTCATAGAGAAAAGGTAAATAATGCAAAGCAAACTATTTTCACCGGATAATACAATTTCTAAAAGGCTCCCCCCCTTTTTTTTTTAAACTTTCATTAGAAACGTATCAGACTTTTTCATGATTATGATTAACTATCTTCACGTTTTGGACATAGTCTCTGTGTAGTGTAGATATAACTATTAAAAATACAGAACAAGATTTTACTACATGAATGTTAATAGAATAAAGCACTTCGAAACAAAAGGAGCATTAGAGAAAATACAGCTATAATTTACAGGAGGGCTAACCTTTTAAAATTATTTGGTTATTCACTGTAATAAATTATGGTAGCCTTGAGAATTAGAGAGGATGTCCCAAGTTACTAAGAATTCTGCTATCATTTGACATTACAAAACACTCTTCTCCCACTGCAAGATATGAATGCAATTTCCATGACCATCACTGGGAATTACTGTGGTCTGCCATGATGGAATAAGACCGGCCACTTAGAAAATTATATTGTACCTTTGCTGTAATATGTCTATAAGGTCTGAAAGGGTAGCATAAGCTCTGATACACCATGAGAACCCCACTAAACTTTTGAGAAAAATAGTTAGCTAGATCCTAGATGCAAGGAAAAGTCCACCTACTGCCTGAAATAGAATTTTTGCTCTAAAATCAATTTTACTTTTCTCCATTCCAATATAGTGCGTGATACAGACTTATAACAGACTGAGCTGTCATCCAAACTGGGGCTAGGGAACTGCCCCAAATCATCCATACCATTAAACTAGTTTCATTAAACTAGTGCAGACATAGTCTGGAAGCATTCACCTGACTTCAGGTGGTGAATATGTTGTTTTAAAAAGGTTAAGAAAAAGTGAGGGACATACCTAGTAAACTCTCTATCTTTGCACTCTATAAATAATTGCAACTTAAATGCATTTTCTTGAGTGTTTGGATACTCTCTGGATTTGCATTTTTACCTCAATAAAATCTATCACTTAGACCTAGCAAGCATTTATTCTGCTTTGCATTGCCTACAAACTGCATTGACTTATAAGTATTCTCCATTGTAGCCGATACAATTTTACATATTATAAATCGGGATGGAACTTGACTTTATGTCTGTCTGCAGCTGTAATATTTCCTACCTGATTGTCATCTACACTACAATTATTTTATCCAGGGTTTCTTTAGATTTACTTCTGTTAGGCTCACAAGCATGGGTACTGCCTAGTGGAAGGTGTATTAGCTATATGACTTGAATCTTTTCCTCAAGCCACTCAGAAAAGCACAGTTTTCTCTGTGTGATATTGTTTTATGTTGGTCAGGTAGTATGCTAAAAATAATGCTAAATAATTTCCAATTTTATCGCTTAAATTTAAGTAATGACATGAATATGGTGCCTAATAATTAGTTGAATATTTTTTTATTATTTATTTCATGTTGATTAGTATATATTGTACAGAATCTTCTTATTCCTGTGACGTATGGCCACCATTCTGTTGTTCACTTTTTACATTTCAGCCACTATGCCCCGCATTCTTCTATTTCAGTTCTTCCAACGTAAATCCAGTAAATGCAAAAGTAATCCAAGAATAACTTGTGAAACAATGTAAAAATCTTACATTTTTGTTTTGGAAGATTAATTCCTGTGTGCAGTTTGGCATCTTTGTGACAAAGACGGTTATAGGAAACCAAAAAATGTGCAAGCTTTAGTGAAATACTTTAGCTGTCGTGTGTGCTACTTTATATTACAGGTTCTGTGATAGTAATGTTAAACGGAAATCATGCTTTAATCATTTGGATGGGCAGATCCAGATTCTCTGTACACTCTACCCATGAAGATCTACATGAAGCTGACATGGTGTGAATCACTGTGAAAACTGGGTGAACATAGATTTTTTATGATGTTTTCTCTTGAGTGTTGCAAGGAGGTTATAGAAACAGTGTTCTGCAGATCCATTTTCTATTGCTGTAATTGTCACAACCAGCAATAAAAATCCTGTTAATATTGTCTGCCATTGAGGAGCAATATATAATGTTCCAAAAGGCTTTCTAGAACACCTGCTTAGGATGTAGAAACAATTATTTTTAGCTCGACAGTTATGGATTTGTAACAAGAATACCACCTTTTTACAGTTTATGCAAGTAAGTTTTCTAAATTCATATTGAAAAGAGCAAGGCAATGTATTCTGTGGGCAAACCAGACTTCATCTTACGGCTGTTGCCCTGGTGAAATATTTTCAGTAAATCACAGTCTTTATGCCGTCCTTGGATCTTCTGCAATCTCAGCTGCCACTGCTGTATAATGTACATTGATTTCTGTTTGGTATTCAGACAGAGGGAAAGCTGTTTAATCATTTGGTTTCTGACTTGTTAATAAAAAATCTGTCGTCTTTAATAAGTTTATTTTAGATAAAACTACAGTCTCTGCCACAATTTGACATACTTTCTTGTGTTTTTTAAAATAACAAATGATGCTGAGGATGAGACAATATCACTGTAATTTCTTCTTGGCAAGTGAGTGCCTTTGTGACTTGCAGCGCTGTTCAACATACAGAGAATGAAAGCTATTTAATCATTCTCCATATGAATTGTAAATAAAGTTTTACAGTTGTCCCACATCGAGGGAAATGAAAGAAGAAAAAGGAGAGAGAGACACCTTTGCTCATTATAAGGAAACCTTTTCTAATAGTGCAGAACGGCATGTCTATTCTAGAATGTGAACATCTTTTATATCACTAACAGTTTTCCACCCCATCGCATCTCATTGATATTCTGCTTCATTAAAGTCTCATGATAGAAAAGTTATTAATATGCAGAGGTAATTTTATATCAGATTGGGAAAAAAAACCCCAATCTAATAATATAATTACTGATGTTATATGATGGGAAATCACTAATATGATTAGAAGTGCCTGACAGATTTTAGTAGGAGATTTGATAAAGTCCACCTGGGTTTGGAGGAGTCAATTGATCCAAGTCCCAGCTACTGTAGGGAATAGGGAATGGAGGAAGCAGCAGGGCTGGACTCCAATTAGAAGAGCATAAATCAGTTTGGTTTAATGGGTTTGCAGCTGGTTTGCACTTTGTAGCCTGGCTGTTCTCTGCGTTAGAGGTATTCCTCCAGTTTAGCACTTGGTTCTGTAACAACGTTTACGATCTATAAGTATAGATAAGACTGTGTCAGTAAGATAATTTTGTAAGATATTTTTACGTATTCCGGGTTAAATTTTCATTGACATCTACTGTTCCACATTTCATTGACTATAGAAGAAAATTTAGTTCATAGAGCCGGATAAATCCCTTTTGCACATCTACGAATGTAAACCTGGGAGATCTACAATGAAATTGTAGGACAGCAACTGAACCAACTAAGAGGCGTTTCAGACAAAAGGTATTTAAAAGATTTGTTCAGTGTGAAGGCATAAGAATTTTGTTGTTTTAGATGTTCAACACGCATCAGCTCAATGGACCAGAATTCTTCAGGCACATGTAAGAATAATTTTTAGACAAAACATCTCGGACTGTTTGAGCTAATCGCTTCCCAGAGGTACGTTTTGCACAGCTTCTACATTACATGATGTGCAACAGCTTGACTGAAATTGCAGAATTTTCTAGATTTTGTGAAATCTCACAGGGAGTGAATTTCTGCTGCTATTGTCATGTAGGTGGCAAAATGGTTACTTAGACATGTCTTAAAATATTTTGTATTTCTAGTTTAGATGCTATCTAACACTCTATACACATATTTTGTTTTTCTCAGCTGGAAATTTATAACTCAATATACTTGGCATTGTGGAAAGTTTGTCAGATATGTGTAATGTAGTTATGATAGAAATCAGTTAACAGAGAACCAGGTTTCACAGTATCCATTTATAACAAATCAGAGAGAGGCATATTAACAGGGGGGAAGACAAAATTGAATATCAGAATAATATAGTAAGGGAAGAAGTTAGATATTATTCTCTATAAAAGGCTGGATAACTGGATAGATTTATTTTCTTTATATTATCAGAGCAGATTAAGAATAACTTTTCTCAAATAATTGACATTGTATCAACATAGTTCAGTTCAACATAAGATAATATTATCTTTGACTCCTTTAGCCTACACCCACCAGTTCAGTGAGAAGTTCACAGGCCTGTCCTAATAATGTAGACCACAATATTTATTACTATTTTTTTCTTAAGAAAGATTAGGAAAATGGTATATGTTCCTTCTGTTATTGTGCATTTGTGCACTTAAACTCATCAGCTGCTTCTTAGTGATAAACGAAATAGTGACAAGGCATGGTCGTGGACTGTTTCCTCCAGTTGCTAACTTTCAGGCACAGCTCTTGGCATGGTCTGGTCTTGTCACAATGAAGAATCTCCGAGATAATTACCAGACTGAGTCTGAGGATGAGCATCAGTTAGGGACTATCTACAACAACTACTTTGGCTGTAAACTTTCAGTTTGGGAAGCTAAGAGAAATTAACTACACAGACATGAGTCATACTGTGCCAGACATGGTTCTTGTCCATTTTGTTTACTAGTGTAGGTGAAGCAACACTGGCTAGGAGGTTCTAACCAGGAGAACAGCAGTGCAGCTTCTATTAAGTAGCCAAGGGTCGTGACTGAAAAAACATTGTCATCTTTGAAGATCAAAAATAAAACTAAAGCAACTGTTTCTTTGAAAGCCAAAAAATTTCAAAAGGTAGCCTTTTACTTTGTAATGGGCTGTGGCTTTTTTTTTCCCCCCACCACCTTGGTTTAAGTTTCCGGTTCTGCATTGATGCAACCTTATAATTATGGACTTACGGAGTAGCTACCAATTATGACATAGTATGCATATAGCATACAGAAAGAATAGTATTATACCAATAGACAAATAGACAGCAGTGTTTCGGACATCTGTTTAAGAAATGCTTGCCTTTGATAAAAGCCCCTTCTCTGCAGAGACTGAATGTACTGTTCCACTTAAGCCCCGTTTGTGCTTCCTGTTTACAAAGAGTGGATTTCAGACATCTGATTGAAGAATCCTCTTTTATTTCAAAACTATGAAATCTAAGATGTATAATTCCTTTATTGTCCTTGATTTAAACATTTACTTCACACAGTTGGTCTGGTTGCAATTGTAGAATGTAAGTAAAAATCACTAGGTTTGTTTTTCCCTGGTCTCTCCTTTTGCTATCACGTAACCCTTGTTAAATTCCAAATAATGAAAAGTCTCTACTTGTGTTTTCCTTCTGTTGCTGCTGATTCCACTGTGACTTGATCTCAGATAAGTGGTTCTTTGGACTTAGTGGACACGGCCCTAGCTTAACAAACAAACTGAAAATAAGCCTGTATTTTTCCTGACAAACTCAAGGCGTGAAAGAAAGGGTCAGAAAGTCTCTGAGCTTTGAAATGGTTCTGCTTTTTTCTCAAATGTTACAGTTTGCATCTTAACTCAGCTCAGTGGCTAGCAAAGGAAATACCTCTTCGCAGCTGGAAAACAGTATAACATGAGCAAGCAAGGCACCCAAACTTGAAAGTGAAAATTTGCATGCTAATCCTGCAGACCTCAGAGTTTATTTCCTCCCAAAACAGAAATAGTTATAAGAAACCAGACTATTTGGGTAAACCTCTGCTGAGAAAGTGTGACAACAAATGATTCCTAAAACATGTTTTTGAAAATATTATACTGAGGAAATATGACATGACTGTGAAGAGCAATTATTTTGCTAAAAATTGGTAGTTTATACCACTGTGAGATATGTGTAATAACTGTGGATCATATCTTCACCTAGAGACAAACTTTATGCACTGTGGATTAGGGGACAAGGAAGAAAAAAGGTGTTTTCAAGATACTTATAAAATTTCTTAATCCTTGGGACATCTTCAGCCTGTGGGAGTTCTGTCAGGAAACCCTTGAGTATAGCATTTTGAAATACATGACAAATTGTAAAGCCATGCAAAGGTTTCCTACCTATTGAATAAAACCTGAGGATTAATTTCTTTCATGTTGCCTGCAGAAGTACATATTCTAGAATTAATATCATCAGAGGCAGATACCTGTTTCCTTTCATCCTACGGTCACGCACCACTGTAAATAGTGGCTCTGTATTCTTGAGTACCTCTTCACAGGTATTGGAAAGCTGCCGTTCAGTCCTTCAGTAGTCGGCTCTTCTTCAGGCTGAACGAGCCCCGTTCCCCAGCCTCTCCCCATGGGCCCGTGCTCCAGCCTCCGGAATAGCCTCATGGCCCTCTGCTGGTTTCTTCAGTTTGTTGGCATCTCTGCTGAATTGGGAGGCCCAAAGCTGGATGGGGTATTCTAGATGCAGTCTGATATGTTCCAAGTGAAGGGGACAATCGTTTCCCTTGATCTACCAGTTGTGCTTCTGTTGATACTGCTGGCTTTCTTTGCTGTGAGAGTATCCTGCGGACACATGCTCGGCTTGCTGGTTATCTGGAGCCCCAGGTCCTTTTGGGTAGTCAGTACCCAGCCTATTTTGTTATTGCAAGGAATTACTTCTCAGGTGCAGGACTTTGCATTTATCCTTGATGAATTTCATGATCCTGTTGGCTATCCCCCCAGCATGTCTAGGTTCTTCTGAATGGCAGCTCTGTACACCCCGCCAGGACTATCAGTTGGTCCCCCATTCAAAGTCACCTGAAAATTTGCTGATCTCCATCATCTCTTCCTTATTATTGGAGGAGGTGAGTGAACATCAGTAAAATTGTCACACATGAGAGTTCCCAGTACAGCCCCCTGACGTATTACTTTCGCACACTGTAGACCCCTACCAGGTGGTCTATCCCATCCAGGTAGAGAATGACCGTTAAATGCTGACCCTCTGAACACAGCCAGTACTTTAACTCTTCTAATTGTTCACCTATACAGACCGTAATGTCCTAACTGGGCTACAAGAATATAGTGGGAGACAGCATCAGCTCTTGTGAAAGTCAAGGTAAATGACAACCACAGCTCACCCCTTGTACACAAATCTAGGCATTTATTCATGGAGGACAATCAGGTTGTTCAGGCATTTTTTACCTTTGGTAGACCCATGCTGACTGTTACTGATCACCTTCTTCCCCTTGATGTGCCCAGAAACGTGTTTCAAAGAGCTTGTTCCATGATATGCTGCCTGTGTTCAACATCATCAATTCAGAAATTCTTTATTACCACCAAAAATGAGGCATATGCTTAGAAGATCTAGGTGTCATATATCTATTATCCTTCATTTTTTTGGATACTTCAATAATGCAGGTGCTTCACGTATGATATTTTCTGGTCCGGTAGTCAGCAATAATGAAAGCTAGGTAATTGAAGCAGGTATAATATGCCACTTGTGGCTATCAAAGCTTTATAATTTTGATGCCTGGGAATCTCATATATGGGCTCTCATATCAAATAAGCAGATGCCTTCCTGCTGGAAACAGGGTCAGAGTTTGCATTGAAATCCTAAGGGTGCATATGGGGTGTCCTACTTAGTGCCAGATGGCTTCTGAATGATATTTACCTAAGCTCTCTTTTTTATTGATATTTTCCAGACAGCAAACATAACTGAAAGTTCTATCCCTGTGACTCCAAGTTATTGTGGGTGATTGTCAGTCTGATGTAGAAATTCTCTGTGCCTCACTGATTCAGCATTTTTGAAGTACAATACAAATTCTATGGTCTTCAGGGCATGTAATTTGCTTCTCCAATTTTTGAAAATAATTTCCACCATTGGAAGAGGAAGAAAGTGGTAATTTTCATATTGTCTTCCCCAATAAATATGAAAACACAGTTTATGCCATTAAGGTTCTGACCAAGTATACCTAAAAGCCCAAATAATAAAATTTAATAATCCTTCTCAGGGTAAGTCAACCAGAGAGTAAATCCAGATGGTAATTTAGCACAGTTTCAGGGATGCTGTAAGTTACAGTGGCTGGAATAGTCCCTTGGTGCAAGTCCTGTGACAATTACATTTTCTTTTTTATGGCATGTTCCTTCACTGTGATTTCCTTTTCCAAATATGATGATTTCCCCCCACATGGGAGACAGTGAGCTTTAGCATTTGGATTTCCCAGTGCTTTTCATTGTCCAAGGGGCAACCATGAGTCATCACAAGGCTCCATGAAGAATTTAGCCTTTATTGGCAGAGATTCAGTCTTCAGTATTTGCTTCTGCACAGATATGGATGGTGGATGAGTGGCCTAAAATGTACTTCTAAACCAAGGCAGACAGGCTTAATGTTTTGTTTTCTAAATCACATGTAAAGATAATTGTGGCATGTATCCATCCACATGCTGTCTGAAATGAGGTGAGCAATGATGCTGAATGCGGATGCTCTGGCAATTTTGTTTTGAGAAGATTTACACTTAATAAATCTGCGTCTGACACAATTGCTTTTTTATGTATGTTAAAAATAAAATCTGTGTGTCTCAGATTTACATAAACCTTTTTTTCTGTAGAACATAATCTACTGGTATGTCCTGCCAGAATATTTAAGATACACCACTTTTGCCTCTTGCAATGGCCTGAATTCATGTCTGCCATAATCCCTTACAAATATTAATTGGTGTTACTCCAGGGATGAATTTGGCTGCTCAGTACTGAAATGAGCCAGTTGTTCATCTGGATGGATATGCTTCCTTGATCACTGGCCAACGCCTAATGCCTGAAAGGCAAATGAAACTTTTCCTTATAAAGCTGTTTAATGCTTTCATAGGTTTGTGGGGAAAAAATAATATATTTTCCTGTGCCAGTTAGTGTTACTGATGACTTTTTCAGGTGCAAAATAGGAGCATAAATTTTCAAAGCAAAATACATGGTGAGAGCAGTTGTTCTGCGTTAAATCCTTTCTGAGAGAAAGGCTGGGAGGAGTCAGAGGCAGTAATCATAGAGGCAACAGTGAGAAGCAGCCACTTGGCCAGGCCCATATATATCACTTAAGATTGAGGTAAAAAGACTTTGGGAGCCCAAGTACAGCCCTCAGTGACCTCTAGGAATTGCTGTGCACCTATGGCATAGCCTGCATAGAAAGGTAGCTTGTCTTTGTGCATGCCAAACTCAGGAAACTGCTGTTGTACCCTTTCAAAACAAAACCACATCCAAATACACAGCTAGAAATAGGTGAGGGTTTGATCACAGCCCTGCTGCCCTCTTCATATTTAGATTTTTTTTTTTTACACATTTACGATACAAGCAGAGACACATTTCTCTGTTGTGGCTAGTGGCTGTTTCTCAGCTGAAAATGACTCGGGAATACTCCTCTTCCCAGACTGGTGAAAAAATCAGATTTAAACAAAACAAGTGAAAACACCTGAGAAGCATGAGCTCTCAGGTGGGGAGCTACAAACTACCAGATCTCCCAGCTGATTCTAATGCCACTTTCTGTCCAGTTACACCCTCTGCTAATGATCTTCCCTTTCGTTTCAGCAGAAAAGCAAACAGGTGAGATTAAATCACTGAGGTGCAAGTGGATGTACTGGATGGAGCATTCTGGATGGAGTGGAAGCTCATCAGGTTACTGTATGCAGAAGCAAGCTCTAGGAGAGACATCTTGCTCCTGAGGTATGTTTAATAGGGGTCAGGGCTGCTGAAGTTAAGGCAGGTTTGTCTCTTTGAATAGTTTGCCTGTTAAGCATCAAGCAGGAAGGGGGTCCTGAATTGCATTGTTATTATACTATAATGTACTTAAGGAAAATTGAACAGCATTGTTATGTGCTAAGCATGTGGAATTATATGCAGGAGCGGATTTCTTCCAGCTCTGTGGTTTCCCAATATATTTTTTGGTGGCAATTGTCTTGCAAAAAGGATCAGAAACAATTGTGATAATCTTTGAAAGAAGCGATAAAGAAAAGGTTTGTAAGCAGTTCTGTTGGTCTCTGTGTGTATTTCAGTTGGTGTAACAGCCGTTAGTCCGTTTTACTTAACAGTAATTGGAAAGGTGACCTCTGAAAATTAGAAATGGGAGTTGTTATAACTACTCTAGCTGAGGCTGTAGCACATTTCTACTGTCTTTGGTATAGAGAGAAGTCAGTAATATGTTATTTAATAGGGGCTGGGCAGGATTTGCGTTCCTAAAATCTTTGGAGCTAGGACTATCAACAATTATGATCTGAAAAAAGACAGTGATCCTGCCTTTTATGCCTGTCAGTGTTCATTTATGTGTGTTTATTATTGTTTGCATTGCAGCATTAACTATGTTTCCTAGGTCTTAAGACCCACTCAGGCTATATGCCATAGAATACATCAAAAGGCGGTCCTTCCCTAAAGGGCCTAAAAACTAAATAATTCAATGAAGCAGAGATGGGATGCCATGTATTTTTCTCATCTTGTGTCCCTATCTCAAGTGAACAAACTATTTATTTTACAGCACTGTAGCTTATGAAGTTCCTTTTTGTAGTTAATGATTCATGTAAATGCTAACATGCAGTAAAAGAAAAAAAAACCTTCAGTTCAAATGGCGATTTCACTATTTCATTCTTTCTGCTGTGTAGATCCTATTACGAGACCCTTGATGAGGCATAGAACAAATTTGGAGTGTGCAACAGCCCTCCATCAGGGCAGACTGCAAAGTTCCTGCTCCTTGAAAGGCCGCTACACAAGTTATGTTTAGAACAAACAGAACAGTTGAAAGAGTGATATGAAAATAGCTTAGTGGCTGGTTTGTTTCTGATGTAAAGAGCGATGACAGAGGTGATCGTTCTGAAAGAGAAGTGAAATTTGGTATTGTCCCTTTTGATGCATAAAATGCATGCCAGATTGTTTGAAAAGTGCAAGTTGATTAGTAAAAGGAAATGTGCAGTAATTGTGGCGAAATGAAAAAAGGAAACAAGGCAAGAGCATTGGAAAGAATACATTTAATTGCCTGTAATTACTTGATGTGTATTTCAATTGGGGAAAGAAAGGGAAAGGAGCATTGTAAATAGTGTTGGTGTTACAATTACTCTAAGATGATTTTCCCAAATGGCTGAACTTCACACGTTCAAAACGACTGTGAGCTCTTTCTAGCTATGTCTGGAAACGGTCATAGGAACTTTGCTGTCATCAGTCAAAATGCTCTGCCACATCGTTCATCGCATGCATTTGTTTGTGGAGACAAGGTGAACTTTCTCTTCTGGTAATTTTCATCAAGTACCTTAGGTAGAACACGAGTTTAACAGAATTTTAACCATCGGCATGTAAGTAAAATATCGTATATTGTTATCTGTTGCAAACATTTACACGTGCAAGCATTCTAAGACTGAGCTGCTCAGTTGAACAAGCTTTGACTTGTCAATTTTTCTATCTTGGAAAAAATTAGTCTGGTTTGAAATAAAAACACATGTATAGCAGAGGGGAAAAATAGAAGCAGACGAGAGGTGAGGCAGCGTTCCCAACACTAATTCAAATGCTTTTGTCTCTAAACAAGTAATCAGACTATGCTAAATAATCAGTTAAAACTCACATCCCATCTATCATTTTAATCTATATACCCCATGGGTAATAAAGTTTAGGGGTGGAATAACATTCTGCTCTTTTAACCGCTTGTTGTATTGGAGAAGTTCGTATGAACAATTTCCAGTTTGGATTTAGGGTTAATACAAGGGTAATACAATGTCTTGCAGTGACAAGGGAATATGTATGCTGTTGTGTGATTTGGGGCAGGACATGGGAATGCACTTTCTGGGTCATGAGGCCATTTTTTTTCTTTCTTGCTGGTACCATATAATAAGCTCACTATACATTTCTAAGGTGGGAAAGGAAATATGCAGTACTACTACCCAGAGATGGTGGAATCTAAATGTAGATGGGTGTACAGTTGACAAAGTAGGGATCTCACCTTGCGTGCTGACTTCACTGGGCACCATAGTTAGCAATATTGATTGGAACATGTTGTGACTTACCATGCTTTCCTGTGCCTTCCGATTGTATTTAATCCAGGAGAAAAGCTCTCCTGAGACTCGTGTTGAAGTTGCATCCTGAAGGACAGAACTTTGGTCTGTGGACATACTCCGCCTGGTTCGGGCCAGCACAGTGGGATAGCTGCAGTTATGTAGGGTCCAAAACACGGCTGAGCTCTCTGCCTGCCTGGTGTGAGCCCTGTAGTGAGCTACTACCCCTCTCTGAGCAGGGAGCAGTTTAAAACTGCCTAGACTACAGTAATGCTTTTTACCACAACTGAAATGTATTCCAAATCCTGGATGCGTTTTCAAATAGGCATCTGAATGCCTTGTTACCAAACTTAAGCATAATTGCCAAGCTGTGTGCAGATGTGAGATTTTGATGCCTGTCCTGGCTTATGGTTGAAAGGTTGGATGATCAGGTCTAATTCTGCTATTGTTCACTCCCTCCCCATCCACCAAAGGCATGTATTACCAAAAAGATCTGTTGCAAGGAGTTGTTTTCTGCCAATGGAACAAATGTGGCTTACAGCAAAAGCTGAAATAGACTTATAGGGGAACTTAATAGACAACATATGCATTTTCCCTTTTCCGCATGAAAAGTGCATATTGAGCCTTTTAAAGAGGCGATGAGAGCCTTAGGGGAATACCAGTCGATGCCACCAGAAAGTGTTTTGAGATGCCTGTTCTTCCTTGCTGGGCCTCTGCATAAATATACACCTACCAGAGAATTTGGCCCACTATTTCAGATAACTGTACTTCTATAGCATATCATAGGACAAGATGATATCATAGGTCAAGCATATCATTCTATAGCATATCATTAGGACAAGAGGTAATGGGCACAAACTTGAGCATAGGAAGTTCCACCTAAACATGAGGAGGAACTTCTTTCCCTTGAGGGTGGCAGAGCCCTGGCACAGGCTGCCCAGGGAGGTGGTGGAGTCTCCGTCTCTGGAGACATTCAAAACCCGCCTGGACGTGTTCCTGTGTAACCTGCTC